>JAYESA010000111.1:0-521544 GCA_036927795.1 Iris macrosiphon | reverse complement strand
CAGTGGCAGCAGACAGAGACATTGAGACAGAGTCTGATGACAGTACTAGAGAGGACACCTGTCGCAACACCAGCACCAGCACCTCCACTAGCCCAGACAGGTGACACTGTTAGATGGTTCCAACAGATGGGACCAGATACTTTCTCAGGAAGTGAGACTGTAGAACAGATCTCCGATTGGGTCGCCAACACGGAGATGCTACTAGAGGATTCACAACTACATCCAGACCTTTGGATGACCGCAGTGAGGGCCCAACTGAAAGGCAATGCCCATCACTGGTGGGATTCCATTGAGCGCAGTGTAGGGAAGAACCAGACGTGAGAACAGTTCTTAGAGTACTTCAATGCGAAGTATTTTTCAGCTACAGTCAAAAATGTCATGTACTCCCAATTCCTACATCTAGAACAGGGGAATATGACTGTTGACGCATATGACGCAGAATTCAGCCGCCTTAGTAGATTTTGTGTCGTCCTGATACCCAATGAACTCGAGAAAGCCCAGAGATTTCATCATGGACTCAATTTCGAGCTACAGAGGTATACCACTACACATGCGAGAATTTCTTATGAAGAGGTTCTTGCAGAGGCGAGGATCCAGGAGGCCATCGTCAGAGGAGCTAGACGTCTGTCACGTCCCAGTCCCAAAAATACGTAGGACTAGGACACGTAAGCATGCCAGCCGCATGGATATGGCAACTCCAATATATGGAAACCAATCCATACGTACGCTGTATTATGAATATCAAATCCACAAGTGGTATAAAATGTACTACAAGTCACAGGTTATAATCTAAATCTCATCCACCAAAATTATATAGAAATAAATAACCAGTATCTATGAAACTAGATCTCAATAAGAAGTATCTAAGAATGATAGTTGGATGGAAACAAATCCACTACCAACTCAAATGGAAAGAGCAAACATTAAAGTAAATACAACACAACAACACCATAAGAACACCATCTAGCAATCACGGGCTCGAAGAGAGGACATCCACGAAACATATATAGCCATCCGATCTGTGCTCCTGCAAATACTCAAGAATAGATACACCTGGCAGAGGACCAGGTCCTCAGAGGGACGTAACAAGATACAGAAAATACGAGCCAGCTTGAATACAGTAAACATGCATATAATTTGAAAATAAATAAGTACGCTGTACAAGACAATCTATATGAATGCAAATGAGGACAACTTTTCAACGTATGGACAAGGGTAGGCTACTCGATCTACCTCACAACTCACACACACGTCAATGGACATCAGAAATCGACATACCGCGGGGGTAGCGACCAGCGAGACTCCAGAAATCGACATACCGCGGGGGTAGCGACCAGCGCGACACACGCCCGTAGTGCGAACTATATACTACGGTTTACCAGAGTGGTTAAAAGCCCATACGCCTAATGATTGTCCTCGATGATACTAAGTGCCATGTGTGTGTCAACATATCTAAACAGAAATGTAATAAATATAAAGAAATATAAATAGCATGTAAAGGTACTGTAACAATTTGGCAAGGTATCTTGCCTGGTAAGAAAGCTGCAAGGTGTACTGTCCAGAAGTCAAACGCACAGGATCAAAAGCTATGGCCACAGAACAAATGTCTCCGGATGCTGAAATAAATATCATCAACGTTTCTAGAATGAGCAAAATAGCTAAAAAACACTTCCCTTTCGTCCAATTTGGACACAGGGGCAAAATGGTACTTTCGGATAAAAGTGGGGTCCATATGTGGCCCATTTTGCACCGAAAAGCGTGCCGAGGGTAACAGTCTCTAAATGGGACAAACTATAGGTCAAACAATTCTAGATGTCAATACGAACCCAAAGGTATGTCCAAATTTGGATTCCGATGAGCCGAACACAATTTTTGTCCAAAAGTCAACTGTGGGGCCCGCCAATTGGCGATCTGGTCAACCGTCTCGGAAATGCGTGAAAATTGGGTCACAGGATCAGCGCGTTACCACGAGTCCAGTGACACAAGTTTCGTCGCAATCTGACAAGCGTGCACAAACTACGCGCGAGTTCCACAAAAGTTGCGACACGAGATGTGTCCGCGGATACGGCCTGATTCCGGCGTGCACACGCGTCCGAATCAGTCTCCACGAATTTTTACGTGTCCAGTTATGCTGTGTGTACTGTTCGGTACACTTGGCACACGGCGGGGCGGTCCCGTTTGGCGGGGCGCGCTCCGATCCCCAACTTTTGGAAATCTGGAAAAAGTGGGTGCGTGCAGTTTTGTGACGAATATAATTATGTCCACAAGAACTAATAGCATAGGGTTATTTTACAAAAAATAAACTAGGTCAGATATTCTACAGGTATCAAAAAGAATCACCAAATTCGGATCTCTGTGGTGGGAGATACGAACTCGGCAATATGGGTGGTCATCGCAAGTTTCTACGATTTCAGAATTGGGTAAGTCCGGGCCAACTTGGACGCTATTTTTCACCTAGGGGCACACGTTTTCCGAGGTTGACTATAAAACAAGTATGGAAGAGGGTTAAGGGGAGATCATACCTATGAAAACGGAACAGCGTTTGGATGAGCGAGTCGACGGAAAATCACGCCGGAGCGAAGGTGCCTCGAGTGGGAAACTGCAGTTCGCGAGGTCGGCGTCGACGGGATGGTTGGATGGCTTGGGGAGGCTTCTCTGGCTGTGGTGACGGCTCTAGATGGGAAGAGGAAGTATGGAGTTTCTAGGTTAGGGTTTTAGAGAGCTATTATATATATATATATTATATATTAAGAGAGAGGGTGAGCGGTTGGATGGTTTCCGCGGGTGAAGGGTCGGGATGGCATATGTCTAAGTCGCTGCTTGCTAGCAGTATACTAGGGGCGGGTCTGGAGAAATATAGGCTGAAGTGGGCGGTTAATTGGGAGCAAATGCTATGGAGTCCTAAGTAACTAAGTATTAGTAGTTGATTCTTATTATTATTATTATTATTATTATTATATTATTACTATTATCTTTTTTTTTTCCTTTCCTTTCTTTCTTTAAATATATATATATACATATATATATTTGTATATATATATATATATATATATATATATATATATATATATATATATTCACACATAAGAAAATTTATAGATTAGGGTATTGCACATCGTTAGGCTAGCAACAGTTCAAGGGGTCTCCTACATGGAATAAATTCTGAAAAATTCCTGATGGTCCCATGAGTCCTCTAAGTGCCTGAACACCTAACATAAAAATTATTAAAAATCTATTTCTCCTATTTAGACCTAATTACTACAATTTAATTAATAATTAATAAATAAATAAAAAGGTATATACGATTTTTAAGAAAGGGGTTTTACATTCTACCCAACTTATAAAAATTTTGTCCTCGAAATTAAAATTAAGCCACGATAGAATGCAATGATGGTATAAGATTTGCATTGTTTAAAATGCAAGGCTAGGTTTAAAGGGGTGAGCGATGTTGCACGTTGCACATCCCAAAAAAAATCATAGAAAAATCCACATGAGCGAAAAACAGGTTTCTTCATGTGTTATGTCCAATGGTGTGGACACATAAATGCTCTTTTGCATAAAAGCGTCCAACAATTGGAAAATTGCACAAAGATGAGAATTGGATGATGGGCATGTCTAGGATAAGGGTGTAGAATTTGTAGGAAGGCAGTGGCTAGTGTAGCGCTCCAATTATCGGAGCACGATAAGGGGCACTAAGTGATACAATATTGCAAAATTAAATAAAAATACTGTGTTCTACTCCTAACTGGATTCAAGCTAACCTTAGTCTCACTAACTCGGCCAAGTAGGTCAAATTTTTGGGTGAGGGGTTCACAATCTGCCGAACTTAAAATTTTCCATCTACCACCTAAGGCCATACATCTAGAAAAACTATTGCTCAAATTATTTAATCATGATTTTTAATCCTCAAAGGTTTAACCCAACCATATCACCTATGATATGCCCTTAACCAATTATAAAAGAGAGTCACTAAGTCATGTGTTTAGCCTTATGGGGTATAGCTAGTACTATCAGTGTCAACTTATACCAGCACGAGGTTTCGTCTTTCCGAAATAGGGGAAGACGGAGAGAAATAATAAAGAACTCAAGGTGAAGGTGACAGAATACAAGTACGAGGTTCAAAGAGATTAAAGAATCGAAAAGAGAGTTGTCAGGACAGTTGTGGATTGAAATCCTATTTTTTTGGTAATTTTCTATTTACATGCTCGTATCAGTACAGTTATGTAACCGATACAATGTGTCAGACATATCTAGGGACAAGTATATCTGTCTACTACCATATATCTCAATCCACGTAAAGTAGTAATGCGAAGAGCGAACCAAGTGCACTAAGGTTAGCTAGACCTTAATACACCGATTCTGATTAGACAATTGTATCATTGTGTGCACCCAATAATACATATGCCATGAGCAAGCTCGATGAAAGAATAAGCTTGCAAAAACTAGGCTATAATAGCAGCATAAATCAAGGTAGTACAACAAACATAAATACGCTGGATTATGATGAAAGAGGGTACAAATTAATTCAAGTTCGCAGAAGCAAAACAACATAAGCAATAATAATAAAAGACTCTACAATCTCTACAGTTATCATACTAATTCCTTGTCTAGGTCGATATTGACAAAGCAGGGGTATGGCTTCTAAGCTCTACAGTCTGAAAAAAAAACAATGTCGTCCTAAGCTAACATACAGTTAAATGTCATTCATTCACACTTCAATAATAAGGCAAAAGACTATGTGATACTATGTTGTGAGGTATACTACCCAACTTATAACAATAAACTAGTACTGTAATTGTCTTAAGGATACCGTAGAAATTCTTGTTAAGGTTTACGAGAAGGGTCTTGGTACTTTATTGGGGTATCCTCTTCTATTACACAGGTCATGGTCATCTTACCTCTTAGTCATAGTGCTTATAGAACAAGTGTCAATAGTAAAGATAGAAAGGTTACTAGCCCTCAAGTGAGAGAGGAGATAACTTATGTGGAGATATGGGTTCAATTACGTGATTAAAACTAAGTTGTAACCATAAAATTATAATCTAAATGAACATCTCAACTATCAAATTCTTGCTACTAAGCACATAATTTCAAAATTCAAGATTACAACTATAATTCTAGGAAACTATATATCATATCATAAAAGAATTCATTTGGCCTACAATCAGAAGTGTCAGAGGGCACGAGTTGAAAGATGAAGAATAGAAGAACCTGATTAGTCGTCGCACAAATAGCGAGTGCTAGGGTTTCAGGGAAACAAATATATGAAATAAAATAGAGAGGCTATAGATAATGTCAAGGTTTCCTAAGGGGAGATGCTACGCTACTCTCTGTGTTTACGGTATGTTCAAGAAACTACTATATTCAATGCTCTTGGCTTCCTAAAGTGTTGTCTACTAATAATAAGACAATGATCTAAGTTTATAGTTCTAATATTATCTAACTATGAAGGTTAGTTCAGTCCAAATATTGAGTTTTGGTTTCCTATTGGTTCCTCAATACTAGGGTCAACAATATGGTCAAACTTCTAACTAACTCTAGTAGTGTCTATACTACTCTCAAGTCTTCTTAATACATAAAGGGTAATGATAAACCAATCTATAGATAAGGAATTCTATGGTTCACTTAATTGTTCTAAACTTAGTGGTGTGTCTATATTCTCGTTGTATTCTTAATAGGTGTGCTACCCTAATTATCATCCTAATAACAGGGGTTCCTATATTCTAGCAGAAGGCTATACTCAAAGAATTATTAGGGAAGTACAGGAATCAAGCAAGATACAATTGTTCAAAATAGAACATAGAGGAGGAAGGTGAATCATAGCCAATTGTGGATGAGATCCTATACTCTAGTCCTAGGTGCAGGCTTGCTCGGTACAGTAACGTAACCGAGACAATATGCTCTAGACCTGCATGGACCACCACAAAAACATGTCACGCCCCAGTCCCAAAAATACGTAGGACTAGGACACGTAAGCATGTCAGCCGCATGGATATGGCAACTCCAATATATGGAAACCAATCCATACGTACGCTGTATTATGAATATCAAATCCACAAGTGGTATAAAATGTACTACAAGTCACAGGTTATAATCTAAATCTCATCCACCAAAATTATATAGAAATAAATAACCAGTATCTATGAAACTAGATCTCAATAAGAAGTATCTAAGAATGATAGTTGGATGGAAACAAATCCACTACCAACTCAAATGGAAAGAGCAAACATTAAAGTAAATACAACACAACAACACCATAAGAACACCATCTAGCAATCACGGGCTCGAAGAGAGGACATCCACGAAACATATATAGCCATCCGATCTGTGCTCCTGCAAATACTCAAGAATAGATACACCTGGCAGAGGACCAGGTCCTCAGAGGGACGTAACAAGATATAGAAAATACGAGCCAGCTTGAATACAGTAAACATGCATATAATTTGAAAATAAATAAGTACGCTGTACAAGACAATCTATATGAATGCAAATGAGGACAACTTTTCAACGTATGGGCAAGGGTAGGCTACTCGATCTACCTCACAACTCACACACACGTCAATGGACATCAGAAATCGACATACCGCGGGGGTAGCGACCAGCGAGACTCCAGAAATTGACATACCACGGGGGTAGCGACCAGCGCGACATACGCCCGTAGTGCGAACTATATACTACGGTTTACCAGAGTGGTTAAAAGCCCATACGCCTAATGATTGTCCTCGATGATACTAAGTGCCATGTGTGTGTCAACATATCTAATATATAGTAATGACTGAAAGAAACTACACATGCAAGACTAAACAGAAATGTAATAAATATAAAGAAATATAAATAGCATGTAAAGGTACTGTAACAATTTGGCAAGGTATCTTGCCTGGTAAGAAAGCTGCAAGGTGTACTGTCCAGAAGTCAAACGCACAGGATCAAAAGCTATGGCCACAGAACAAATATCTCCGGATGCTGAAATAAATATCACCAACGTTTCTAGAATGAGCAAAATAGCTAAAAAAACACTTCCCTTTCGTCCAATTTGGACACAGGGGCAAAATGGTACTTTCGGATAAAAGTGGGGGCCATATGTGGCCCACTTTGCACCGAAAAGCGTGCCGAGGGTAACAGTCTCTAAATGGGACAAACTATAGGTCAAACAACTCTAGATGTCAATACGAACCCAACGGTATGTCCAAATTTGGATTCCGATGAGCCGAACACAATTTTTGTCCAAAAGTCAACTGTAGGGCCCGCCAATTGGCGATCTGGTCAACCGTCTCGGAAATGCATGAAAATTGGGTCACAGGATCAGCACGTTACCACGAGTCCAGTGGAGCAAGTTTCGTCGCAATCTGACAAGCGTGCACAAACTACGCGCGAGTTCCACAAAAGTTGCGACACGAGATGTGTCCGCGGATACGGCTTGATTCCGGCGCGCACACGCGTCCGAATCAGTCCCCACGAATTTTCACGTGTCCAGTTATGCTGTGTGTACTGTTCGGTACACTTGGCACACGGCGGGGCGGTCCCGTTTGGCGGAGAGCGCTCCGATCTCCATCTTTTGGAAATCTGGAAAAAGTGGGTGCGCGCAGTTTTGTGACGAATATAATTATGTCCACAACAACTAATAGCATAGGGTTATTTTACAGAAAATAAACTAGGTCAGGTATTCTACAGGTATCAAAAAGAATCACCAAATTCGGATCTCTGTGGTGGGAGATACGAACTCGGCAATATGGGTGGTCATCGCAAGTTTCTGCGATTTCAGAATTGGGTAAGTCCGGGCCAACTTGGGCGCTGTTTTTCACCTAGGGGCACACGTTTTCCGAGGTTGACTATAAAACAAGTATGGAATAGGGTTAAGGGGAGATCATACCTATGAAAACGGAACAGCGTTTGGATGAGCGAGTCGACGGGAAATCAGGCCGGAGCGAAGGTGCCTCGAGTGAGAAACTGCAGTTCGCGAGGTCGGCGTCGACGGGATGGTCGGATGGCTTGGGGAGGCTTCTCTGGCTGTGGTGACGGCTCTAGATGGGAAGAGGAAGTCTGGAGTTTCTAGGTTAGGGTTTTAGAGAGCTATTATATATATATATATATTATATATTAAGAGAGAGGGTGAGCGGTTGGATGGTTTCCGCGGGTGAAGGGTCGGGATGGCATATGTCTAAGTCGCTGCTTGCTAGCAGTATACTAGGGGCGGGTCTGGAGAAATATAGGCTGAAGTGGGCGGTTAATTGGGAGCAAATGCTATGGAGTCCTAAGTAACTAAGTATTAGTAGTTGATTCTTATTCTTATTCTTCTTCTTATTATTATTATTATTATTATTATATTATTACTATTATCTTTTCTTTTCCTTTCCTTTCTTTCTTTATATATATATATATATATATATATATATATATATATATATATATATATATATTCACACATAAGAAAATTTATAGATTAGGGTATTGCACATCGTTAGGCTAGCAACAGCTCAAGGGGTCTCCTACATGGAATAAATTCCGAAAAATTCCTGATGGTCCCATGAGTCCTCTAAGTGCCCGAACACCTAACATAAAAATTATTAAAAATCTATTTCTCCTATTTAGACCTAATTACTACAATTTAATTAATAATTAATAAATTAAAAAAAGGTATATACGATTTTTAGGAAAGGGGTTTTACAACGTTCCAACACGACTACACCAGCCAGAGCACTGCCCGGAGCAGGAGGACCGATTCGTCGTCCCGGAGCACAGACACAGCAGAGGGCAGCGCCATACCCACAACAGGAGCTTCCGACTTGTCACCATTGTGGCAAGAAGGGACACGTCGTTAAAGATTGTCGGAAGAAGTTGGGACTATGCATGATATGCGGGTCCAATCAGTACCTTGTCCGAGATTGCCCGCAACGCAGAGAGGCAGCACTACAGACAGGACCGAGGCCAGCAGCACCAGCCCCGAGGATACTACCTCCACCAGGAGGCCAGCGACCACCAGCACCCGGAGGATTCCAGAGGGGACCACCCTTGGCCCCGCAGGAAGTACAGTTCAACCGGAACCGACAGCAGACAAGAGGACAGAGGCAGGGACAAGCCTTTGCTTTAGCAGTTACTGAGGAGGAAACAGAAGGGAAAGCTATCACGGGTACCATCTTAGTTGCATCATTACCTGTAACTGTATTGTTTGATTCTGGAGCTACATTGTCATTTATATCTAGTAGATTCATAGCAATGCATAGAGTAGCGACTTCCCCCTTACCTAAGAGTTGGAAGATTCTTATCGGAGGAGGTATCATGCTGGTTACCAGCACTATCAGAACGTGCTCGGTAGTTGTATATGGTAGAGAGATGAGAGCGCGATTCTTGGTATTGCCTATGTCGTACTTTGATGTTGTGTTAGGCATGGACTGGTTAAGCCAGTATAACGCCGTACTGAACTGCCGGAAGGGTAGCGTCACCTTTAGACCGTCAAATCAACCGGAGTTCGAGTACATGCGAGGGACCGTTGAACAAGGAGTAGGACAGATAGCGGGAACTTGGCTATGTCATGTAGGTTCTATGGCAGCCCTATTGGCTATGTCACGTCGGAAGAGTCTCCATATGTATTATATCATATAAAATAGATACATTTATGTTCCATCCAGCTAACCGTATTATGCGACAGTTCGGATTGAGATAAATGATACCCCAAGAGCCTTTATTTTTTTGGTCATACTAGAGCCTATACAATTGTACGAGTCCATTATGTGCTTTCTTGTTGGACTTTTAGATTTGTGACACATAGCCTGGAACGCATGTCAGAGATGAAAGGAAGATCAACAACTCAAGAGAGATTTTCTACTTGCCTCTTTGAGCAATTCAGCAATCATTTGCTAGCTTTCTAGTTTCTCTCTAGAAACTTTGACAAGCAAAGAATAAGAAGATCGAATTTTGTTTTCAGATCGGCAATGAATCAAAGTAATCGAACATTGAGGAAAACTCCACCAACACACTTTTCCAGAATCTATTCGTATAGAAATTCAATGTAAACTCTCTAAAGTAAGAGTATTCTTTATAATCTTTTTACGTTTCAATACAAGATTTCCATCATCACGACAATTTTTCTCGAAAAACATATACAATACACAAAAAAGAAGCCAGTTAACACCTGCCATAAGTTGTGTGGTCTAGGCCTGGCTTTACGAAATGCTGCCTACCTCGTTAATACATACTGCCTGGGAAGCATGTTCTAGGTCCAGCCCTACAAAACTCCCTCCTCCCCAAGTGACAAACCACATGTGGGATTGCCCGCAGCGCAGAGAGGCAGCACTACAGACAGGACCGAGGCCAGCAGCACCAGCCCCGAGGATACTACCTCCACCAGGAGGCCAGCGACCACCAGCACCCGGAGGATTCCAGAGGGGACCACCCTTGGCCCTGCAGGAAGTACAATTCAACCGGAACCGACAGCAGACAGGAGGACAGAGGCAGGGACAAGCCTTTGCTTTAGCAGCTACTGAGGAGGAAACAGAAGGGAAAGCTATCACGAGTACCATCTTAGTTGCATCATTACCTGCAAGTGTATTGTTTGATTCTGGAGCTACATTGTCATTTATATCTAGTAGATTCATAGCAATGCATAGAGTAGCGACTTCCCCCTTACCTAAGAGTTGGAAGATTCTTATCGGAGGAGGTATCGTGCCGGTTACCAGCACTATCAGAACGTGCTCGGTAGTTGTACGTGGTAGAGAGATGAGAGCGCGATTCTTGGTATTGCCTATGTCGTACTTTGATGTTGTGTTAGGCATGGACTGGTTAAGCCAGTATAACGTCGTACTGAACTGCCGGAAGGGTAGCGTCACCTTTAGACCGCCAGATCAACCGTTGTTCGAGTACATGCGAGGGACCGTTGAACAAGGAGTAGGACAGATAGCGGAAACTTGGCTATGTCATGTAGGTTCTATGGCAGCCCTATTGGCTATGTCACGTCGGAAGAGTCTCCATATGTATTATATCATATAAAATAGATACATTTATGTTACATCCAGCTAACCGTATTATGCGACAGTTCGGATTGAGATAAATGATACCCCAAGAGCCTTTATTTTTTTGGTCATACTAGCGCCTATACAATTGTACGAGTCCATTATGTGCTTTCTTGTTGGACTTTTAGATTTGTGACACATAGCCTGGAACGCATGTCAGAGATGAGAGGAAGATCAACAACTCAAGAGAGATTTTCTACTTGCCTCTTTGAGCAATTCAGCAATCATTTGCTAGATTTCTAGTTTCTCTCTAGAAACTTTGACAAGCAAAGAATAAGAAGATCGAATTTTGTTTTCAGATCGGCAATGAATCAAAGTAATCGAACATTGAGGAAAACTCCACCAACACACTTTTCCAGAATCTATTCGTATAGAAATTTAATGTAAACTCTCTAAAGTAAGAGTATTCTTTATAATCTTTTTACGTTTCAATACAAGATTTCCATCATCACGACAATTTTTCTCGAAAAACATATACAATACACAAAAAAGAAGCCAGTTAACACCTGCCATAAGTTGTGTGGTTTAGGCCTGGCTTTACGAAATGCTGCCTACCTCGTTAATACATACTGCCTGGGAAGCATGTTCTTGATCCAGCCCTACAAAACTCCCTCCTCCCCAAGTGACAAACCACATATGGGATTGCCCGCAACGCAGAGAGGCAGCACTACAGATAGGACCGAGGCCAGCAGCACCAGCCCCGAGGATACTACCTCCACCAGGAGGCCAGCGACCACCAGCACCCGGAGGATTCCAGAGGGGACCACCCTTGGCCCCGCAGGAAGTACAATTCAACCGGAACCGACAGCAGACAGGAGGACAGAGGCAGGGACAAGCCTTTGCTTTAGCAGCTACTGAGGAGGAAACAGAAGGGGAAGCTATCACGGGTACCATCTTAGTTGCATCATTACCTGCAAGTGTATTGTTTGATTCTGGAGCTACATTGTCATTTATATCTAGTAGATTCATAGCAATGCATAGAGTAGCGACTTCCCCCTTACCTAAGAGTTGGAAGATTCTTATCGGAGGAGGTATCGTGCCGGTTACCAGCACTATCAGAACGTGCTCGGTAGTTGTACATGGTAGAGAGATGAGAGCGCGATTCTTGGTATTGCCTATGTCGTACTTTGATGTTGTGTTAGGCATGGACTGGTTAAGCCAGTATAACGCCGTACTGAACTGCCGGAAGGGTAGCGTCACCTTTAGACCGCCAGATCAACCGTAGTTCGAGTACATGCGAGGGACCGTTGAACAAGGAGTATGACAGATAGCGGGAACTTGCATGGCTATGGAGATTGTACCCCACCAATAATTGCAGAATTTGAGGATGTATTTTTCGAAGAACTGCCAGGCTTACCGCCAGATAGAGACGTGGAGTTCACCATCGAGCTAGTACCCGGAGCAGCGCCGGTATCTTCTAATGTATACCGATTGGCGAAGAGGGAGTTAGATGAGCTGAAGCTACAATTAGAGGAGTTGCAGAGCAAGGGATTTATCCGTCCTAGTGCATCACCATGGGGAGCACCAGTGTTGTTCGTACCCAAGAAGGATGGAACAGTACGCATGTACATTGATTACAGAGCCCTTAATGCTTTGACTATCAAGAACAAGTACCCCCTACCGCGGATTGATGATTTATTCGACCAATTGACAGGAGCAGTAGTGTTCACCAAGATTGACTTGAGATCGGATTATCAGCAAGTGAAGGTGCAAAGAGAAGACATTCAGAAGACAGCATTCAGGACTCGTTATGGTCACTACGAGTTCTTAGTAATGCCATTTGGGCTGACGAATGCACCTGCTATATTCATGAACTTGATGAATAGAGTATTCCACCAATACTTAGACCAGTTCATGGTAGTCTTTATCGATGATATTTTGGTGTATTCGAAGAACCATGAGGAGCACGAAGAGCATTTGAGACTAGTATTAGAGACACTAAGGAGCGAGAGGCTTTATGCCAAACTGAGCAAATGTGAGTTTCTCCTAGATCGTGTCGCTTTCCTTGGACACATCATCTCAGGAGATGGAATCTCAGTAGATCCGGCGAAGATTTCATCTGTAGAGACATGGCCAACCCCTACCAATGTTTCGGAAGTGAGGAGCTTTCTAGGACTTGCCGGATATTACCGGAGGTTCGTAGAGAACTTCGCGAAGATTGCAGAACCAATGACCCGCCTAACCCGTAAGGAGCAAGAGTTCACCTTGACAGAGGAGCGTCAGAAGGCATTCGACGAGCTGAAGAAGCGCTTGACTACAACACCCATCTTGACCATACCATCTGGACCCGGAGGATTCGTGATCTATAGCGATGCATCCGGGAAAGGATTAGGATGTGTTTTGATGCAGCACGGAAAGGTTGTAACCTATGCTTCTAGACAGTTGAGGACACATGAGAAGAACTATCCCACCCACGACTTGGAGCTTGCAGCAGTAATCTTTGCCTTGAAACTTTGGAGGCACTATGTATATGGAGAGAGAGTGGAGATATTTACTGATCATAAGAGCCTAAAGTACGTCTACACTCAGAAGGATCTTAACCAGAGGCAGAGACGATGGCTCGAGGTGATGACAGACTTCGAAATCAAGCTACAGTACCACCCGGGAAAGGCCAACGTAGTAGCCGACGCGTTGAGCAGAAGACAAATGGCATTCTTCTTGACCACCCAACAACATCTGTTGAGAGAGCTAGAGCAGATGGGTATAGAGGTCATTATGCCCGGAGTAGATGGACAGTTGTCGAGTTTCCAATTGCAATCGACATTAGTGGAGAGAATCAAGGCTGCTTTGCCGACAGACGCCAGATTTCAGAGACTTAGACAGAGGACAGAGACTGGAATGCAGACAGGACTGCGAATACACGAAGATGGAACTTTGAGATGCGGAGATCGTCTCTATGTTCCAAATGGAGAACTTCATCAGGAGTTGATGGCAGAGGCACACAGTTCAACCTATTCTATTCATCCGGGAGGCACTAAGATGTACAGAGACCTGAGACAGTACTACTGGTG
Source organism: Iris macrosiphon (assembly GCA_036927795.1). NCBI lineage: Eukaryota > Viridiplantae > Streptophyta > Magnoliopsida > Asparagales > Iridaceae > Iris > Iris macrosiphon. The sequence goes on along the minus strand of JAYESA010000111.1, from coordinate 507,527 downwards.
GCACGGAATGAAGAGAGATATAGCACGCTTTGTGGCCAAGTGCCTGGTGTGTCAGCAAGTCAAGGCTGAGCATCAGAGATCGGCATGATTGCTTAAACCACTACCTATACCGGAGTGAAAATGGGAGCACATTACCATGGACTTTGTTACGGGCTTCCCGAGAAGTCCTAGCGGGCGGAATGCAGTATGGGTAATTGTAGATAGACTCACCAAGTCCGCACACTTTTTACCCTTCAGAGTTGGGCAATCAACAGAGGCCTTAGCAGATATGTACATGAGAGAGATTGTGCGCCTACATGGAGTGCCAGTTAGCATCGTGTCTGACAGGGATACGAGGTTTACATCCTACTTTTGGAGGAGTATGCAAGAGAGTCTCGGTACTCGCCTGAAATTTAGCACAACATATCACCCACAAACAGATGGCCAGTCGGAGCGCACCATTCAGACGCTAGAAGATATGTTGAGAGCGTGCATGCTTGACTTCGGAGGATCATGGGAGGACCATTTGCATCTGGTCGAGTTTTCCTACAACAACAGCTAGCAGGCGAGCATCCAGATGGCTCCTTCTGAAGCGTTGTATGAAAGAAAATATCGTTCCCCAGTATGCTGGAGTGATATAGGCGAGCGACAGATTCTCGGACCAGAGTTGGTTGTTCGTACAGTAGAAAAAGTGAAGAAGATCCAAGGGTACCTTCGAGCAGCACAAGACAGACAGAAGCATTGGGCGAATGCGCATCGTCGACCCTTAGAATTTCAGGTTGGAGATCACGTATTTCTAAAAATCTCACCTACTCGAAGGACTATCAGATTTGGAGGCAGAGGGAAGCTGAGTCCGAGGTACATCGGACCATTCGACATATTAGAACGCGTTGGAGAGGTTGCTTACAGATTAGCCTTGCCACAGTCCTTGGAAGGAGTTCATGACGTCTTCCATGTATCTCAGCTGAGGAGATACATACCAGATCCGAGTCACATACTTGACCACTCAGAGATCACAGTTGGCCCAAGCTTATCATACCAAGAGGAGCCCATCGAGATTCTGGACAGGAGTGAGAAAGTACTGCGAGGACAGACTATTCCCTTAGTTCGCGTCGCGTGGAGACATCATGCACCAGGCGAGTCAACTTGGGAACGCGAGGAGGACATTAGACAACGTTATCCCCATCTCTTCGAAGGACTAGGTATGTGTTAGCATTTTTTTTATTTATTCAATCGAAACTTCTTACCATGCGTAGGTTTTAATTTCGAGGACGAAATGCTCTAAGGAGGGTAGATTGTAAACCCCCTCGACCAATTCAGAATTATTAGAATTAAATCGAGATGCTAGGGTTTATTTGGCATTAATTAGGATTAATGTGCGTCTATTTACGTCTTAAAATGTACCTCGCCCTTGCATCTCACCTTAGCTACGTCGCAGTTCTTGAGAGAGCGCATTGCAATTATTTAAATTGATTATAATTGAAGTCAACTTCACCTCAAACAAACCCGACCAAGCCCACCTTGTGCACTGCTACGTGGACCAGCCCCCAACTGTCACGACCCAATTCCGTAGAATCATTTGAGGCGTCCCCCGAATCGTGACCGCCGTGCGGGCCTGGGGTTGCGCCCGTACAAGGCTTTAATGATTTGCATAACAAGCACATATTCAGAGTACGCAGATAAATTGAAACACATATTTGAAACATGGAAAAGTTCTCTTTATTGATAATGAACATCTATTACAAACTCCTGAACGAGTCAGCTAATTTGCCGCACGGGCTTACAAAAGTATTGACTCAAAATGAGATAGCAGTCCTGTACATTACATCCCTTTATAAACTTCAAATGATAAGGACCTCCGGGCTGGAGGACGGCTTTGCCACGAAGCTGCATTGTGTATATGGAGTTGCAAGCTTCTTCTTCAAGTACTTCAAAAATGCGGCACGATCAGGATGCGCCTACAGCTGGACTGGATCGGGAAGACGACTTCGGCTCCTCGCTCGGTTCGCCTTAGTGCGGAGAACCTGTTTCAACGAGGGTCAGTATGTCGGAACATACTGGTGAAGGCGAGCTAAACCCAACTATACCAATCAACACGTTGTTTTAATGAAGCATGCATATTTTGTGAGTTTCTATTCTTGTCTTAGTTCATTTACAAGTAAGCAGCATATAGAATTTACTGAAATGAACTTGCCACCATTCGGTGGATTTTACCTGTCCGTCTCAACTACCTGCATAATACTTACCATGCCTTCCCTGCCACGAAGATACAAGTTAGTTTGCAACAGGTTTAAATATACAAGATGATCACTGGCTTGATTGCCATAATTGACACTAGTCTGTGACGAAGATGGTTTGCTACGTGCTACGTGATTCGCCCTGAGGCTACATAAGTACAAGACAAGCATTGCATGATTCATTTTACATTGCATCTACGTTCAATTCATGCATTCAAGATATAGCTTGTACATTTCACAATAAGAAGAAGCATACATTTAAACTTGTATCAATGCATATGATGAACATTCCAACGAACAAGCATGCAAAGATATAACCGTTCACAAGTTCAGTTGACAAGCATTACAATTTCAAGTCTATTCCCGTTCTATCTTGGTATCTTTTATTATTACTTGGTATCGTCTGATCGGGGCAACAAGAATGCAAGATTATTAGTTGTGAAGACTGGAAGCAGGGCTAGCTAATCGGGTCGGTAGCCACTCACTTAGATAGTTGGAAGGGAGAAGGAAAGAGGTGCTTCACGACTCCGCTCGCAAGCCGCCTACTGCTCGTTCACCTGCATCACGAACAGCTCGATCAATACCTTTTTCTCTCTTTCCAATCTCGGAATTGAAGTGCAGTTCAATGTACGAAAACAATGAAACTCATCGAAACCGTTCAAGGAAAACAAGCAAATCCCAAAACCAACTCAAAGCACGAAAGCAACAAGCGACATCGAAAACCGAGGCAATAAAAGATAGCAGCGGAGAGGTCCCTCCTGACTCTGCCGCTAAGTCGATCCCGGGGGCATGGTCCACTGAATATGGGAATCGATTCCGAAGAAACAAATCCATAACGAGGACGAGTTCTTGTTTCAATTTATCCCGATCGAACGATACCGTCTTGTATTTCTTAGCCGCGCTCCCCGCACCGGGAGAACGGGGCGCTACATCCTACCCAACTAATTGGAAGTTTCGTCCCAAAACTTAAGAATAGGACCTACCATCAGGGAACGTTACGTTGAGGATGTCTAGCAGAGTATTTGGGGCAGTCACGGATTCTGTGGTTTGCATCGCCACAGATGAGACATAATCCTTGTTTCAAACGACATTCGTTGGCCAGGTGCCCTGGCTTCTTGCAGAAATGACATAACTGCCCTCTCTGTGGACCACCATTGTTGCGGCGCTTTGCAACGGTGTTTTCTCCTTCGTTGCTTTGGCGTTTGTGACTGAAAGTATGCACAGCGCCGGCAGCAACATGAGGATACTGTGGTTCAAGCGATAGGGCGTGATTCATGACTTCACGCATTGTCTGATACTGATGAACGACTACGTGCGCATGGATGGCAGGGCATAGACCACCTTCAAACCTTCTAGCTCGACTCGCCACATCAGGTAAATAGGCCCTAGCAAATTTGGAGAGACGGTTGAATTCGGCGGAGTACTGTTTAACTGTCATGCTGCCTTGCCTCAGTTGCACGAACTCGTTCTCCATCCGACGTTGCACTGGAGGGGGTATATACTTCTCTTCGAATGCGGCACGAAAAGTCGTCCACGAGATCGCCTCCTCTCCGTGATCAAATTGGAGAGATCGTCGATGCACGTCCCACCAATCGTGCGCGTTGAGGCGGAGCTGTAGTTGCGCGCAGGCGACGCGCTTCTCTTCGGGGACCTCTAGCAGAGCGAAGTGATCTTCAAATTCGGCCTGTTTGGTGAAAAACGAAAGAATGAAGTGTATTCAAGTGGAGGTTTATACGAAACCCTCTTTCTTTGGTTTACAAACAAACTTGTACAATTTGATCCTATACGAGGATGTGGGAGTACAATTTATTTAATCTGGGTAGATATTGCTATAGGTGTCTGATCTGCAGTCGATCACTTTAGCCCTTGGACCACACGATGGTGAAGAAGTGCTTCCTGTTGTTTTGGATGGAGAGATCGGAGAGTCCAGAGGGATGGTAGAGGATGTCTTGGGCATCCAGACCTTGCGCAGCTTCCTGTTGTTTTGGACGGAGAGAGGGTGAGAGCTACCCCCGGTTCGAAGCATGTCTTCGTAGGCAGACTGGTCGAATTGGACGACCAGTGTCTTCTTCACGGTTTTTACAGATACCGCATCGTGTTGAGCAATTACTTCCTCATCAGAAGAGAAAGACGTCCCCAGCAGAGTCGCCATCTTGTTTGGTGAAAAACGAAAGAATGAAGTTTATTCAAGTGGGGGTTTATACGAAACCCGCTTTCTTTGGTTTACAAACAAACTTGTACAATTTGATCCTATACGAGGATGTGGGAGTACAATTTATTTAATCTGGGTAGATATTACTATAGGTGTCTGATCTGCAGTCGATCACTTTAGCCCTTGGACCACACGATGGTGAAGAAGTGCCGTAGAAGACAGGATGTAGCTTCGAAGGTTGCAAAGGAGGGTGGATGTACGATGCCAAAGTCGTCGATCCCTACTCCTTGTCCGAGCTCCGGATTCTTCTCTCTCCAAGACTCTTCGACCTCTTGATTCTCCTGATCAATTTTTCGACCCTGGTTCGATCTTTTCTCCTTTTTTTCCGACCTTTTCCTCTGTTGATAGAGGTCTCTATTTATAGAGTTTTTAGTGACAGTGACCACTCAGTTGGTGTAAAAACCGAGGAGTGGACAGTACAGCATCTTTTACACAATGGTTAAAGTAACCAATGCCTGCGTATAGATGATCTTTTGAATGAGCGTGTGACGCGGGTCCAACTAAGGGATAAAACGCGTATAACAGCTACGAAGATCACGACGTAAAAGCCACGCATGTAGGTATCCCTCGTGTAGAAGAGGTTGACGTAGAAGCCAATGTCCGTCACCGTGGCATAGAAGCCAAGTAGGCATAGAAGCCGAGTGGGCATAGAAGCCAAGTAGGCATAGAAGCCGAACGAGCATAGAAGCTGGAGAGGCGTAGAAGCCGAGTGGTCATAGAGGCCGGACGAGCATAGAAGCTAGAGAGGCGTAGAAGCCGAGTGGGCACAGGAACTGGATGGGCGTAGAAGCCGCTGCGTAACGTGCCGGAGTGGTGATGTGGATGTCTCAGCCGGAATTACGGCTCTTGGAGATATATTCAAATCTCTCGCATTAAATACAAAGATCTGCCACCATCCTGTGCATTAAATGCAGATTGCTTGTCTTTAAGATCTGCCATCATTCTGTGCATTAAATGCAGATACGCGTCTCGAATCCTGCATGCAGAGTAGCTGCTGACGTGGCAGGCTGTTTGTCCTCCGCGGAGCGTAAGACGGTCATGTCTGCCTGTGTAGAACTAGGCATCGTATTCCCTTGTATGCGTAGGAGTGGTTCATGCGAAGGGGCTGTCTCTACATTTAATCAAATCCCTCGCATTAAATGCAGAGATCCGCCATCATTCTGCGCATTAAATGCGGAGGCGTGTTTTGAAGGTCTGCAGCCCTCCTGTGCACCGAACGCAGAGACGTGCCTCGAGAAACTGTCACCGCTCTGGGCATTAAATGCGAAGGCGTGCCTCGAGCCCTATACGAAGTGCAGCTTTTGACGTGGCAGGCGGTTTATCTTCCGCGGAGCGTAAACAGCTCACATCCGCCTGTGTAAAACTAGGCGGCGTAGTCCTCTGCACGCGAAGAAGCGGTTTACGCGAAGGGAAAGGTAGTAAACGACAGCCTGGGTTGCAGTGTCGTGCCATCATTACAGCCGTCGCCTGGGTAGTCAAGTAGTATCCCTTTGTCAGAGGTCCAGACGTCAGGTTCATTTGCAGGAGATGGCAGGTTCACCTCGGAGAACACGAAGCATTCCTCGTACGCTTTAATCCCGCATAAAAAGCGGGTGTGTTTTACGCCGTATAGGCGATGAAGCCCTCAGTTCTACGCTGAAGCGGCCTGGACATACTGCACTTACGCGGATGGTCCTTTTATATTTCACGCTGTTTGTTCAGCGGAGAAGCTCCGTTGCATGCTTGATGGCTCTGGGGTCTTCTATTTATGCTGCCCTGCATCACTGTGCTGCGTAGAGATGTCAGCGTATTTTTCATGCTTCTACAAGACCCCCTTTAAAGCTTTTAAATTCCTCGGAATTTGAAACGCTTTGAATGAAGCATGAACCGTTCCTCTTAACTCGAAACGTCTTCTGAATGGAGCCTGAAACGGTCAATTTTGACACGTTCTTTCAGGCCGGTCTTTATGGCGGAGTTATTGGGAATATGTGTGACCTCCCTTGCCTATAAAAGGGCTGAGGTGTTAACCTGTTCTTCCCATGTTTCCTTCATCATGCAGAGATGATCGCCGGAGTTCGTCGGGTCGATCTGAGGAAGAAGGAGACCATGTTCTTCCAGCATGTAAGGAGCCGAAAAAGACGGCGTCTTCGAGCAAGCATCATCTGCAACGATGGATCATGGAAGGATATCTTAGCCTCCCTTGCTCGGGATAATCAGCAACTTCATATGGCGGCTCACTCGGAGAGTGGGGAGGGGTCATATTTGACCAGGCTGCTTGCAAGTGGCACCTTCTCCCGTTATCTCCGGTGGCGAGAGCAGATAGACTAGCTCCGTCCTCGATCCGGCCTCAACTGGATCTCATCTGGCGTATGGAGGATGGGCCCTGAAAAAGTTCAGGTAGGCCCAGTTCTGTATCCTCCCGCCAGCAATCATCTTCTTGTTCATGACCGTGGTGGTCGATGAACTGCCATGGAGGAAGAGGAAGACCTGCGCCGATGCGAGAACCTGGCAAAACAGATTCTGGACGCTCTTCAGACGACGATGAGGAAATCCTTTGTAGAAGGGATTTCCCTCATATGTAATCACGAAAGTGAAGAAAAATCCCTTGTAGACAGGATTTCCCTCATATGTAATCGTGATTTTAATTTTTTAATAAAGTCGTCTTTCTTCTCTGTATATGATTGTTTGCCATATGTCGCTGTGAAGTCTGGATATGTGTAGCTTCGACACGTCTGATTCTTTACGCCGGTTCTGCCTAGAAAGAGTGCTAGGACCTGTCCTGCCTTTTACGCATAGCTAGTGATGCGCAGAAAAGCTGCTTGAGGAACCGCGTAGAATTCTTTGTCTCAGACATCATCTTCAAGAATGACTCCTCGAAAATTCCTTGGAACAGGGCGAGGAATGGTTGTCGAACTGAGTCGCCATTTTGAACCGTAGATGAAATATTCAGACTGGATTTCTGGATGAACTTCGAGTCGACCCACGAAGAAGAGTGATTTTTAATGTTGAACTCTTGCATGCTTCGGGTACTTGGGATATTTTGAGGTCGAGAAGGAGTATCTTCTGTGTGAACTCCTGCAATTGACCGCTTTGAGAACTGTTCGGATATGCGGAAAGTCAGAGATCCGTAGTGTAGATGGGCTGAAAAAATCCTGAGTTCGTAGCCTATTGAGCGTGGAAAGCCACCGAGCGTGAAATCGTAGATTCGTAGCTGCCGAGCGTGAAGTCAAAGGTTTGTAGCCTCTCGAGCGTAAAAGCTACCGAGCACAAAGGCATCCGGGCGTAAAACCATAGACTTATAGCTTGCGAGCGTAAAATCGTCGATCTGTAGCCGTCGAGCGTAGGAAGCTCCTTGACGTAGAACTGTAGATTTGTAGCCTGTGAGAAAAAATCTTCCGAGCATAAGGTCGTGGATCTGTCGCCTCCGAGCGTAAACTAAACGCCACCGAGGGTGAGACCATAGGTTTGGTATCTGCTGAGCGTGAAGTCATAGGTTTGTAGCCTCTCGAGCGTAAAAGCTACCGAGCGCAAAGGCATCCGGGCGTAAAACCATAGACTTATAGCTTGCGAGCGTAAAACCGTAGATCTGTAGCCGTCGAGCATAGAAAGCTCTTTGACGTAGAACCACGAATCTGCTTTTGCACGAAAAACTTTTCGAATTTGCTGACTGTCCGTCTTTCGAGAGTAATGGGCTGACGTAGTACCCAATCATAACCAAATATTAATTGCGAGATTTGGTTAGGGTTTCGAGGAGTCCGTCCGAGGATTCGAGGGGGCGACCCGAACTCTATATTATCCCAAGCTTTTGAGAGGGAAACTTTTCATCCGTCTTCTGCGAACGAGAGCCTTCGTCTGTTCGAGTTTTTCTTCGTTTCTTCTCCGAGCACTCTGAGTCTTCAGAAATGGCGTCGAAACAAACCCCCTCCACTAAGGGAAAGAGCATAGGTTCTTCTCATTCTTCTGCTCCGGCGAGAGAGTCTTCGGTCGGACAAGGTGAACTTCACCCTGAGCGGAATATCCCGCCGACGACCAGCGCTCCCGGCCTTAGAGGTAGAGCCTTTTGGGATGACAAAGAACGGCGAAAAATCCTTCGCACACGTTGAACGTGACTGCGCTAGGTCGTCTTCTGTGCTGATAGCCTCTCTGAGGAAGATGACGCACGGAGACGTTTTCATCTTTTACGCCCACATTCCTAATGTGTCAGCGCAAAAGCTCTAAATTTTTGCAGTTTTGAGCGTAAAAGCTCCGACTGCCGAGAACTTGGTGTATACTAAAATTTTAGTTATACGCTTGTGGATGGAACCTCCGGCGTAATAACTAGAATTTTGGCAGTCTGGCGTAAAGCACGGACTGTATACCGCCAATTACGCTTCTGGGTGAGACCTCCGGCGTAATAAATGGCCAAATTCGTACAGTCTTGGCGTAAAGCACAGACTGTCGTTTCTTGGTTTTTATGTTGCAAGGTTTGAAATGACGTGTTTTCCTTGCACTTTTGCAGTTAATTTGCATGAGTCCCCACTGGCCGAGGTGATGGGTTCCGCCGCCGGGATGCTGCACTCAAACTATCTGGAGGACCTGTCCCACGTGGCTTTCCCTGTCTCCGGACCCCAGTATCCTGAAGGAAGGGGGCTTCTGATATCGGCTCAAGGCGAGCGGGCGCTGCTGAACATGATTAACGGCGAGCCCTTGACGTACATAGACGGCGATCAGTATATAAAGCCAGCTTTTCTTTTTGGGGACATGATTGACAAACAGTCCCAGACAAAGCCCAAGAGAGAACCCTGGGTTTTCCCTGCCGGGAACTTAGTTTTGTATCTGCCAACGATGCCGAGAGATTATCCCATCTCGGCCTTCTTTCATGCAACACATCCCAGGAAGATGTCGTGGACGCTGACTCCCGATCTTCACGGTAAGCCGGGGAAGATCTTTCATCTGAAAGGAGCTGACCAGGGGTCGTTCGTCAGCCGCCCTTCCGGCCTTGTGACGACGTTCAGGGGACTGTGCCCGGGCAGTGTCCCGAGTGAAGATAGTCTAGTGATCCAGCCGGTCCAATTGCCGACTTTCTACAATGACTTTATGGGGCGAGGGGGGGTATACCACAAGGAGAATCCTCGGTGCAACGGGTGGATCTCCCCAACAAACCGCCGATGGGCTTGCCTAGTTGACTGGGCCTTGAAGCATTTTCAGAGGGAGTTGGAGGGCATTGGACTGTATGCCGCTGTGAGTGCGACCAGTGTTGGGTTGCCTCCCAACCCTAACCTGTTTCTGGCGCTGATGGAGCGATACATTTCGCTCACCGGGACTTTCGCCACTCCGTTGGGGGAGTTGGGATTGGCCCTCCATGAGATGGCAGTGATCTCGAGACTGCCGACGGGGGATACTCCATATGAAGAGTATGTCCCCACTAACCGGGAGTTGGGGGACTCGAACTCCCGGGCGGTGGAAGTGTATCAGGAGCTGATGTGCCAATACTTCGCGTACACCGCTTTCTATAATGAGCCTTCTGATTTGGCTCACACCACTAGGTGGATGTCCTACCTCTTCTTTCACCGGGCCAGGGCTGTTAAGTCGGAGAAAGTTTCGGGGGGTAAGGATGAGCCCGTGAACTGTTTGGGCGTGCTCAGCGCCCAGGTCGTCGAGGATCTTATGGAAGATGCTAAGGCTCCAGATCAGATTCTTGACGACGGGGTAGGAAAGTACCCTGAAGGCACTAAGGCCTACAGTTACTTGAGGCGCTGTCGCAGGCCTCTGTCTAAGGAAGTCCAGCTGGCCGGTTTCCTCTCCATATGGCTGCGTCAAGTAGTAGTGCCTGGCACTGCATCTGCGGACCGCATTCACCGGAACATCCTGTGGCCTGCAGTGCGTCTGGTGTTTGGGGCAAGACTGGGCTTGCTCCCCGCCATGGTGTGCCGTATACAGGCTGGCCTGAGAGCCATGACCGATGGGCTGCTAGCCGATGATACTCGGCGTGAAAGCTTTCCCAGGGTAGAACTGCCATACCTGTACTTGATGGGATGGCTAATTCTCCACAACCCCCGGGTGATGTCTCCCGGCTCCGGTAGTAGCTCGGGGGGTAGTTTCCTGCTGAACTACAAGGACTCTCCCTGGAATGTGAACACAGTTTTAGACTGTCGGTTGGCACTGAACCTCAGTCACGGCTGTAAGCTTCTCTGTATCGTCCCCCCTGTTCATCGCAATCAGTCGGGGTTTAGACTTGAGGATTCAGGCGGAGAGAAGACCAATCTTTCTCCAGAAGCTTTCAACTGGTTGGTCTGCATCAGACCCTCCCATTTGCTGTACAGAAGCGAAGATCATTGCTTCTTCGAGCCCTACTTGCCCAGTCGGTTTGCCAGGCAATTTGGGTATGACCAGTTGCACGTGGGCAATGCCGTCACCAGCTTCAGGTCCAGGGGCGGACTCATTGATGGAGCCAGAGGATGGCGATATTTTATCATGGGTTGCACCAGAGCAAGCTTTATCGTGCCGGTCATTACACTCTCTACGGAGCTGCGCATCCTCCACTCGTATGCCCAGTTCTATGTGGCGGTCAATACCTTCCATCACGATTTTGACATGCGTGAAAGTTTTAGGGTGCCCTCTTCCAAGCCTGGGGGAAGAGTCGAAATCCCCTCGATTTCTTCTGACGAGGGTGAGGAGTCCGTTACTCCGGACGAGCCTCTTGTGCCGGTGCCGAGGTGTGAGGTACCTCCACCTGCAGGGGCCTTGGTAGTCTCCGTGAAGCGAAAGGCTCCTGTCCCGAAGCAGACTTCCCCTCGTAAGAGGAAGAAGAAGACGGTTAATCGTCCTCTCCGGATTCCCGGTATTGAGGCTCCGAGAGAGGAACCTGTTGTTTCCCCCGTTGGGGATGTCTCTCTGATTGGAGGTTCCTCGCCTTTTAGAGAGGGCCCTTCCACAGTTTCGGCTGGCGGTGTCGGAGAATCTCAGTTGGAGGCCGCTATCGCTGCTACCGCTTCAGGTAGTGGAACGAAGTCGCCTCCGGGACCGAGTACAAGATTTCATACACCTCTACCCGGCTCAGCGTTGGGAGAGGCCCCTTTCGTGCCTGTGAGCCCACCTAATGAGCCTCGGTTGGATCTGGAGGAGGACCTGGAAGACCGCTTGCCGGTGTCGGTTAGCAGACTCCCTTCTCCATGTATGATAGCCCGGTTAGCCTCATTAAGAAATGATTTAGCTGTACAGGCTGCAGATGCGACGTACATGCCGTCGGCCGTGGGTAAATATCATTTTTACGTCCTTCTTTTTCAGAGAAATTAACATCGTGTCGATATTAACTTTCTCGTCTTCTTTTCAGGGGCCGGCGTCTACGGGGAGGACAGCGTGGAGGCGCCCCTTGGCTCCGCTTCGGCTCCTGGTAGTGATATGGAGGCGTCTGCCTTTGAGGAGGAAATGTCTTCGGGTGCCAGCTCGCCCGGAGTAGTCTCGGTATCCCAAGAGGAGGATGAGCCCGTCATTGTGACATCGCCTCCTGCGAGTATGCCGATGACTTCGACTGTCGCTGTTGCATTTTCTTCGGTCGCGCCACCTGTTGAGGCGACGGCCGTGGCCACGTCGTCTGCAATCGTTCCTGGAGGGGGACTGGCCAATATCGCGGCCTCTCCTGGCGTTCAATCGGGTCTGGCTGCGCTGATCGATCAATCCGTCAGCCTTTTTTACGCCAGCTTGGAAACGCTGATACCAATGGTGTTGGCGAAGACCCTAGACTTCGAGCGTCTGAAGACGGCTTCTCAGTTTTCGATCGGGGCGGTCAGGGAGTTTGGCGCCTTCGGGGTAGCTGATGCCCTGGAGGCGATGGTTAATGGTCTGGAGCAACCCATTAACGAATACTTGCAGCTGACTAGGGACAGCATTGAAGCTGAGGTCCAGACCAGGTATGACTTCATGACAGCGCGGTTTACTAAACAGCTGGAAAGCCTGGATAAATCTGCCACAACGCATAAGCTGGAGGTGGATAAAAGAAAGGCTGTCATGGAGGAGGCTCTTGCTCTTCAGACGAAGTGCCGATCCGAGCATGAAGGAAACGTAGCGAGGGCTCGCAAGTTGAAAGAAAAGCTCGCTCAGGCAGAGGAGTGGGCTTCCCAGTCGTTGGCAGGTCTAGATGTAGCGACTGGTCGACTGAGCGCAGCACGACGGGATTTGGAGCGTGCAGAGGCTGCCCGTGCGGGTTCTCTTCGGGCAAGGGCTGAACTGTCTTTCATGAACAACCACGAGGCACGGCTGGAGCGGGCCCGCGCTGATGCCTTGGTTTCCCGTAATGAGAGGATAGCTGTACTGACGCAGCTGATTCGCGATCTGAGCGCTCCCCCACAATGATGTACCCTTCCTTCTTTTTGCTTTCCAGAGTACTTCTGCTCTCTTTTGGGAATAAATAAAGCGACTCTTTTCTGACTTTGTGGACCCATCATTTCGGAATGTAAATGACAGGTTGGGTGAAAGTTATATCAGAGGTAATATGGACGTGATACACTCTCGGTAAACTCTTAGCAGGTCATATTTATTCAGAGGTCGTACGGACATGATAGAATATGCTTTGACTAAAGTTTGTAGACAAGACACTATCAGAGGTAATATGGACGTGATAGGCTCTCGGCAGGCTCTAGCAAGAAATATCTATCCAGAGGTCATACGGACATGATAGAATATGCTTTGACTAAAGTTTGTAGACAAGACACTATCAAAGGTAATATGGACGTGATAGGTATTGCGTTTCCAAATTAGTCGAACATATCTATTCAGAGGTTATATGGACATGATAGGCTATGATCCAACTAGTTTCGTTTTGGAAGTAGTTTTGTCAGAATTGAGGTTTTCGCTATATTCCACTTGAGCGGGGGAGATTAAGCATAATACCTTTTCAGGAATTTGTCGTTGATAGGAGCCATTAACAGGTCTCCGTTAGGCTGGGCTAACCTGTAAGCGCCGTTAGAGAATGTTGTCTCGATCACATAAGGGCCTTCCCATTTGGGCTGGAACTTGCCCTTACTCCTGTGAGTGAAAATCATCGGCCTTCTTACGGCTAAAACTAGCTCGCCGACTTTGAACACTCTTTCCTTTACTCTATGATTGAAAGCTCTGGAAATGCGTGCTTGGTAGAGCGCGATGCACTGTTGAGCTTGGAGGCATTTCTCATCTAATCCTTCTAGCTCTTGAAGCCTTAAAAGGTCATTCCTCTCTTGATTCAGCTCATTAGCCACGGCTATTCTGAGTGACGGAATCTGGATTTCAATGGGGAGAACAGCTTCGCTCCCGTAGACCAGTGAGAATGGGGTACAACCCGTCGGTGTTCGTGCCGTCGTACGATATGCCCAGAGGCACTCGCCCAGCTTCTCATTCCAATCTCTCTTGTTTGAAGAGACGAACTTCTTCAAGAGTTTGATAATGGTTTTGTTGAAAGCTTCCGCCAAACCATTAGCAGCTGGATAATATGCCGTAGAGGCAATATTACGTATTCGATTTTTATCGCAAAATCGATGAAACGCTTGGCTGATGAACTGCGGCCCATTGTCATGGATTATCCTTCGGGGAATCCCAAAGCGATAAATGACGTGATGCTTGATGAAGCTGATCACGTTAGACGCCTTCACCTCAGCCAGAGGGATCGCCTCTGCCCATTTGGAGAAGTAATCCGTGATGGCCAATATGAACCGGTGACCTCTGGAAGAAGACGGGTGAATAGGACCAATGATATCCATGCCCCATGCTTCGAAAGGCTAGGATGCGACCGTAGGATGTAGATGTTCAGACGGTTGATGTATGAAGTTGCATGAACTTGGCAGGCCCTGCATCGTCTTGCATATTTGATTGCGTCTGCGATCATAGTGGGCCAGTAATAGCCCATTCTCCTGATATGATCCTGTAGCTTAGGACCGGGTTGATGCGCTCCGTATACGCCGTCGTGAGCTTCACGGATAACCTGCTGTGATTCGTCCTCGGAGAGGCATCTCAGTAGCAGTCCATCGTAGGTCCGGCGATATAGGCATTGTGAGGACGCATCGAAGTAGAAGCGTAATGATCGTCTTTTGACGGATACTGCTTCTTTAGGGTCCTCCGGCAAGATTTCGTATGCCACGAAATCTATGAAGGGACTTTTCCAGCCCCTCGTAGGAGGATCGGTGCTTACAGCGTAGCTGCGTTCTATGTGAAAGTTGTTCTTCACACAAAATAAATCTTTGTTAAGAAGGATCACCGAATTCTGCCTTCTTATAGGAGTAGCTAAATCTGCAGCTAGACTGGCCAGGGCATCGGCTTCCAGATTCCGAGATCGAGGTACATGCTCTAGGAAGAATCCTTTGAATGTCATTGCTATCTCGACTGTTGCTTGGTGATAGGGGATGAGGTCTGGATTCCGGACTTCATATGCTCCCCTGACTTGATTGACGATCAACAGAGAATCACCGAAAGCTTCCAGAGACTCGACCCCCAACTCTTTAGCGAATTGGAGGCCGATTAGTAGAGCGTTGTATTCCGCCACATTGTTGGAACATGGCTCGCTGAGAGAATATGCTCGGTAGATGACGAGTTTGTCGGGGGTAACTAGGACAATTCCTACCCCTGAAACCACGTTTCCCCTAGGACCAGTTCTGGAGGCACCATCGAAGGCCATGCGTCACTTTCCACTGCGGAATTACATTCTGCAGCTTCATTAGGGATGTCCTCGTATAGTTTGGAGGTCTCCGGGATCGGATGAGCAGCTAGGAAGTCGGCCAATGCTTGGCCTTTGATGGACTTCTGAGGGACGTATACCATGTCATATGGTGTTAACAGCATCGCCCAAGTCGCGAGTCGGGAATTAAGAGCACTTGGCTTGCTCATCAGTACTCGAAGAGGGTTGATCCTGGAGATGATCTGAATAGTCTGGCCCGTGACATAGTGTCGCGTCTTCTGGATAGCGAACATCAGAGCCAAGCATTCTTTCTCCACTGGGTTGTACCGGTGTTCGGCCCCACCATCATCCTACTGAGGTAGTAGATAGCCTGTTCATCACCCATATCGTTCTTCTGTGCGAGAAGAGCTCTCAGTGAATGATCCATCGCCCGAACGTACAGCAAGAATGGTCTTCCCATGACGGGAGGCACCAGAACTGGTGGACTAGTGAGGTAGCGCTTGATATCTCCGAACGCTTGCTGACAGGTCTCATCCCATACGAATGATACACCTTTCTTCATGAGATGAGAAAAGGGCTGACACCTCCCCGAGAGGTTGGATATGAATCTCCGGATATAAGCTAGCTGGCCTTGAAATCCCCAGAGTTCCCTCAGATTACGGGGCGGTCGCATTTCTACGATGGCCCGGACTTTATCAGGGTCCACTTGAATGCCTTTGGCGGTAATGACAAATTCCAGAAATTTGCCACTGGATACCCCCAGAAAGGATTTTGTAGGATTCATCTTGAGTTGATGTTGGCGCATTAACTCGAATACCGTCCTTAAGTCTCGAACGTGATCACCTTTGAGGCGGCTTTTTACAGCTATGTCGTCCACGTAGCATTCCACTGTTTTGCGTAAATGCTTGTGAAATATGTTACTCATCGCCCGCTGGTATGTAGCCCCGGCATTCTTCAATCCGAAGGGCATGACTGTATAGCAGTATACCCCCAGTGGTGTTCGGAAAGCAGTATGTTTCTCGTCTTCAAGATACATCTTGATCTGATTGTATCCCGAGAATCCGTCCATGAAAGACATGCGTTCAAAACCGCAAGTGTTGTCGATCATGATGTCTGTGATGGGAAGAAGAAATTCGTCCTTGGGGCAGGCTGCATTCAGATCTCGGTAATCGATGCAGATACGTATTTTCCCACTTTTTTTTATTACCGGGACAACATTGGCGACCCAATCGGGATGCTGTTCCTCCCGGATGAAACCGCAGGCTATCAACTTCTTGACTTCAGCTTCAATGGCGTCAATCATATCCGGGCGGAACCGGCGTTGGTGCTGCTTCACAGGCTTTGAATCGGGCAGTATGCTGAGTTTATGAGTAGCCACCTTTGGATCAAGTCCGGGCATATCCTCATAATTCCACGCGAAGACGTCGATATATTCTTTTATCAGTTGAATAACTTCTCCCTTTCAGCTGGGGAAAGATTGTTACTGATAAATATTGGCTTTGGCGAAAGTTCACCCCCAACATCAACATGGATAACTTCATCTTTAGTGGGAGGTTCTCTCTGCTCGAAGCGGAACTCCCATTGTGTATCCATTTGCTGAGCCCAAATGTCATTCTCGAATAGCTCGGATTTTTGTTCGTCTGATTCGAAGGGATCCGCCACTACCATATTTACTGGTAGTGCTCGCTCGAGAGCGTGAGATGAGTCGGATGGCGACGAGCCACTTTGAAAAGAGGAAAAGTCATCCTCACTTGACTCGGAAGTTGTGAGGGAGGTGGCGTACCCTAACCCGAAACGGGTTTGTTGATAGTGGGGATTGCCAAGCAGCGGCGTTCGTCTGCCCCTTCCGTAGTTGAGGCCTGGTTTCCGCTTCAAGTCGTAGCCCATGTTTTGCATGATCCTCAACGCCTGCGGGCTGTATCGGTGAGCTTGTATTTTCCCAGTGTCGTCGTCGCATGCATCTTCTCGTATAGTCAACTCGTTGCGCATGCGGTCGAAGACTATTGGATGCTGACGGCTGTTGGTAGGCGGGACGATGAAGATGGAATCCTCCTGTGGCCCGTACGTTGTGACGACATTGGATGATGACGCTACCTCCCATATGTATGGATGATAAGAATCCATAGCTTCCAAGAATTTTTGCGCTATGGGTCCTATATCGTCATGGGGAGAGGATTCCTGATTTGGAATCGGGGCGTCGACATACTGGAAAAGAGGATGTTTATTATCATCTGGAACTCCGTTCCTGGTTGCATTTACATCAGTCGGCTGGCGATTGCACCGAAGGTTGATGACCAAGGGTGGAGGCTTCTGGTTCAGAGTGACCACTAGAGGATCACCCCCTCTTCCTGACCTGGTCTTGTTCAGGTGGATAACCATAGGCTTCATGGCTTTTGGACGGGTGGTTCGACCTTTCACTCTGATTGACAGCGGTAGTGTGGCAGAGGGTTCTTTTGGCTCTTGGCGGGATTCCTTCTCTGCTTGGGCTGACACGTCTTTCGTGTGGTCTTGAGAGTATAACACGGCATCGGAGTAGTAGGATTCTACTCCTTTGAACGGGTTCAGGTCAGCAACCTCCGTCTGTATTGTTCCTTGGGCGTCTACATATTTAAGGCATTGATGTAGAGTCGAAGGAACGATGTTGTGGTCGTGGATCCATGGTCTTCCCAGCAAAATGTTGTAGGACACCTCTGAATCGATGACATAACATGTAGCCACCGATCCGAGGTTGCCAATCTGGATCCTCAGGCGAATTTTCTCCAATGGCTTACTTTTTCCAGCGTTGAAACCCACGATCGTAGTGGTGGTGTAAGCCAATTCGCTGGTGGGAATCCTCAGCGGTCTGAGCAGACTGTGAGGGATGATGCTGATCGACGATCCCAGATCTATGTGGATTCGATCGACCTCCATGGAACCGACGTACCCAGTGTAATAGAGGGGTCTGTCATGTCTGTTATGTTTTAACATCATGTCGTCTTGAGTGAAAGTGATGTTTGGGACCACCTCCATCACACTGTGGCATTGAGGACACGCCACGGGTTCTTCGTCGGGAGACTTGATCTGGGTCAAGTATGCCTCCGCTTGCATCAGTGCTTCACTCCGGGCTAGACGAGTGTCTTGGGAGAGCCTGAGTAGCTCGAAGATGGACAGCCTGGCTAGCGTATTGGCCAGTTGGGCCAGGATATCGAAGTTGTATGGCTTCTCTAAACCTTTGTTTGGAATATTTTTCATAGGTTTATCAAAGCGCACTTCTTTTTGTTTCCCCTTGTCCGCCGAAGTTGGTCTTGAAGGACCGGCTTCTGGTACGACGGGCTCTGGTTTCGAAGGTTCGGTGGCCGAAGCGTCAGCCGGCGCATCTTCTTGACTCGCCCCGGAGTCTTTGAGGTAGGTTTTCCCGGAGCGGGTTGCAGCCAGTACCTCGCCTTCGTCTGATGCCGAAGAAGTTGCAACCATATGGCATGGTTTGCACTTGGAGCTCTTTCTAGACGTAGCTTTAGTAGCGTTAGTCTTTTCCTCGAGCTCTGACACCAAATCGGGATGAACCCACATAATCTTGCCCCGCCGGGTGGTTAGGGGTACCAGGTCATGATTTTGACCCCTTGCTGGAGGGAGATTGACGATGTTCATCGTGGCCCAGGAAATGGGTGTGATGTCGTCCGAGACCTCTAGGGGAGGCAGATTGCCAAACTGCAGAGAGATCATGTTGGCCGTGACCGTCTTCTCGGTGTTGTGCAGAGTGATGGCCTTAGCATCGATCAACCCCAGGATCTTCCTTTTCAGTATGTAACACGCCTTTGTCGGGTGGTGTATGTATCTGTGGAAGATGCAGTATTTGGGGTCGTTAGTATTGCCGACTTCTTGGGGCCGTCTCTGTTCCGGAAGGGTGATCTTGCCACTTTTGACGAGACACTCGAATATACTTGGGATATCGTCGTCGTCAAAGGAGTAGATTTCTACGGGCCTGGACGTCCCTGGTCTCGTCTGCATGGTTGCCGCCATCTTTTGTCTGGACGTATTGATCGCCAGAGCTTCTTTCCCTTTAGGACCACGAGGATGGTCGCTGCTGGGAGATGACTTCTTACCTCTGTCAGAGGCGGAGATCATGATGCCATTGTCGCGCGCCTTGCGACTGTTGTCTTCGGCGGCTACGGCCGAGATGATGAACGTGGGCCAATCACGGAACTGATATGGTCCTGTGAACACCGAGACCACGGGAAGGAGGTTCTTCCTGCAAATGTCCACCAACGCAGAGTCTGGAACTCCTGGAGGCATCTGTAAGGTGGCCTGACGAAAACGCTCGATGAAGGTGCGAACGTCCTCTTTTTCTCTTTTCTTGACTTCGATGAGAGAGGACATAGACATGTCCATTCCTCCCTCGTAGAATCGTGTGAAGAATAAAGCTTTGAAGTCCTCGAAGGAAGCGATGCAGTTGTCCGCCAAGCTACGGTACCACTGATAGGCTACTCCCGAGAGACAACCTTTGAACACCCGAGTGAGGAGGGCGTCGTTCCCTTGCAGCAACACCGTCATCATACTAAAATAGTTCATGTACTGACTTGGTGATGTTTTTCCCTCGAACAGAGCCATAGTCTGAGGTTTGTACCTCGGAGGGAAATGACCTCTTCCCAGATAGTTGGGTAAGGTTTGTTGATTTCCAGTTTCTTGAGCTGATCTTTGTGCTTCAAGGCGTCAAACTGGGCCTTCAACTCCCGTACTGCCTGCATCAGATTTTCAGCCGGAAGCGGGACTTCGGAGTGGTGTAGAGTTGGTTGTATCGTGACTCCAACGGGAGGCCATATATCCTCTGAGTGAGGAAGCGGAGGAACTGCTGACTCTTGATCTAGAGCAGGCTCTTGGCTTGGTTTGGATGGTGGCGGGACCGATGCTTGAGCCCTGGCAGTTTTGTGCTGAGTTAGCATCATCTGGTGCATGTTCTCCATCATAGATTGCATTTGCTTCAGAGATGTTTCCAGTACAGTGATGCGTTGTTCCGCGCTCCCTGACGGCGAAGCTTCCTCGCGTTCATCTTCAACGACATAAGCTCCCATTTCCCTAGGTGTCATTGAAGAATGAGTATAGGTCACCGTAGAGGTCGACTCTATACTTTCAGTATCTGATTCGGGGGGTTGGCGACCCCCAGCATCGGAATCAGAGGAGTACGCAGCTGGTTGTCGCGACCTTGCACGAGTGTTTTGGAACACTCCAGCTTCAGCGTTCCTGAGGAGCTCATTAAATCTCCTTCGGCTCGGAGGCCTGGAGGGATGGCGTCTTGAGTTCGAACCTCTTCTAGGTATGTGTGAAGCCATGTTCACAGATGCATGCGCGGGCTCTTCTTCCTGGAAAGACAGAGAGTAGCTCAACCGGTCGAAAATTGACCATTTTGCTTCGAAACAGCAGCAATTAATCACAACCTTATGACTATTACAACAGTGCTTGCTAGGAGGCGTAATAGACATGTTGGAAGATCCCCTCTCCTTACGCTTCTGGATTAGATATTCGCGCAGGTCAGGAGGAGTCGCAGGAGAAGAAGAAGCCTGTTGGTTCCCTCTGTTCACCGCAGTGGGCATGCGGATGTTGGGAACTCCAATTTTCCCTGTGCCACCTGTGTACAACAGATTGGCCATCTGGGTGGCAGATAATCCCTGAGGAGGGTATCTTCCCGCAACCTGAGCTTGTTTTACGTCGAGGGACTTTTTCTGGCGTAGTTCGAAGATTTGCTCAGATTGGCGTAAAGCTGAAGAGGTCTTCAGTTGGCCGTCAGCATCTCGCGTAATCCAGAGGGAAGGCAGATTGTTCCTTTGCTGGCGTAGAGGTCGTGGAGTTGAGTAGTTCGCCGCCTGCTTTTCCCTGCGTAGATTGCATGGATCATCTGCTTTTCCGCGGAAGGAAGATGAAGTGTTACGCGTGGAACGCGCTTGAAATTTCTGTTTTGGCACCAAGGCTTTATCAGAAATGTTGTCTGTTCCGCCAGTGACGGGAGACTGCATTTTACGCGCAAGGCGCGGAGAGGACTTCTGGAATAGCGTTAAGCCATTTCCAGAAGTTTTGTCGGCCCTGTCAGAAACAGGCGACTGAATTTTACGTACAGGGCACAGAGTATACTCCTGGGTTAGCGCTAGGGCCTTGCCAGAAGTTTTGTCGGCCCTGTGAGAAACAGGCGACTGAATTTTACGTGCAGGGCACGGAGGGAGCAAAGCTACAACCTCATTGGTCGGAGAGATCGAAGAGTCCAGAGGGATGGTAGAGGATGACTTGGGCATCCAGACCTTGCGCAGCTTCCTGTTGTTTTGGACGGAGAGAGGGTGAGAGCTACCCCCGGTTCGAAGCATGTCTTCGTAGGCAGACTGGTCGAATTGGACGACCAGTGTCTTCTTCACGGTTTTTACAGATACCGCATCGTGTTGAGCAATTACTTCCTCATCAGAAGAGAAAGACGTCCCCAGCAGAGTCGCCATCTTGTTTGGTGAAAAACGAAAGAATGAAGTTTATTCAAGTGGGGGTTTATACGAAATCCGCTTTCTTTGGTTTACAAACAAACTTGTACAATTTGATCCTATACGAGGATGTGGGAGTACAATTTATTTAATCTGGGTAGATATTGCTATAGGTGTCTGATCTGCAGTCGATCACTTTAGCCCTTGGACCACACGATGGTGAAGAAGTGCCGTAGAAGACAGGATGTAGCTTCGAAGGTTGCAAAGGAGGGTGGATGTACGATGCCAAAGTCGTCGATCCCTACTCCTTGTCCGAGTTCCGGATTCTTCTCTCTCCAAGACTCTTCGACCTCTTGATTCTCCTGATCAATTTTTTGACCCTGGTTCGATCTTTTCTCCTTTTTTTTCCGACCTTTTCCTCTGTTGATAGAGGTCTCTATTTATAGAGTTTTTAGTGACAGTGACCACTCAGTTGGTGTAAAAACCGAGGAGTGGACAGTACAGCATCTTTTACACAATGGTTAAAGTAACCAATGCCTGCGTATAGATGATCTTTTGAATGAGCGTGTGACGCGGGTCCAACTAAGGGACAAAACATGTATAACAGCTACGAAGATCACGGTGTAAAAGCCACGTAGGTAGGTATCCCTCGTGTAGAAGAGGTTGGCGTAGAAGCCAATGTCCGTCACCGTGGCATAGAAGCCAAGTAGACATAGAAGCCGAGTGGGCATAGAAGCCAAGTAGGCATAGAAGCCGAACGAGCATAAAAGCTGGAGAGGCGTAGAAGCCGAGTGGTCATAGAGGCCGGACGAGAATAGAAGCTGGAGAGGCGTAGAAGCCGAGTGGGCACAAGAACTGGATGGGCGTAGAAGCCGCTGCGTAATGTGCCGGAGTGGTGATGTGGATGTCTCAGCCGGAATTATGGCTCTTGGAGATATATTCAAATCTCTCGCATTAAATGCAAAGATCTGCCACCATCCTGTGCATTAAATGCAGATTGCTTGTCTTTAAGATCTGCCATCATTCTGTGCATTAAATGCAGATACGCGTCTCGAATCCTGCACGCAGAGCAGCTGCTGACGTGGCAGGCTGTTTGTCCTCCGCGGAGCGTAAGACCGTCATGTCTGCCTGTGTAGAACTAGGCAGCGTATTCCCTTGTATGCGTAGGAGTGGTTCACGCGAAGGGGCTGTCTCTAAACAACGGTTTGGTGACATTTAATCAAATCCCTCGCATTAAATGCAGAGATCCGCCATCATTCTGCGCATTAAATGCGAAGGCGTGTTTTGAAGGTCTGCAGTCCTCCTGTGCACCGAACGCAGAGACGTGCCTCGAGAAATTGTTACCGCTCTGGGCATTAAATGCGAAGGCGTGCCTCGAGCCCTGTATGAAGTGCAGCTTTTGACGTGGCAGGCGGTTTGTCTTCCGCGGAGCGTAAACAGCTCACATCCGCCTGTGTAAAACTAGGCGGCGTAGTCCTCTGCACGCGAAGAAACGGTTTACGCGAAGGGAAAGGTAGTAAACGACAGCCTGGGTTGCAGTGTCGTGCCATCATTACAGCCGTCGCCTGGGTAGTCGAGCAGTATCCCTTTGTCAGAGGTCCAGACGTCAGGTTCATTTGCAGGAGATGGCAGGTTCACCTCGGAGAACACGAAGCGTTCCTCGTACGCTTTAATGCCGCATAAAAAGCGGGTGTGTTTTACGCCGTATAGGCGATGAAGCCCTCAGTTCTACGCTGAAGCGGCCTGGACATACTGTACTTACGCGGATGGTCCTTTTATATTTTACGCTGTTTGTTCAGCGGAGAAGCTCCGTTGCACGCTTGATGGCTTTGGGGTCTTCTGTTTATGCTGCCCTGCATCACTGTGCTGCGTAGAGATGTCAGCGTATTTTTCATGCTTCTACACGGCCAACCAATCTAGAGCCACGATTGCGTCCTCAGTCCCGTTGAATGGGGTGTTGCAGACTTTCTTGAAGTGGCCAAAGTCGAAGGCAGTCACGTCCCTCGGCCTTGGAATTTGTGGCGTCTCTACTTCAAGCACGGGCTGTTCCACCGGAGTCGTTGTTGTTGCAGCGGAATGGTTGGCAGCCAAAGTCTGAACGATCTGTTGCAGGACATCTACCTGCTTCTGTTGGACTGAGAATTGAGCTTCTATATTGTCTTGAAACTTGAACTGACTCCCCTCCGCCCGCTTCTCGGCCCGTTCGTAGCGAGCCTCGTCCCTCTGTTGGTTTGCCTCCAACATCCGCAATATTTGTTGGATGGGATCGTTGCTTGGCATGGCTCGCTGGCTCCTTGAACTTTCCGAAGTGCCCGAACTACTTTCTTGGCCTTGTGTTTCGTCCGGTGCTAGCGCTGCAGATTGCGCTGGAGCCATTCCTTCAAAAGAAGGTAAATTACATTAGGATCATAATGTATTATGGACTTATTACATGAATGTTATCTCATTTTGGCCTAGCGAGTTCAAGAGTTCGCACAAGAATTTGATCGTTAAAGGAACTTTTCCAGCACGAGTCTAAGGAACTTGGATCTGTGCTCTGATACCACTATATCACGACCCAATTCCGTAGGATCATTTGAGGCGTCCCCCGAATCGTGACCGCCGTGCGGGCCTGGGGTTGCGCCCGCACAAGGCTTTAATGATTTGCATAACAAGCACATATTCAGAGTACGCAGATAAATTGAAACACAGATTTGAAACATGGAAAAGTTCTCTTTATTGATAATGAACATCTATTACAAACTCCTGAACGAGTCAGCTAATTTGCCGCACGGGCTTACACAAGTATTGACTCAAAATGAGATAGCATTCCTGTACATTACATCCCTTTATAAAACTTCAAATGATAAGGACCTCCGGGATAGAGGGCGGCTTTGCCACGAAGCTGCATTGTGTATATGGAGTTGCAAGCTTCTTCTTCAAGTACTTCAAAAATGCAGCGCGATCAGGATGCGCCTACAGCTAGACTGGATTGGGAAGACGACTTCGGCTCCTCGCTCGGTTCGCCTTAGTGCGGAGAACCTGTTTCAACGAGGGTCAGTATGTCGGAACATACTGGTGAAGGCGAGCTAAACCCAACTATACCAATCAACACGTTGTTTTAATGAAGCATGCATATTTTGTGGGTTTCTATTCTTGCCTTAGTTCATTTACAAGTAAGCAGCATATAGAATTTACGGAAATGAATTTGCCACCGTTCGGTGGATTTTACCTGTCCGTCTGAACTACCTGCACAATACTTACCATGTCTTCCCTGCCACGAAGACACAAGTTAGTTTGCAACAGGTTTAAATATACAAGATGATCACTGGCTTGATTGCCATAATAGATACTTGTCTGTGACGAAGATGGTTTGCTACGTGCAAGAACGTGAGGCACCGCATACCATCCCGTCCAAGTACGTGAGACTAAACGTGAGTTCTGTCCGGAGCCGGAACGGTGCCTGTGCCCCAGCAGCCGCCCGCAGGAACTATACCTTGTGCACAAGTTGTCCGTGATCGCACATTAACAATCATTCGCCTGGAGGCTACGTTAACAATCATTCGCCCGGAGGCTACGTGATTCGCCCTGAGGCTACATGAGTATAAGACAAGCATTGCATGATTCATTTTACATTGCATCTACGTTCAATTCATGCATTCAAGATATAGCTTGTACATTTCACAATAAGAAGAAGCATACATTTAAACTTGTATCAATGCATATGATGAACATTCCAACGAACAAGCATGCAAAGATATAACCGTTCACAATTTCAGTTGACAAGCATTACAATTTTAAGTCTATTCCCGTTTTATCTTGGTATCTTTTATTATTACTTGGTATCGTCTGATCGGGGCAACAAGAATGCAAGATTATTAGTTGTGAAGACTGGAAGCAGGGCTAGCTAATCGGGTCGGTAGCCACTCACTTAGATAGTTGGAAGGGAGAAGGAAAGAGGCGCTTCACGACTCTGCTCGCAAGCCGCCTACTGCTCGTTCACCTACATCACGAACAGCTCGATCAATACCTTTTCCTCTCTTTCCAATCTCGGAATTGAAGTGCAGTTCAATGAACGAAAACAAAGAAACTCATCGAAACCGTTCAAGGAAAACAAGCAAATCCCAAAACCAACTCAAAGCACGAAAGCAACAAGCGACATCGAAAACTGAGGCAATAAAAGATAGCAACGGAGAGGTCCCTCCTGACTCTGCCGTTAAGTCGATCCCGAGGGCACGGTCCACTGAATATGGGAATCGATTCCGAAGAAACAAATCCATAACGAGGACGAGTTCTTGTTTCAATCTATCCCGATCGAACGATACCGTCTTGTATTTCTTAGCCGCGCTCCCCGCACCGGGAGAACGGGGCGCTACACCAACAAGGCAGGACAGGCCCACACGCAAGGCCAGCCCATAATCTCCATCACCAACTATAAATACAAACCCCACTCATGCAAAACCCTAATAAATTACTATTCATCATCCTCCACAAAACCCTAGCCGACCTCCCCATCTAAACCAAGCACCCCAACCGGCCGGACTGCTCAACCCCGCCGACTGCTTCCCACCCGGCCGCACACCCCAGCCCGCTCCCGCTCCCCCACGCCGACTGCTCCACAGCCCGCTCCCGTACCCCCCACGCCGACTGCTCCACAGCCCGCTCACGCGCCCCCCACGCCGACTGTCCCCAGCCCCGACCGCACCCCGACTGCTCAACCCAGCCCCGACCGCACCCCGACCCCGACTGTTCAACCCAGCCCCGACCGTTCCCCGACAGGTGCACTGCCCCAGCGCCGACCGCTCCCCGACCGCTCCCCGACCGGAGCACTGCTCCGATCCCGACTGCCCCATCACCGCTAGACGGATCCGTCCACGCTACCGGAGCCACCCTCGTCGAAGGGAACAGCCGACCAGTGAGCGTACCCCCTCGCTCGGTTGATCAGGTACTCGTTCGTGGAACCCGTCTCTCTCGTATCCTAGTATTTTCCTTCGTGTCGCCATGTCAACATGAAAGTATATTAATAAACTCATAAACCTAGTTAATATTTTATGCATAAAAATGAGTTTTAAGTAGACATTAAATTAATAATTAATTATTCTAAACCAGCGACCAGTTACCAAGGACAGGTAATTCGGTAGAAACCCCCGGATATAAATCCTAGTATGAACAAACATAGAGAATAGAGACATGACCCGCATAGAACAGAAATCATGGACAAACCGTAACTGGATAATTATTGCCTCGAGACTCCTGTTAACCAAAGACAGAATACATGTACACCCTAGCTAAGTGCGCAAGTGATGCTGTACTCTAGCAACAGTGAACTCATGACAGTATTCAAGTATAGCGTATTAACCGTATGTAGATAATGCGTAGTATCTAATGCCTGTATTATTGTGTTATATTGTTTATCTAGGATCTTTGGATCAGCCAGGAGACGCTACCGGAACAGGCTTTTGGCATTCATCTCTTGAAGACTCAGGCAAGATACCTTGCTATATTTTACTGTCTAATTTAAATTATGCAAATGTTGTATTGTATGCTTGTTGTTTTGCTTTATACAACTGTGCGCGTCCGAGATTGTCTCGGGTGCATTCGACGGATACGTCGATGATTAGTATACATGGACTTAGTCGTTAGCAGACTCACCTCGTTGGATGGTACCCTGTTATCTTCCAAGACCTGACACTTTTACACGTAGTCGTAGTGACAAATCTCATGCTGGGATGCGTGTTCGCGTGATCGACTAGCTATCGCCGCGTGTGACGTGCACCACGGTTAGCAAGAAATCTAGGACTATCTCAGTATAGAGACTTGGCATTTAGATAAGGGATATGCGCGTCGACTATTTGACTGGTATATCTACATTGGGAAGGGAGGACGACTAGTAGGCATATGGGACACCCCACTCCTTTACACTGATACCGCACTCGACGGAGTGATATAGACGTATTTATATATTACTGATACCACGTTCTGTAGAGTGTTGGGCGTTACTTGATGACATTGCAGATACCACACTCTATAGAATGTCGAACGTTATTGTATTCCTGCGCCCGTGTTATAGGAGGCATATGTGGCATATACTAGCCAGTTGTCACGACTGGTGAATTACGTCAGCATATGTCTAGCCTACACCTTCCCATATACTCACAGTTGTTCTCATATTGCATTCACTTAGATGGCTAGCACACCCTTTATTGTATTTATCTTATTCAGTATTTATATATGGCATGTTTCTATGTATCTTGTTACGTCCCTCTGAGGACCTGGTACCTTTCCAGATTTGGACGAGGCTTTCTACCCCACAGTATACAGCCCCGGACAGGAGACGAGATTCGCTACAGCCGAGGAGTTAGAGGTGCAGCCGTCAGAGTTTCCATGATCAGTTGGTAGGCCTTCAGCCTGGATTGGGTGCATCATTATCTAGAGCCGATGCCCTAGTCATTATCTTTTATATCTCATTTCAGTACTTTTATTACGTCATAGCAGTGGGTTTGTTCCCACCAGACATCTTGGTTTGTACTATGATATTTCAGACTGGTGTTTATCTTCCAGCAGTTTATGTAGTACTTCTTGCTCTTTATATTGTGGATGAGATTAGATTACCTGTTATTGACTAATATTGTACATGTTAGTATTATAGGACAGCGTAGCACTCTTCGTGGATCCATTAAATTGGGATATCCTCGGAGACGTGTCAGCTGGCTATTGCCACGTGGCCTGGTCCCGTGTACTTTTTGGGACTGGGGCGTGAAAGGTGACATCTGGATACTAGCTTGGAAATAGTTGTTCTAAGAAAATTTTACCAAGTGTAAGTGATCTTTTCATGAACCACCCAAGTCTACGGTACACGATCGAAGCATATCTTCAAGAGTTTGTATGGTACGCTCTGATTGACCATATGTCTGCGGATGATAAGTTGTACTGAACTTCAAACGGGTACCCAAATTCTGTTGAAAGCTCTGCCAAAAATGAGAAGTAAATCTGGAATCTCTATCTGACACGATGCTAACTGGCACTCCATGTAATCTAACAATCTATCTTATATATATCCTAGCCAACTGTTTTGTAGATTGTCCTATCCTAAAAGAAAAAAAGTGGACTACTTTCGTAAGACGATCCACTATTACCCAAATATCATCTCTGTCAGCGAGGATCTAGGAAGACCGGTCATGAAGTCCATGGTAATATGTTTTCACTTCCATTCCGAAATTGGTAAATGTTGAAGAAGGTCAGCTGGTCTCTGATGCTTAGTCTTAACTTGCTGGCAAACCAAATATCGGAAGAAAAATCGGATGCTCTCCCTCTTCATACCATTCCACCAGAGATGCAAACAGATCTGCTACCTTGATTCGTTCAACAATACTGGACTGAACTTGTAAATCAGTCGTCAAAGCTGCATTTTCGGGTAGTACTACTTCTATGTCCATCTTCCGAAGATCTTCCAATATTTCTCGTTGTGCAATAAGGAAATAAGTTCCTGCTCTTCGGCTAAAGACATCTGCTAAGACGTTGGCCTTTCCTGGATGATATTGAATGTCAAGGTCATAGTTTGTCATTAATTCTAGCCATCTCCTTTGCCTCATGTTGAGATCCTTCTGAGTAAATACATACTTCAGACGTTTGTGATCAGTAAAAATCGCTACTCGATCTCCATATAGATAGTGTCTCCAAAGCTTGAGTGTAAAGACAACTGTTGCCAACTCTAAGTCATGCGTCGGATAATTCTTCTCATGGTCCCGGAGCTGCCGAGATGCATAAGTTATAACTCTTCCATGTTGCATAAGAACGCATTCCATTCCTTTGCTTGACACATCACAATATACTGTAAAACCATATGTCCCATGTAGAAGCATCAAAATAGGTTTCGTAATCAACTTTTGTTTGAGTTTCTCGAAAGAAGATTGGCAATCGTAATCAACTTTTGTTTGAGTTTCTCGAAAGAAGATTGGCAATCATATGTCCAATAAAATCGCACGTTGTCACGTTCCGGTACTAGAATACGGAGACAGATATGGCCAGATATCCCGTACAAGGTACTATACGTCGTACGACGATCATGGCTATAATAAGACAAGGGGTGTATGCTACAATTAAGTATCCTATGGTCAATAACTTTTGTCTCAATCATTCAAACAAGAAACAGTAACCATATATCATATATGATAAAGCAATAAGGTGTTCCAAATGCTTTCTCAAAATGTTCTAGAGACCAGTTGTGCAAAATAAGAAGCTGACAGAGGGAAGCACGAAATGGTGAAACAAAAATCCAAGAAGTAATTATATAATAATATATAGGTTTAGTGTCGTAACTTAGGTCCATGGCTTATCCTAGCGTAAATGTCCAGCCCTACAACCAAAACAGTTCAAGGGTTGAACCATCACACTATGATAGTCCATATCACGTCCCGACCCCGAGGGCCTCCCGACCACCGTTCCCTCGCGGCGGTTCGGACGCGAATCACCGCACCTCGGTGCTCTCGCAGGGCACGTATGGTTGTTTGATGCCGGGACGTGATGCCGTGCGAGCCTGGGGTTGCGCCCGCACAAGGCAACATCGTTAAAGTTTTGGCTATCATCGCATCTATCGAGTAAACAACGGAGGGACATTGTTGCAAGCATTTAACCATCTGAGTATTCGGGGCAAATCGAGGGACTGACTTCTCTTAGCAAAGGCATCGTTCCATTCATTATGCCCCTTTATACGAAAGCAGCTCGAGGCAATTGGTTTTGGGGATGAGGCACGCCTATCGCTCCCTCGGATGATCGAGTACCTACAATCAAGTAAACTGTTGGTGGGTCAGCACTTTTATAAGTACTGGTGAGAATAAACAACTGAACAGAAGCAAACATTCACTAAAACCAACACTAAGTAATCATGTTATAAAATATTACATTACTAGTGATCTTTCTAGTTTTACCTATGTTCGTTTCATGCAGCATAAGAACGAAGTCATATTACTTTGATTTGAAAACATCTTTTGAAACAAAGTTCATATGCGATATAAGCAAGCAGGCAAGACAAGCCAATTGTTCTATTATCAGGGTGTGCGCAGCGTGTCTCGTGAGCTATACTCAAAGATTCTTGGTACAAATGCACATCTAGGAACAAATGCATATCTAGGGGAAGTCTTCTACCAAGCCAACACAATGAACTATCTTATATGCAGTACGGTCCCCAAGTAACTCAGGATCGGCAGCGGTTGATCCAACTAACCAATGACTCTTTTATCTGATGTTATTGGCAGCTGTGACACATGGTTGCTTTCTACTATCTCTGTAGAAGCCATGACACATGGTTCAGCTCTCCACCAATAGCCATTGTTCGACCGATGCGAATGCATGAAACATTATCAAATAAACTCTAGGATGCAGACGAGATGAACCATTCATACCATATATCTTTGTTGCGGACTAGCCGCCCTCACTGACCAAGTTCAAGCACACGATATGGTTCTCTCGAAGCACAGGTGATAGTGGAACATGTTCATGCAAACTCATACTCTTAGGCAAGTTCGTTTCAAAGACAAGTTCGTTTCAAAGACAAGCTAGGTGAGTTTTCTTATTTAGCATGCAAGGCAGGTTCTATCATTCTCTTTAAGCAAACAAGCATTCAAAATACTCAGATTTATTATTAAGGCGTGCAAGAATCAGAGAACAAAGTCCTGCCCACTCACCTTGATATATAGTGCCGACGCGGAGGAGGACACTACATAGTTACCCACCAACAAAAAGTTTCGTCCTCGAAACTTCAAGGATAAACTTCTCGATATTTCGAGCAGCGATAGTCCTCATCCCTCGCCGTACTCAATCGAAACAATCAAGTCCAGAAAACATTTGCACTTTGAGAATATCTATGGACTTATTGTATGGAACGCTCTATTGTAATACCATATCGAGCATTTCTCAGAGTCGTAGCAACGAAATTGGGCAAAGAATCGAATCCGCTCTGATACGCCCCGAGGGCCTCCCGACCACCATCCCTCGTGGCTATCCGAACGCGAATTATCGTGCCTCGATGCTCCCGCAGGGCGCGTATGGCCGTTTGATGCCGGGATGTGATGCCGTGTGAGCCTGGGGTTTCGCCCGCACAAGACAACATCGTTAAAGTTTTGGCTATTATCGCATCTATCGAGTAAGCAGCGGAGCGACATTGTTGCAAGCATTTAACCATCTAAGTATTCGGGGCAAATTGAGGGACTGGGTTATCTTAGCAAAGGCATCGTTCCATACATTATGCCCCTTTATACGAAAGCAGCTCGAGGCAATCGAAACCAGAATTTTCGGGTCTTGGGGATGAGGTGTAACGCCCCGCTCCGAACGATTACTTATGGAATACTAGCTGCTTCGACTCGGTTGAGAATCGAGTCTCGGGGAAACCTTACCGCCAAATCAACACGGACGAAGTGTAATGAACCCTTCGAATTGATCGAACGGCTTCTATTGAAATAAGTCCAAGAGTTTTCGTTGGTTGCTTTGCTTCTTGGTTTTGTGTTGCTTTGTGTTTTGAGTTGCTTTCGATGACTTGGTTTTTATGATTTCGCTTTTCTCGCTTGCGCGTTCTCTTCGAATCGTAAGGAAAAGAGATCGAAGTATGCTAACCAAGTATTGTTGCATTTTTAGGACGCATAACCAAAGAGTGAACGTCCATCCTCTCGTTCGATTCATTCGGTGAGTGGCTTAGGCCTTTCGATGAATCTTTCAGTTCATACGCCTAAATGAAATGATCTATAGTTCAATAAATTTTGTCTCACTAAAAAGATAAGCTAAAGAATGAACTGCATGCAAATATACATAGAGTTTCTGCTTTACTTAATTGAATGTGTGTCCCTTACTCACTTATTGCATCACTTTATCGTGCATTAAACCTTCATGGTTAGTGTTTGTGTCAAGTATAAAAGAAGGAATGAGAAGAGTCTAGTAGTCCGTCCTGATGTTTCGGTCCTACCGGATCTAGGGGGGTGTGGCTATTGGATTGTTATGTGCTTGCTAATGTTATGCATCTTAAGAGTTTGATTGATAAATGTTGCTTGTCATGCATGGGTCTCGGACAACTTGTGCACAAGGTAATAGTCTCTCGATCAGTATCTGGGACACTGGGAATCGGTCGGTCCGAAGGGATTGTGAGAGCACCCTGATGTTTCGTTCCTACGGGATCTAGGGGGGTGTTGTTGTCCATCAATGGGGAAACTCATGGACCGTCATATAGATAGGGCACATGCTAGGTTTACCTTCTTGCATACCTATCATTTTGACACCAAAGATTGATACATAAGTTTATGCATATATGTAAATTGTGGCTAACTTGTGTGTCTGCTGCAGGGATAACCGTTCGGCTGTGGGTAAGAATTATTATATGCATATCCTACCTATCGTCTATATTTTCTTACATGAATTGTTAAAAAAAAACTAGACAACTAGAAATATCACCTAATAATGCTAGCTTCATATGCTTACTTAGTGTGGATTTCTAAGGTGAGTTTGGCCACGGTCGCTCACCAATACATGTGGTAGTACTGACCCACGTTTGTGGGCAATATTCAGGTACTGGAAGCGAGAGTTTGGCAATCATCTTAAATCTGAATCAGCGTCCGCATATTCTCCCCTAGGACTGTGTTCGTGCTGCTTCCGTTGCTTTCCTCTCCAGTGGGCTACTCCTCTTCTGCTAGATGTTTTTGCTATTTTGGTCCTACTACAATGATGTAATGTTTGGACGTTGTGGCTAATTTTGAGAATGTAAAAAGAGTTGTAAGCCTTCTAAGGCATATTTTGTAACTCAGCCAAGCAAGCACTTTGTAATCCAAATCTTCAAGTATTCAATAAAAAAAAAGTATTTTGTGCCTATCAAATGTGTTCAACTTTGGTTCTCTGCATTTTACATCTGTGCCTATATATGTATATTTTCGTCGAACTTGTGTCTTGTGCAGGTACGTTACCTGGTACAAGCGCAACTTAGGCTTGCACGGCATCGCGCCCAAGCGAGGACGATCGGTTCCGTCGGGACCAAGCGAGGATGATCGGCCCCTACGGGATCGGGGCGCGATATGAGGTACGCCTATTTTTCCCTCGGACGATAAGCAAGCATTCACTAAAACCAACACTAGGTAATCATGTTATAAAATATTACATTACTAGTGATCTTTCTAGTTTTACCTATGTTTGTTTCATGCAGCATAAGAACGGAGTCATATTACTTTGATTTGAAAACATCTTTTGAAACAGAGTTCTTATGCGATATAAGCAAGCAGGCAAGGCAAGCCAAGTATTCTGTTCTCAGGGTGTGCGCAGCGTCTCGTGAGCTATACTCAAAGACTCTAGGGACAAATGCACATCTAGGAACAAATGCATATATAGGGGAAGTTTTCTTCCAAGCCAACACAATGAACTATCTTATATGCAGTGCGGTCCCCGAGTAACTCAGGATCGGCAGCGGTTGATCCAGCTAACCAATGACTCTTTTATCTGATGCTATTGGCAACTGTGACACATGGTTGCTTTCCACTATCTCTGTAGCAGCCGTGACACATGGTTCAGCTCTCCACCAATAGCCATTGTCCGACCGATACGAATGCATGAAACACTATCAAATAAATTCTAGGATCAGACGAGACGAACTATTCAGACCATATATCTTTGTTGCGGACTAGCCGCCATCACCGAACAAGTTCAAGCACACGATACGGTTCTCTCGAAGCACAGACGATAGTGGAATATGTTCATGCAAACTCATACTCTTAGGCAAGCGTTTCAGGATTCTCTAGTTAACTTGTGTTTCAAAGACAAGCTAGGTGAGTTTTCTTATTTAGCATGCAAGACAGGTTCTATCATTCTCTTTAAGCAAACAAGCATTCAAAATACTCAGATGTCACCTTGATATATAGTGCCGACACGGAGTGGGGCACTACATACTTACCCACCAACAAAAAATTGTGTCCTCGAAACTTCAAGGATAAACTTCTCGATATTCCGAGCAACGATAGTGTAAACACCTAGATTTTTCAAGAAATTAAAAAAATAAATTTTTGGGATTTTTTCAGAATTTTTATCTAAATAAAATAAATTTTTTCTGGTATTAAATAATTTTGGTCATTTTATTAAATATTAAAATATTATAAAAATAATATTTTTGGGTGTAAAATAAATAATTAGACATACTACAATTTTTCTAAAATTTATTGTACCCTAGAATTATTTTTAAAGACCTAAAAATATTATTTTTAAATAAACCAGACTAAACCGGTTTAAACCACCCTAAATAAACCGAACCGGACCAACCCTGAACCCAACCTAAACCGTAGTGGGTTGGATTCGGACCCGCATCCAAATCCGACCCGAACCCGACCCGATAACCCGCAAGCTACAGTAACCCCTAATCTCCCCTGATCCCTCTGCACCCGCCGACCCTTCGCCTCCCCGCCGACCTCTCCTCTTCCCACTGGCCGACGGTCCCCCTCCCCTAACCGTCGGCCATCTCCCCTATATAAACCCTCGGCCGCCGCTGACACAACCACTCTGCCACCACCTCTGCCACTCTCGACCGCCACCGACCTCTCCTCCGGCAACCCAGCCGAACCCGGCTCCATCATCCTCCTCCGCTGCCTCGCCAACTTCGGCCACTCGATCTCAGCTCCGCTGTCATCACCAACACCACCAACCACCACCGCCACCACGATCTCCGCCTCCTCTGCCACCACCGAGAACCCCGACCCTCGCCGTGACCCGAGAACCCCGGCGACATCTCCGCCCGAGCCACCCCGACTTCCCCTATGGCTGACCCCGACCCCAGACCCCAACAGCCACCACAGCAGCCGCACAACACCGCCGGCCGACCGTGCCTCGTCGCGACCCTCCCAGTGCACGAACCACAACAAGGTAACCGCCTTCCCGCTTGCGTATCACCCTGTACATTGATCTAATTTTCGTTCTGTCGAATCATGCGCGTAGACCGCGTGACCCTCTCGTAACCCGTACAAATAGTTCGGGGTATCGCGTCCTGTGTCGGTCGTAAACTGCGACGCAAAAACAGGAAAATATTTTCTTATTTCTAAAAATTCAAAATTTGTCCCGAACTCCCCCGTTCACGACCGTTTTGCGACCAACCTGCTAAATATTTTTAAAATTCACCTAAACAGTTATTTAGACCACCTAACCAAGTTTTAAATCCTGTTTTTAGTTTAATTTATGCTGTTGTAGATTGTATTTAATTCGAGGGTAAAAATGACCAAAATATTGGTTATTTAAAATCCTAATTTTTTTGGAACTGGGTGCGCCCTGCTAAACGAGGCGACTTGGTCGTGTGCAAACTTTACCGAAAGGTGCGCACCGTCAATACGGATGTGTGGGATTTTACGAAAGTTGATTTGGATGTGCGTACACACCGGAATCAACGCGTATCCATCGACAACGTCCCGTATCGGCCCTGTTCTGAAACTCGTTGTAACTTTATGTATGCTCGTCGTTTTGAAACGAAACTTATGCCATCAGACTCGTAGCGATACGCTGGTCCCGTGATCCAAGTTTGGTTCGATTCTGAGAACGTTGACAAAATCCCGTATTGTGGGCCCCACGGCTCCACTTGACGGGCGATTTTGTGATCGGCTCATCGGAATTCAGTTATGGATATTCCGTTGGGTTCGTATTGTCGCTCTGAACTTGTAAACACTAAGTTTGACGAATTTGGATAACATTCTCTGGCACATTTTTCAGTGCGAAGTGGGCCACATGTGGACCCCGCTTTGACCAGAAACTGTCAAGTTTGCCCGTGTGTCCAAATTGGACTTATGGACAGGAAATTCTAGCTTTTTAATGTCTTCTGAGCATGATGGTAACGTTTATTTCAGTAACCGGAGGAGTACTTGCAGATCCCACTGATACCAGAGAAGTAGTTGGAAACCAAATCCCAAACAAGTGTATCTTGCCATACTTGCAGCATTTGTATTATATTATTTCCTTGAATTATTTATATTATGTATCTGTTCAACCTAGGACCGTGTGACATTGCTTAGCGTCCGAATAATATTCGGGTGTCAATGACGTACGCGGAGTTGTGGAACGTCACCTAGAGGTTAATATCGTGACCCTATACATATTCGTGCTTGCATTATCGAGTACGTCATACCATAAGACACTTGACTAGGCTACAGGATTCGTGACATAGATATTGCATGTGCTTAGCTATCATTATGACTCGTTGCATCAGTTAGAGGATATGATCTTGCGTGACATGGACATGAGACGTCGTGGATATGAGACGTATGATTACATTGGGTGGGGAGAGACACACAGGCTACAGGTTGATTATATTATTACGGTGTCGTAGCCACGCCGAGCTAGGCTCCTACATGATATCACTGCCTGAGTTCTAGTGATGCTCTCATTTTGCATATCACATAGCTGGTTATATAGTTTGCCCTCTTGATTCATTTCATATACTGCATTTATTTGGCTTGAGTTATTATTGTACCTTGCTATATCCCCGGAGGACCTGGAATCCGGATTATGTCCCCAGGTTTAGCAGAGGAGATCTACCCCGAGGTATACGAGACAGGAGCTGACATTAGAGCATTACCATAACCCGAGGACGAGGTGATCGCCGATGATTTCTCCTGAGTATCTGTTTTATCTATACTCAATCTTTGCTGCTGTTAGACTCTTATATTTCTTGTTTATTGACTACTGTATCAGACTTATTATCGGATTGTTCTCCGAGATATGTTTTATTGAGACTTGATGTTGCTTTATATTTCATATTGACTGTATTTATTTTTGTGGATGAGATTAGTAGCATAGACCTTTATTGTTGTTTTACAGCTTAAGTACACCTTGATTGGTCCATTAAATTGAGTTTGTCCATCGGTGTGTACTGCTGGCCATTGTCACGTGTCTAGTCCCTCGGTATTTTGGGACTGGGGTATGACATGATTTTTGTGGTTGCGAGACAACAGATGTTTCAAATATTCTATGCAATGATGCAAGCCCAACAACAGTTTCAACAAGAGGCTCGGCGTCACGAGATGGAGAACTTAAGGAACAGCCTAATAATCACAGTGGAGCAGGCGAACCTACCAGCTCGACGGCCATCGACGGGATCTATCACCGATTTTCGCCAGCTGAAGTCCCGCACCTTTTCTGGCAAGGAGGAGCCCACTGAAGTTCATGAGTGGCCCACAAACACTCAATATCAATTAGAAGCAGCTGAGCTTCCAAGGGGACGTTGGATGACTGCCTTCCGGATGCAGTTGAGGGACAATGCACATCACTGGTGGCTATCTGAGGAGACACGGCTCAGACCAGACCGAGTCACTTGGGAAGAGTTCTTTAGACTCTTCCAGGAGATGTATATTCCATCTATTGCTCGATCGAAACTTTGGGACAAGTTCAATCGCCTCGCTTAAGACAATATGACAGTGGAAGAGTACAATGAGGAGTTCATTTGTCTGAGTCGCTTCGTCCCAACCCTGATCCCGACAGAAGAAGAGAAGGCTGAAAATTTCTTCGTCGGACTAAACTTTAAGCTACAAAGATTGATCGGATCCGTTGCACCTACTTCTTACTCGGACGTCCTTGCTGCAGCCCGACGCATGGAGCACGTCACCAGGAGAGAGTCCAGCCTGAAGTGGCCTTTCATATCAACACCAGCCAGAGCACCACAGGAAGAAGCTGCAAAGAGATCTCACATGCACCAGCCACCCAGAGCATCTCCGCAGGCACTGCCTATCTGTCAATATTGTGGCAAGCGAGGCCATATTGAGAACGAGTGCAGACACAAAATAAGATTATGTTTGATTTGCGGATCCAACCAACATTTAGCCAAGGAATGCCCTGAGCGTCGAGAGGGAGCAACAATGGTAAACCGACAAGCTTTACCAGCACTGAGGCCAGCCTATCCAGCATTGGGAGTGTGGTGCCCCATTTTTCCTATTCGGCGAGCGGCTAAGAAATACAAGACGGTATCGTTCGATCGGGATAGATTGAAACAAGAACCCATCCTCTTTATGGTTTTGCTTCTTCGGAATCGATTCCCATATTCAGTGGACCATGCCCCCGGGATCGACTTAGCGGCAGAGTCAGGAGGGACCTCTCCGCTGCATCTTTTGTTGCCTAGTTTCCGCTGTCGCTTGTTGCTTTCGTGCCTTGAGTTGGTTTTCGGATTTGCTTGAGTTTTCTTGAACGGTTTCGATGGATTTTATTGTTTTCGTTCGTTGAACTGCGCTTCAATTCCGATAATGGAAAGAGTGGAAGAGTTATTGATCAACTGTCCGTGTCAATGCAGGTGAACGAACAGTAGGCGACGCTAGAGCGGAGTCTTAAAGCATCTCTTTCCTTCTTCCTTCCAACAAACTAAGTGAGAGGATACCATCCCGATTAGCTGGCCTTCTTCCAGTCCTCACATCTAAAATCTTGTATTCTTACTTGCCCCGATCAGACGATACCAAGTAATAACAAAAAGACTTCAAGATAATAAAGGAAGGGACTTGGGTTTTATTGTTTGTCAATCAAACTTGTGGTTACTCATTTACATGCTTGTTCATTTGGAATGTTCATCATATGCATAAATACAAGTTAGAATATATATTTCTCCTTAAAATTGTGCTATGTATAGAACTCCTCTTGAATGCAATAAACTGAACGGGGAGACTATGCAAAAGTAGATCTTGTCCTGTTATTGCCCTGCGTCTGATATTGCCCTGACTTGCCTCAAATGCTAACTTAGTGTACTGCGTTGATCACGGACAACTTGTGCACAAGGTCTTAGTTCCTGCGGACGGTCGCTGGGGCACCGGCACCGATCCGATCCGGACGAAACTCATGATAGTCGCCTGCTATAGGACGAAATACCCTGGGACGTCCTGAATATGCGTCGTACGACATTCCATACTAAGACTAGCCCGTCCATTATGGCAACGTGCCAGTGATCCTCTCGTATATTTAAACCTGTTGTAACTAACTCGTGTCTTCTTGGCAGGGAAGGCAGAGTAAGTATTATATAGGTTGTTCAGACGGGCAGGTAAATATCACCGAGCGGTGGCAGGTTATTTCATTGATTTCTATATCTATTGCTTGCTGTAAAATGAACTAAGGCAAGATAGAAAGACCACAATAAATATGCATGGTTCATTAAAACAACGTGTTGATTGGTATAGTTGGGTTAACTTTCCTTCACCAGTACGTTTCGATATACTGACCCTCGTTGAAACAGGTTCCCCACGCTAAGGAGAACCAAGCGAGGAGTAGAAGTCAATCCCCCAATCCAGTCCAGCTGTAGGCACGCCTTGATCCGTGCCATATTTTGAAGTATTTTGAAGAAAGAAGCTAGCAACCCAAGCAAATATGCAGCTTCGTGGAAAGGCCGTCGTTCCAACCGGAGGTCAAATATTTTGAGTTTAGTAAGGGATGTAATGTACATGACTGCTATCTCATTTTGTGTCAATACTTTTGTAAGCCCATGGAGGCAACCTTATGACTCAGTTCAAGAGTTTGTAATAGATGTTAATATTATCAATAAAAAGAGAACTTTTCCATGCTTCAAATCAGTTCAAGAGTTAGGGTTTTGTAAAGATGATGTAATATATATATAGAAGATGGAGATGAGCGGGTTGTTTTGATCGCGGGGGGGCCGAATATGGCTTTGCTGCTGTTGCCTATTTATTCCTAAAGGGGGCGGGTGCGGGTGTTGCTAAACGGGTTTGAGTAGAGAACCCATTAAGAATTTATTTCATTTTCTTTTCTTTTCTTTTCGTTTCTTTTTCTTTTTCCTTTTCTTTTTCAAATCCTTTTTTTTTCATTTCTTTCTTTTTCTATTTCTTTATATATATATATATATATATATATATATATATATATATATATATATATATATATATATATATACACACATAGAAAAATCTAGAATTTGTATTATTGCATACCATTAAACTAGCAACTGTCCACAGGATCTCCTACATGAAATAAATTAGAAAAAATTTATACTGGCCCCATAAATCTCCTAAATTCACAAACACCTAAAATAAAAATTAAATAAAATCTATTTCTCCTAATTAGCTCATAATTACTATGGTTAAATTAATAATTAATTAAAAAGGGTAATTACGATTTTTAGGATTAGGGGTTTTACAGGTGATACATGTTTTGGAGCCATCCTATATTATTAATGTCCAAACCACTGTAAAGTGTCCTAATAAAATTATTGGATTTTAATTGATTTGAAAATAATCTAAAACAAATATAAGGAATATAAAATACACACAAGATACCTATTTTTGGGTGAGGGGGATTACAATATACTTGATATTTTGTAGTAGAACGAGAGTTGTATATAGTTGGATGAATGGATATACTTGAGAATAAAGTATGTGATTGTTTGTGATGACCCTAACTTGACCTATTGTTAACTCTCATGTGCATGTTTTAATAGACAAAACTAACCCTAGGTTGGTTATAATAGTTTGACACTTAGTGAATACCAAGGTTGATGATATATTGTATATGGAAATTTAGTGTGAGAATACCTAGTACCTACATGAACCTTCGTTATAACCATATTTATGAGGCTTGATGATGTTATGTGACTAGTAGGTTGACTAGTGAACCTTAGCCAACCTACTTTGTTAGAACCCCTAATTATTTTAGACTCTAAATAACTGATGGCATTGTGTAAGTTATATCCTTGATTAATTTAGACCATAATTGTCTAATGATTAATGGCGTAGAGTAGTTGTACTCTTGTGCATGCTTAGTGAACAGTGTCATAGTGACTGATTTTATGATATTATATATTTAGGCTCTTGGGATCGCACGAGTGTGGATTCGAGAGCAGGTTCTTTGTATTATCAGCTTGGAGTTCCAGACAAGTGTACCTTACCAACTTGTAGTAAATCCATGCTTCAAATCTGTGTTTCAATTTATCTGCGTACTCTGAATATGTGCTCACTATGCGAAAATAAAATTCTTAGCCTTGTGCGGTGCGCAACCTAGGCCCGCACGGCGGTCACGCCCGGGGGACGACTATCGATTTCACGAAATTGGGGCGTGACATATTGGTATCAGAGCACAGCTTCAAAGTTCCTCTGACCTTTCGTATGGGAAAAGTTTCTTTAACGATAAATCCCTATGCGAACTCTTGAACTCGTTAGGCAAAAATGAGATGCGTTCATACAATAAGTCCATAATACGTTATGATCCTGATGTAATTTACCTTCTTTTGAAGGAATAACGCAAGCACAACCATCGACGCAAGCACCGGGTGAGACACGCCCAGGAAAGCAGTTTAGGCACTTCGGGAAGCTCACGTAGCCAGCGAGCCATGTTTCGAGTCGATCCGCTTCAGCAAATGATGCGGATGTTGGAAGCAAGCCAGCAAAGGGATGAAGCTCGTTATGAACGGGATGAAAAACGAGCAGATGAGAGACTCCTCAAGTTTCAAGACAATATAGAGGCAAGATTCTCAGTCCAACAGAAGCAGGTAGATACCCTGTAACAGATCGTTCAGACCTTGGCCTCCAACCATTCCGCAGCAACAACGGCTACACCGGTGGAGCAGCCAGTGCTTGAAGTTGAAACGCCTCCAACACCAAGGACGAGGGAAGTGACTGCCTTCGACTTTGGCAACTTCAAGAAAGTCTGCAACATCGCATTCAAGGGGACTGAGGATCCGATAGTGGCTCTACATTGGCTCACCGAACTTGAGGATCATTACTCGCTGCTGGAAGTACCTGAAGAAAAGCGCGTCGCATGTGCTCAACTGCAGCTTTGCCTCAATAAGCATGATTGGTGGGACGTGCATCGAAGCTCTCTTCCAGCCGATAATGGAGGAGAGGCTATGTAACGCCCGCAACCGCACGGTGCATTACGCTGAGTCAGATTGAATAAAACAATAGCTGGTTATATTTGATTTGTTGGATTTTGGGAAGAAGTATTGATTTAGTTGGTTTCATGTGCAGATGGCTAGCGGAGTTCGATGGGATTCAGGTGTTCGTTCAGAGCAGT
The DNA here is from genome assembly GCA_036927795.1 of Iris macrosiphon. NCBI lineage: Eukaryota > Viridiplantae > Streptophyta > Magnoliopsida > Asparagales > Iridaceae > Iris > Iris macrosiphon. The sequence continues at coordinate 465,095 of JAYESA010000111.1, read as the reverse complement.
ACTGAGATAGCTGGATTAGAGCGATAATGTCGTCTTCTTTAGTCCGATCGGTCGGATGATTTGTAGAGCACGGCCTGCTCGCACGGTCATACCAGTTGAGTAGATCGCACTTTGCATCGGACCACGGGTTCAAGGGATTGGCCGTATCGGCAGGACATGATGCTTAACAGAATCAAACATAGTGAGTGGGCTCTTTCCCTTCTCCTCTACTCCTTCATGCCTAATAATATGGAAAATACGTAAAGGCTTGAACACTTGGACTGAAATATTAGGAATCACTACACTGAAGCGTGCATAGAGTGTATGTCGTTTGCTTGGATATAATTTTGGCTTTAATTGATTTGCGCGTATGGATAGTTGGAGATAGAGTTGGAATATTACACTTGAGGCAGTTGGTTGAATGATTAGGATTATGGAAGGGACAGTTGGAATGATACATTGAGGCATTAGGAACATCGGAATTTCGGGCGAGCGAGCGTGCATCCGTGCACGAGTATCACTTGGTCGCTTTGTCAAGCAAAGCGAGCAGTTGTGGTTCGAAATCGAACAACTGCATCGACGAGGGCATTGTGCTACTGTTGGGGCATTGAGCCATAGGATTGTTTGAGCAAGGGTGTTGCACCAATTGGAAACACTGTGTTGAGAAGAGGTATAGTGCCTATGGGAATAACTTGGGAATTGTGCCTTGTGCTATATGTTGGAAGAATGGTTATGGATGTTTTGGTTTGATTATTTGGTTGAACGAGTCTAGGATCGCATGGTGGGACGAGAATGTTCGATCCTCTCGTCATACCTACTTGGTGTATGCATGTCACGGACAACCTGTGTTGCACAGGATTTCGTTTCCTCGAACGGGATGGACTCTGGGGCACCGGGACCGTTCGGCCATGGAGGAGACACGGGTATCACGTCTTGGGTGTGGTGCCGGTAGTCCGATACCACCAGGAGGGAGTAGCTGCCCAGCCCTGGATCGGGTAGGACTGCCTATTGATTAGTTCGATCAATGTCCTTTATGGCTTGGCCAGTGACTTCATATAGATAAGAGTTTGTTTGCTTTACTTTGGTTGGTTTGTGCTTCGTGTAGGCGCGGCCACCTTGCCTCTACAAGAGTGTGCACTTTGAGATTGGATTGTAAGTTTTGGTTGAGGATGGATATTGAGGCTTGGATTGTTGGTTCGGTAGTCGCATTGCTTGGACTTTGAGTAGGACGGTTTGCATGCTAGTTTCCTTCGAGTTGGTTATTTATTGCTTGTCGATTGGCTTGAGTTGAATGCTTGCATGCATAAACTGCTTTACAGCTTTCCTTAACATGTCATCCCTATGCCATGAAATGAATCTAGGATTCAACTAGAAAGATCACCATTTAACTGTTTGCATTCACTATTTTACTTAGTGTCGGCTTAGACGAGTGGGTTACCCCGCTCACCAGTACGGCTGTATACTGACCTACGTTTGTGGGTATTATTTTAGGTACGTAGGTGTAGTGGCGCTGCTTGGATATACGGGACATGATGTATGAACTGTAAGTATCTTTGTGGGCTAGAGAAAGAGCAAGAGTATTTTATCGCCTTTGAGGCAATCCCATTTGTGGCATTTCATTTGGACCCTATCGAGAGAGCGTTTTACTCTGATGTGTGCTTGGTACACAATACTTGATTTTCGTTGCAACTTGGTCGTTTCGATGATAACATTGGTGTTTGACAACATCGCCTTGTACGAGCGCAACTCCAGGCTCGTACGGCATCACGTCCCGATGAGAACGATTGTCCTGCGGGAGAGCTGCAACGTGGTGATTCACGTTCATGGGGGACTATCGAGCTTGCAGGAGATTGGGGCATGATATATTGGTATCAGAGCACTTGGTTCATTTTCTCGGACTTGGTCCTTCGCTTCATCATAAACTGTAAATAGCTTCCGCATGTCGTTTAGCTCTTGACTATACTCAGTGCCGCATTGGATGTTTCATGCAATAAGTCTATATAGTGCTGGTTGTGGCTGCATGTTGTGCTTCGTTGCGTTTCTTTTGTTAGTTTTCGTTAGATCGCTTAGCATCGTTAAGCGTTGTTGCATTCGTGCAGCAAGTTGGATGGCGTTGTTGCATTTGTGCAACAAGTTGAGGGCTGTCGTTGGGTTAGCTTGGCTTGTCGTTCGGGGAATTTCTGACTGCATCAGTGGATCAGTTGGTTGGCAGACAAGATTGGTTATGCGACATGTTGTGAGTAGAAGTATCGATTGAGAATGGATCATTGCACGAGTTGCTCGTGTAGCGAATGTGTTGGATGGAAGTTTGATTTTTGGCTGGGTATATCACATAGAGCATTGGTTGAGCAGGTTTGAGTTTGGCTTGGGAGTATCAGGATGATGTTGCATGAGTTGCTCGTACAACAAATGTGTGGAACAGTTGGGTATTGGGTTGGACTACTTGAGAGAGCTCGATGCATGAGATTGCTCGTGTTGCGAAAGTATCAGACAGTGAGAATAGTTGGAAGTATTGAGAATGGAACATAGCACAAGTTGCATAGCGAGATTGATGGAAATAGTAAGATGGTTCACTTGTTGGTTGAGTTTTTGTGTCAGACTTAAGTTGGGAATGGTAGGATCACGCATAAGGGATGGTTCGAACGGATCTTGGATCTGTGTAAGGAAATCGTAATGCGAGTAGCGGCTTGATTCAGAGTGGTATATGAGATACCACATAGTGAGCAAGGCATTGAAATATTTTGGATAGACATCAATAAAAATTGCCTGAACGGACTCGGGTAACAGAAATACAAGTTGGTTGGTGGACGTCGGTTGAGTTGGGAAGAATAAAAAATGGAGCAAGCGAATATTGAGTTGAGCATATCGAGAACGGACTTGTGCAAATAAAAGTATCATTGAACTTGAGGGATGGACGAGATCGGAACAAGCTATGGGAAAGAGTGTTTGGAAATTTGAAGGATTGAGGCAGGCAAAGTATTTAAAACAGTTGAGATAGTCAGATGGAAAGCTGAATTTCAGATCGCTTGCAAGATTTGGAAGTTCGGTAGAGCATTCATTGATGCAGAGAGAGAGAGAGTTGAGCATGTGGAACAAATAGTTGGGATACGCTTGAGCGAAGCGATTGGTAAATTGAAGGATAGCGAGCACGGACTACGATTTTGGGCAACATATTTGAGCTGTTGGTTGAGTAATGAAACACGATCTGACTTGGAGGGACAATGCGATGGATTTGAACGGGCTTGAAGGATTTTGGATATTGCTGCTCGAGAAGTCGACTTAGGTTTAACGGAAGTGAAATTTTGGGCAAAATGGTGCAACGATGGTAAACGGATTCACCGGAAGACGTGAACGGATTGAGGCCACAACTAAAGGCAAAGATTGTGGCAGACAGACTTTTAAAGATGACTAAATGTGGGAGCAACATTGGAAAAAATCACTGTGCTGCTCGAGAAAGTTAGACGTGCATTGTGGAACGCGGCAAACAGATAAGAATTGGAGCATATCTTTGGTTTCAAAAATCATTGCAAGTGGTAGTGCGAGGAGTCAAACCTGGCAGTTCGGAAAATTTGATGGATTCAGGGCAGAATGACGGATTAATGGAAGACGGTTTCAACGAGCGCAGTTCTCGAATTGTGGCTTGGATAGATAGCAAGACTCTATGTGGTTAAGCGGCCTTTGGTAGACAGATCAGCAGAGGTAGTGTATGAAGTTCTCGAATTCGAAAGTTCGCTCGAATGGAATAGTTGGATTATGGCTCAGATTTGCAGATGAGATATAGCATGGTTCATAGTAACTGTCTATCGTGATGACTTACAATTATCGAGCGTAGCTTCGGGACAGCGGACCCTAGCGACTTGCCCGCCAGATCAGAGGTGAATATTATAGACCCATAGAACGACCCTTGTGGTGGCATATTTGGGAATGCGTCGAGGGCAGATGTGAGTAGTGTGTGTTAGAGATTTGGCTTATTGACTGAGTGTTGGATTTGAGAGATCCTTGGGATAGCCTTCAGCTGAAGAAGCAGCCGGAAGATCGAAGCGATGGTGGGATTAGCCTAAGTCAACTGATGAGATACAGAGTCGCATATTTTTCTAGATGGCATCGCCTCTGACTCATCATGCCCTGGAAGGGAATAACATTCATATGAATTGACGACTGTGAAACTAGCTCGTGAAGTTAAAGCAGCGGCTCGTTCAGATCAAATCTTTACGAATACTGGAAGGGACAGATGTGCCTCATATTTACAAGATGCATCAGAACTTAGTCTGGAAAGCGTGCTCGTTCGGAAGGCAAAGGTGATATCCTATGCTTCGAGACAGTGGAAGCAGCACGAAGAACTATTCCATGCGCAACCTAGAAATTGTGGCGAGTGTGTCCACGTTGAAATCGTGGCGACACTATCCATTTTGTGTGGCGGCGAGATCTTCGTGGATCACACGAACCTCAATATAGATGTTCACCCAGTGAGACATTGAGATTGAGGAAGAGGTGTTTGGTTGAACTGATCTAAGCAAAGTTGATATTTGGGTAAGTCCCCTAGTTGGGGTAGTATCAGTTGAGATGATCGTTCGGTGCATGAGATATATTTGGAGATGTTGCTAGTGCGGATTCAGAAATAGTTGGATGGATTGAGTTGGAACACGAACTGATTGACTCGGTAGGAAATCATCATATTTGAGAATAGTGCTCTAGCGAATATGTTGGAATGTAAATCAGGATTGGTTTAATAGGAAGTAAAGCGAATGGATGCCTCAGACATAAAGATACCCTTGTAACTTGTCCAAATTCGCTATCGCAAAGCTCGGCTGAAATACATGTATTTTAGGGATGCCTTAAATATGTGTACGATCCAAAACTAAGCGATATGGGAATTCGTATTGAGCTACAAGAAGGATGTGGAAATATGGAAATTTTTGCGAGCGTTCAGCAGAACGAGATGCTGAGTCAGGATCGTGAGTATGAGAGTTGCATAGAGCAGAGTTATGTATTGGACAAGCGGCATATGATAGGAATGAGTACCAGCACGGTTCATGGACGAACCTTATTCTAAGTGGTATATTATGTAACGCCCGCAACCGCACGGTACGTTACGCTGAGTCGGATTGAATAAAACAATAGCTAGTTACATTTGATTTGTTGGATTTTAGGAAGAAGTATTTATTGAGTTGGTTTCATGTGCAGATGGCTAGCGGAGTTCGATGGGATTCAGGTATTCATTCAGAGCAGTACTGAGATAGCTGGATTGGAGCGATAATGCCATCTTCTTTAGTCCGATCGGTCGGATGATTTGTAGAGCACGGCCTGCTCGCACGGTCATACCAGTTGAGTAGATCGCGCTTTGCATCGGACCACGGGTTCAAAGGATTGGCCGTATCGGCAGGACATGATGCTTACCAGAATCAAACATAGTGAGTGTGCTCTTTCCCTTCTCCTCTACTCCTTCATGCCTAATAATATGGAAAACACGTAAAGGCTTGAACACTTGGACTGAAACATTGGGAATCACTACACTGAGGTATGCATAGAGTGTATGTCGTTTGCTTGGATAGGATTTTGGCTTGAATTGATTTGCGCGTATGGATAGTTGGAGATAGAGTTGGAATATTACACTTGAGGCAGTTGGTTGAATGATTGGGATTATGGAAGGGACAGTTGGAATGATACATTGAGGCATTGGGAATATCGGGATTTTGGGCGAGCGAGCGTGCATCCGTGCATGAGTATCACTTGGCCGCTTTGTCAAGCAAAGCGAGCAGTTGTGGTTCGAAACCGAACAACTTTATCGGCGAGGGCATTGTGCCACTGTTGGGGCATTGAGCCATGGGATTGTTTGAGCAAGGGTGTTGTACCAATTGAAAACACTGTGTTGAGAAGAGGCATAGTGCCTATGGGAATAACTTGAGAATTGTGCCTTGGGCTATATGTTGGAAGAATGGTTATGGATGTTTTGGTTTGATTATTTTGTTGAACGAGTCTAGGATCGCTTGGTGGGACGAGAATGTTCGATCCTCTCGTCATACCTACTTGGTGTCTGCATGTCACGGACAACCTGTGTTGCACAGGGTTTTGTTTCCTCGAACAGGATGGACTCCGGGGCACCGGGACCGTTCGACCATGGAGGAGACACGGGTATCACGTCTTGGGCGCGGTGCCGGTAGTCCGATACCACCAGGAGGGAGTAGCTGCCCAGCCTGGATCGGGTAGGACTGCCTATTGATTAGTCCGATCAATGTCCTTTATGGCTTGGCCAGTGACTTCATATAGATAAGAGTTTGTTTGCTTTACTTTGGTTGGTTTGTGCTTCGTGTAGGTACGGCCACCTTGCCTCGGCTAGAGTGTGCACTTTGAGATTGGATTGTAAGTTTTGGTTGAGGATGGATATTGAGGCTTGGATTGTTGGTTCGGTAGTCGCGTTGCTTGGACTTTGAGTAGGACAGTTTGCATGCTAGTTTCCTTCGAGTTGGTTATTTATTGCTTGTCGATTGGCTTGAGTTGAATGTTTGCATGCTTAAACTGCTTTACAGCTTTCCTTAACATGTCATCCCTATGCCATAAAATGAATCTAGGATTCAACTAGAAAGATCACCATTTAACTGTTTGCATTCACTATTTTACTTAGTGTCGGCATAGACGAGTGGGTTACCCCGCTCACCAGTACGGCTGTGTACTGACCCACGTTTGTGGGCATTATTTTAGGTACGCAGGTGTAGTGGTGCTGCTTGGATATAAGGGACATGATGTATGAACTGTAAGTACCTTTGTGGGCTAGAGAAAGAGCAAGAATATTTTATCGCCTTTGTGGCATTTTATTTGGACCCTATCGAGAGCTTCGCTGCGTTTTACTCTGATGTGTGCTTGGTACACAATACTTGACTTTCGTTGCAACTTGGTCGTTTCGATGATAACATTGGTGTTTGAATACATCGCCTTGTACGAGCGCAACTCCAGGCTCGTACGGCATCACGTCCCGATGAGAACGATTGTCCTACGGGAGAGCTGCAACGTGGTGATTCACGTTCAGCGGGGACTATCGAGGTTGCGGGAGATTGGGGCATGACAGGCTATCGCATGGACCACTTTCCGTGGCACATTTGAGGAGGATTTTATACCCCCGCCTGTACGACGTTAGAAGGAAAATGAGTTTGTACAACTACGGCAGGGCAGCATGACAGTTAAGCAATATTCTGCTGAATTCAACAAACTTGCCAAATTTGCTAGTTTCTATCTACCTGATGCAGCGAGTGGTGCCAGACGATTCGAGAGAGGTCTACGTCCCGCCATCCGCACGCACGTAGTCGTTCTACTGTACCAGACAATGCGGAAAGTTTTGAACCACGCCCTTTCCCTCGAACCGCAGTATCCTCACGTTGCTGCCGGCGCTGTGCAAACCTCCAATCATAAATACCAATGCAACGATAGAGGAAACAATGCTGCAAAGCGTCCAAATAGCGGAGGTAAACAGCATGGAGACATTAGCAAGACCTGCAACTACTGTAGGAAGCCAGGGCATATCGAAAAAGACTCTCGCCGTAAGCTCGGGACCTGTCTCCGTTGCGGCGATCCAACCCACCAGATTAGCAACTGTCCGCTCCTCCCACCTCAACAACAAAATTAGGCACCTGCACCCCAGGCCAACAGAGCTGCGCCTCAGCAATGGCGTAATCCGGCTCAAGGCCGAGTTTATACCATGATACGGGAAGAAGCTCTAGCTTCAGACACCATGGCGGCAGGTACTTTGCTTTTCAATAATATACATGCTCGTGTTCTATTTGATTTTGGTGCAACGCATAGTTTTATTTCCACAAATTTTGCCGTGGAGAACAATGTAAAAATGACTCCGTTGTGCCTAGACTTAAGTGTTAGTACCCCATCCGGCACAAAAATACATGTTCATTCAGTATGCTAAGATGGTTACATCTGTATTGGAGGAAGGAAGCTATCGCTTGATGTTTTAGTTCTAGATGTTCGGGACTACGATATCATTTTGGGAATGGATTGGCTCAGCGCGTGCTCGACAACTATTGAATGTGCAAAAAAGCGAGTCGTCTTCCACCTGCCTGGAGAATCCGAATTCTGTTACACTAGTAGTCCAGCAACTGACGTGACTAGGGCCTGCATGGTAATTTCGGCAATATCTGCTTGGTGAATGCTTCAGTCAGGCTGCGAGGGATTTTTAGCGTCGGTTCGGGACACACGGCAGGACTACGCAAACGTCGAGTCTACTTTCGTTGAGGCAGAGTTCCCCGATGTGTTTTCGAGCGAACTACCCGGCATGCCGCCAGACCGAGAGATTGAATTCACCATAGACACCTTTCCGAATATACAACCGATCTTTAAACCTCCGTTCAGAATGGCCCCTGCTGAACTAAAAGAATTAAAATGCCAACTTCAGGAGTTACTTGATCGTGGGTTCATTCGTCCGAGCGTGTCTCCTTGGGGCGCGCCTGTGCTCTTCGTGAAGAAGAAGGACGGAACACTACACCTCTGCATCGACTATCGAGAGCTGAACAAGGTCACAATCAGAAACAAATATCCTCTTCCATGAATAGATGACCTGTTTGATCAGCTACAGGGGGCAGCGGTGTTTTCAAAGATCGATCTTCGCTCGGGTTACCACCAGCTGAAGATTAAGCCTGAAGACATGCTGAAGGCTGCCTTCCGAACCCGATACGGACATTATGAATTTTCAGTGATGCCGTTTGGACTGATGAATGCACCTGCTGCATTCATGGATGTAATGAATCGTGTATTTCGGCCCTTTATCGATAAATTCGTGGTGGTTTTTATCGATGACATCTTGGTCTACTCGAAGACTAGGGATGAGCACGCAGGACACCTGCGGATGGTGCTACAAACCCTTTGAGACAACAAGTTGTATGCCAAGCGAAGTAAATGTAACGCCCCACAACCGCACGGTGCGTTACGCTAAGTCGGATTGAATAAAACAATAGCTGGTTATATTTGAATTGTTGGATTTTGGGAAGAATTATTGATTGAGTTGGTTTCATGTGCAGATGGCTAACGGAGTTCGATTGGATTCAGGTGTTTGTTCAGAGCAGTACTGAGATAGCTGGATTGGAACGATATTGTCGTCTTTCTTAGTCCGATCGGTCGGATGATTTGTAGAGCACGGCCTGCTCGCACGGTCATACCAGTTGAGTAGATCGCGCTTTGCATCGGACCACGGGTTCAAGGGATTGGCCGTATCAGCAGGGCATGATGCTTAACGGAATCAAATATTGTGAGTGGGCTCTTTCCCTTCTCCTCTACTCCTTCATGCCTAATAATATGGAAAACACGTAATAGGCTTGAACACTTGGACTAAAATATTGGAAATCACTACACTGAGGCGTGCATAGAGTGTACGTCGTTGCTTGTATTGGATTGTGGCTTGAATTGGTTTTCGCGTTGGATAGTTTGAGCTAGAGTTGGATTATTACCTTTGAGGCAGTTGGTTGAATGATTGGGATTATGCTTGGACAGTTAGAATATATTGGTTAGAATATCGGGAATTTGGGCGAGCGAGCATGCATCCGTGCACGAGTATCACTTGGACGCTTTGTCTTGCAAAGCGAGCAGTTGTGGTTCGAAATCGAACAACTGCATCGGCGAGGGCATTGTGCCATGGGATTGTTCTGAGTTGGGGTATTTCACCCAATGTGTAACACTGTGCTGAGAAGAGGCATTGTGCCTATGGAATCACTTGTGATTGTGCCTTGGGCAATATGTTGGAAGAATGGTTATGGATGTTTTGGTTGGATATTTGGTTATGGATGCTTTGGTTGGATATCTGGTTGAACGAGTCTAGGATCGCTTGGTGGGGCGAGAATGTTTGATCCTCTCGTCATACCTACTTGGTGTCTGCATGTCACGGACAACCTGTATTGCATAGGGTTTGGTCTCCTCGAACGGGAAGAGGCTCCGGGGCACCGGGACCGTTCGGCCATGGAGGAGACAATTGGGTAACGTACCTTGGGCGCGGTGTCAGCGGTTGGAATCAATCCAGGTGGGTTAGCTACTTAGCGCTGTTTTGAGGAGAACCGCATTTGATCAGTCCGATCATACGTCCTTTATGGCTTGGCCAGTGACTTCATATAGATAAGAGTTGGTTTGCTTTACTTTAGTTGGTTTGCTTTACTTTAGTTGGTTTGTGCTTCGTGTAGGCGCGACCACCTTGCCTCGGTAAGAGTGTGCACATTAGGATTTGGATTATAAACTTTGGTTGAGGATGGATATTGAGGCTTGGTTGATGGTTCGATATGTTATCGTGTTGCTTGGGCTTGAGTAGGACGGTTGCATGCTAGTTTCCTTCGAGTTGGTTATATATTGCTTGTCGATTGGATTGAGTTGAATATTTGCATGCTTAAACTGCTTTACAGCTTTCCTTAATATGTCATCCCTATGCCATAAAATGAATCTAGGATTCAACTAGAAAGATCACCATTTAATTGTTTGCATTCACTATTTTACTTAGTGTCGGCTTAGACGAGTGGGTTATCCTGCTCACCAGTACGGCTGTGTACTGACCCACGTTTGTGGGCATTATTTCAGGTACACAGGTGTAGTGGCGCTGCTTGGATATACGAGACATGATGTATGAACTGTAAGTACCTTTGTGGGCTAGAGAAAGAGCAAGAGTATTGCATCGCCTTTATGGCATCGCCTTTGTGGCATTTTATTTGGACCCTATCGAGAGCTTCGCTGCGTATTACTCTGATGTGTGCTTGGTACACAATACTTGGCTTCCGTTGCAACTTGGTTGTTTCGATGATAACTTTGGTGTTTGACAACATCGCCTTGTATGAGTGCAACTCCAGGCTCGTACGGCATCACGTCCCGATGAGAACGATTGTCCTGCGGGAGAGCTGCAACGTGATAATTCACGTTCAGCGGGGACTATTGAGCTTGCGGGAGATTGGGGCGTGACACTAAATATGAGTTTTGGCTGGACAACATATCCTTTTTGGGGCATATCATCTCTGCGCAAGGCATAGCAGTAGACCCACGGAAGGTAGAAGCTATTATGCAGTGGAAACGGCCAGAATCAGCTAGCGATATTAGAAGTTTCCTTGGACTGGCAGGCTACTACCGCAGATTTATACAAGACTTCGCTAAAGTTGCATCGCCCCTGACTCAGCTCACTCGGAAGGGAGTAAAATTCACTTGGACGGACGACTATGAAGCTTCGTTTACGGAGTTAAAGCATTACCTCGTCTCTGCCCCAATCCTCACTCTGTCGAACGGACCGGATGATTTCAAAATATACAGTGATGCATCGGGAAAGGGTTTGGGATGTGTCTTGATGCAAAGGGATAAATTGATAGCCTTTGCATCGAGGCAGCTAAAGCCTTATGAGCAGAACTACCCAATACATGATCTCGAACTTGCCGCGGTAGTATTTGCACTGAAGTTGTGGCGCCGCTACCTTTATGGCGTACCGTATGAAATCTACACGGATCATAAGAGCTTGAAATATCTGTACACACAAAAGGATTTGAATATACGACAACGGCGTTGGCTTGAACTCCTTAACGACTTTGATCTCATGATCAGATACACGCCTGGCAAAGAAAACGTCGTAGTTGATGCACTGAGTTGAGTGTTTGTTGGGAGTTTGTCTATTGATGATGGGCTGCGCCGAGATCTTGAATCCTTGGGCATTACTCTAAAAATTAGATACAAAAAGTGGGCGCAACTGTCACAACTGTGCCTCAAACCTGACTTGTTACAAAAAGTCAAGACTGTTCAGAAGGATGACCCGTTCCTCCAAAAGATTCATGCTCTTATCTCAGCAGAAAAGGCATCCGACTTTGCGGTAGGCACGGATGGGATGCTCCGAGTGAAGGAAAGACTGTGCGTTCCGGACGATATGGCCCTCAGAAATGAGATACTCACGGAAGCACATTATGCTAGTTATACTTCTCATACGGCTAGCACAAAGATGTATCGGGATCTCCTCACGATATTTTGGTGGCACGGCTTGAAACGGGATGTGGCGCTGTTCGTGTCGCATTGAATGGCTTATCAGAGAGTGAGGGCCGAGCACCAGAAACCAGGCGGAGAGCTGCAGAATCTCGCTATTTCGGAGTGGAAATGAGAACATATAATAATAGATTTTATTGTTGGCTTGCCAAGGACGCAACAGGGACATGATGCTGTTTGGGTTATTGTCGATCGCCTTACCAAGTCTGCTCACTTTCTACCTATCAAATCTACTTAGAGTGCCGATCGCTTGGCTCAAATCTACCTCAATGAGATCGTTCGGCTCCACGGCGTACCCGTATCCATAGTCTCCGATAGAGATGGTCGATTCATATCGCGTTTCTGGGAAAGCCTGCAGTCAGCAATGGGGACGAAGTTGAAGTTTAGCTCCATCTACCATCCACAGACCGACGGCCAAATAGAACGTGTCAACCAGATCCTCGAAGATATGCTACGACTATGCGCCTTGGATTTGAAGACTAGTTGGGACCTGCATCTACCGTTAGTTGAATTTGCATACAACAACAGTTTCCAATCCAGCATTCAGATGGCGCCGTATGAGGCGTTATATGGGCGAAAGTGTCGATCTCCGATCTGTTGGGACGAAGTTGGCGAACGACAGATTCTTGGCCCTGAGCTCGTGGAACAGATTGTCCAAAAAGTTTGCTTGATTCGGGAAAGACTAAAGATAGCTCAAAGCCGCCAAAAGAGCTATGCCGATACACATCAAAGATCGCTTGAGTTTCATGAAGGCGATCGGGTATTTCTCAAGGTCTCGTCCATGCGAGGAGTCACCAGATTCGGAGCAAAGGGGAAGCTAAGTCCGAGATTTGTTGGTCCGTTCGAAATACTAAAGCGAGTTGTCTCAGTTGCATACCAGATTGCCCTACCGCCATCCCTATCCGATGTACACGATATTTTTCATGTTTCCCAACTTAGGAAGTATGTGTACGACCTGAGCCATGTGGTAGACCTGGATCAGCTGAACCTTCAGGCAGAATTGACCTATGTAGAACAACCTGTGCAAATTTTGGATAGAAAAGAAAAGCTGCTCTGAAGTCGTTCGGTTCCTCTCGCGCGTGCTTTGGAAAAATCACTCTGTCGAAGAATCCACTTGGGAACTTGGATCCGAAATGAGGGAAAGGTTCCCCTCATTATTTCCTAATGGTAGGTTTTATTCCTAAGTTTTGGGACAAAACTTCCAATTAGTTGGGTAGGATGTGGTGCCCCGTTCCCCCTATTCGGGGAGCGCGGCTAAAAAATACAAGACGGTATCGTTCGATCGGGATAGATTAAAACAAGAACCCATCCTTTTTATGGATTTGCTTCTTCGAAATCGATTCCCATATTTAGTGGACCGTGCCCCCGGGATCGACTTAGCGGCAGAGTCAGGAGGGACCTCTCCGCTACATCTTTTGTTGCCTAGTTTTCGCTGGCGCTTGTTACTTTCGTGCCTTGAGTTGGTTTTTGGATTTGCTTGAGTTTTCTTGAACGGTTTGGATGGATTTTATTGTTTTCGTTCGTTGAACTGCACTTCAATTCCGATAATGGAAAGAGTGGAAGAGTTATTAATCAACTGTCCGTGTCAATGCAGGTGAACAAACAGTAGGCGACGCTAGAGAGGAGTCTTAAAGCATCTCTTTCCTTCTTCCTTCCAACAAACTAACACATCTAAAATCTTATATTCTTGCTTGCCCCGATCAGACGATACCAAGTAATAACTAAAAGACTTCAAGATAATAAGGGAAGGGACTTGGGTTTTATTGCTTGTCAATCAAACTTGTGAACGCTTACTCATTTACATGCTTGTTCGTTTGGAATGTTCATCATATGCATAAATACAAGTTAGAATATATATTTCTCCTTAAAATTGTGCTATGTATAGAACTCCTCTTGAATGCAATAAACTGAATGGGGAGACTATGCAAAAGTAGATGTTGCCCTGTTATTGCCTTGCGCCTGGTATTGCCCTGACTTGCCTCAAATGCTAACTTAGTGTACTGCGTTGATCACGGACAACTTGTGCACAAGGTCTTAGTTCCGGCGGACGGTCGCTGGGGTACCAACACTGATCCGATCCGGACGAAACTCATGATAGTCGCCTGCTATAGGACGGAATGCCCTGGGACATCCTAAATATGCGTCGTACGACATTTCGTACTGAGACTAGCCCATCCATTATGGTAACGTGCCAGTGATCCCCTCGTATATTTAAACCTGTTGTAACTAACTCGTGTCTTCTTAGCAGGGAGGGCAGAGTAGTATTGTACAGGTGGTTCAGACGGGCAGGTAAATGTCACCGAGCGGTGGCAGGTTATTTCATTGATTTCTATATCTATTGCTTGCTGTAAAATAAACTAAGACAAGATAGAAAGACCACAATAAATATGCATGCTTTATTAAAACAACGTGTTGATTGGTATAGTTGGGTTAGCTTGCCTTTACCAGTACGTTTCAATGTACTGACCCTCGTTGAAACAGGTTTCCTGCGCTAAGGAGACCCAACATAAACTGTAGTGGGTCGGATTCAGACCCGCATCCAAACCCGACCCTAACCCGACCCGATAACCCGCAAGCTATAGTAACCCCTAATCTCCTCTGATCCCTCCGCCAACTGTTACGACCAGCCGACGGCTGCCGACCCTTCACCTCCGCACCCGCCGACCCTTCGCCTCCCCACCGGCCTCTCCTCTTCCCACCGGCCGACGGTCCCCCTCCCCTAACCGTCGGCCATCTCCCCTATATAAACCCTCGGCCGCCGCTGCCACAACCACTTTGTCACCACCTCCGCCACTCTCGACTGCCACCGACCTCTCCTCCGTCAACCCAGCCGACCCCGGCTCCATCATCCTCCGCCGCTGCCTCGCCAACTCTGGCCACTCGATCTCAGCTCCGTTGTCACCACCAACACCACCAACCACCACCGCCACCACGATCTCCGCCTCCTCTACCACCACCGAGAACCTCGACCCTCGTTGTGATCCGAGAACCCCGGCGACGTCTCCACCCAAGCCACCCCGACTTCCCCTCCGGCTGACCCCGAGCCCCGACCCCAGCAGTCGCACAACGCCGCCAGCCGGCCGTTCCTCGTCGCGACCCTCCCAGTGCACGAACCACAGCAAGGTAACCGCCTTCCCGCTTGTGTATCATCCTTTACATTAATTCAATTTTTGTTCTGTTGAATCGTGCGCATAGACCGCATGACCCTCTCGAAACTCATGCAAATAGTTCGGGGTATCGCGGCCTGTATAGGTCGCAAACTTCGACAAAAAAACAGAAAAATATTCCTTTATTTCTGAAAATTCAAAATTTGTCCCGAACTTTCCAGTTCACGACCGTTTTGCGACCAACCTGCTAAATATTTTTAAAATTCACCTGAACAGTTATTTAGACCACCTAACCAAGTTTTAAATCATGTTTTTAGTTTAATTTATGCTACTGTAGATTGTATTTAATTCGATGGTGAAAATGACCAAAATATTGGTTATTTAAAATCTTGATTTTCTAGAACTGGGTGCGTCCCACTAAACGAGGCGACTTGGTCGTGTACGAACTTTACCGAAAGGTGCCCACCGTCAATACGGACATGTGAGATTTTACGAAAGTTGATTTGGATGTGCGTGCACACCGGAATCAACACGTATCCGTCGACAATGTTCCATATCGGCCCTGTTCTGAAACTCATAACTCCGTGTACGACTCATCGTTTCGAAAGGAAACTTGTGCCATCGGACTCGTAGCGATACGCTGGTCCCGTAACCCAAGTTTGGTTCGATTCTGAGAATGTTGACAAAATCCCGTATCATGGGCCCCACGGCTCCACTTGACGGGCGATTTTGTGATCGGCTCATTGGAATCTAGTTCTAGATATTACGTTGGATTCGTATCGTCATTTTGGACTTGTAAACATTAAGTTTGACAAATTTGGAGAACATTGTCTCTAGCACATTTTTTGGTGCGAAGTGGCCACATGTGGACCCCGCTTTGACCAGAAACTGTCAAGTTTGTCCCTGTGTCCAAATTGGACTTATGGATATGCAATTCTAGCTATTTGATGTCTTCTGAGCATGATGGTAACGTTTATTTCAGCAACCGGAGGAGTACCTGCAGATCCCGCTGATACCAGAGCAGCAGTTGGAAACCAAACTCCAGGCAAGTGTACCTTGCCATACTTGCAGCATTTGTATCATATTATTCCCTTGAATTATTTATATTATGTATCTGTTCAACCTAGGACCGTGTGACATTGCTTAGCGTTCGAATAATATTCGGGTGTCAACGCCGTACGCGGAGTTGTATAACGTCACCTAGAGATTAATATCGTGACCCTATACATATTCGTGCTTGCATTATCGAGTACGTCATACCATAGGACACTTGACACTGTTCATGAGACAGAATCTTCCTGAGATATTCATGGTGATTCTGTATAGGCTACAGGATTTGTGACATAGATATTGCATGTGCTTAGCTATCATTATGACTCGTTGCATCAGTTAGAGGATATAATCTTGCGTGACATGGACATGAGACGTCGTGGACATGGGACGTGTGATTACATTAGGTGGAAAGAGACACACAGGCTATAGGTTGATTATATTATTACGGTGCCGTAGCCACGCCGAGTTAGGCTCCTACATGATATCACTGCTACCGGCTTCCCGACACAGAGCTTGTAGTAGTCTCAGCCTGAGTTCTAGTGATACTCTCATTTTGCATATCACATAGTTGGTTATATAGTTTGCCCTCTTGATTCATCTTATATACTGCATTTATTTGGCTTTAGTTATTCTTATACCTTGCTATGTCCCCTGAGGACCTGTAATCCGGATTATGTTCCCAGGTTTAACAGAGGAGATCTACCCCGAGGTATACGGGACAGGAGCTGACATTGGAGCAGTACCAGAACCCGAGGACGAGGTGATCGCCGAGGATTTCTCCTGAGTATCTGTTTTATCTATACTCAGTCTTTGCTGTTGTTAGACTGTTATATTTCTTGTTTATTTACTGCTGTATCAGACTTATTATCGGGTTGTTCCCCAAGATATATTTTATTGAGACTTAATGTTGCTTTATATTTTATATTGAATGTATTTATTTTTGTGGATGAGATTAGTAGCATAGACATTTATTGTTGTTTTACAGCTTAAGTATACCCTGATGGGTCCATTAAATTGGGTTTGCCCATCGGTGTGTACTGCTGGCCATTTCCACGTGTCTAGTCCCTCGGTATTTTGGGACTGGGACGTGACAGATAGTCCTCATCCCTCTGTTTGATAATAAATGTAAGATTTATAAAAATAGAGGTTTATACGAAACCCTTTCTTAGGTTTACAAACAAGAAGTACTATTGATCCTATACGAGGATGTTAAGTATAATTTTTAATCTGGATAAATATTGCTATAGGAGTCTGATCTGCGGTTGATCACTTTGTCCCTTGGACCACACGATGATGAAGAAGTGCCGTAGAGGAAGTAGAAGCTTCGAAGGTTGCGAGGAAGGGTTGAACTCTCGTTGTCAAAGACCTTGACCTCTGCTCTCTGATTCTTCAAGTTTTGACTCCGATTCTCCAAGTTTTCGACCTCGGTTCTCTCGACCTTGGTTTTCTTGACCTTGGATTTCTCGACCTTAATTCTCCAATTCTTTGACCTTGGACCTCTATCAATAGAGGTCTCTATTTATAGAGTTTTGGTGACAGTGACCACTCAATCGGCGTAGAAACCGAGTAGTGGAAAGCACAGCACCCTTTTACACGATGGTTAAAATAACCATTGCCTGTGTATAGATGACCTTTTGAATGAGCGTGTGATGCATATCCCCTTAAGAGACAATACGTATAACTGCTGCAAATATCACGGCATAAAAGCCACGTAGGTAGTTATCCCTTGCGTACAAACGGTTGACGTAGAAGCCAATAACTGTCACCATGGCGTAGAAGCCAAAGAGTTATCAAACCGGCATAGAAGCCGAGTGGGCATAGAAGCTGAGTGGACGTAGAAGCCGAGTGGACATAGAAACCGAGTGGGCGTAGAAGCCGAGTGGGCGTAGAAGATAGCTGATCCTCCTTCCCTGACTGAGGTCTTGAGCGAATTCTTGACCGAATAGCTTTTAATACGTGCCCGTGCAAATGTGGCTTGAGTCGGCGTATTCCAAGGAGATAGCGTACAGCGTGCTCCTATAGCCGAGAATAGCATGATGGCGTAATGTGCCAAAGTGATGATATGGACGTTTTAGCCGAGATTACGGCTTTTGGAGATATAATCAAATCTCTTGCATTAAATGCAGAGATCTGCCATCATCCTGCGCATTAAATGCAGAGGTGTGTCTCGAAGATCTGCCACCGTTTTGCGCATTAAATGCAGAGGCGTCTCGAAGATCTGCCACCATTCTGCGCATTAAATGCAGAGGCATCTCGAAGATCTGCCACCGTTCTGCGCATTAAATGCAGAGACATCCCTCGAGCCCTGTACGAAGAGCAGCTTTTGATGTGGCAGCCTGTCTGTCTTTCGCGGAGCGTAATCAGCTCACATATGCCTGTGTAAAACTAGGCAGCAAATTCCCTTGTATGCGTAAAAGCAGTTTACGTCGAAGAGATGTCACTTTACGACAGTTTAGTGACATTAATAAAATCTCTTGCATTAAATGCAGAGATCTGCCCCCATCCCGCACATTGAATGCAGGCGTGGCTCGAAGATCTATCACAATTCTGCACATTAAATGCAGAGACGTGTCTCGAGCTCTGTACGAAGAGCAGCTTTTGACGTGGCAGCCTGTTTGTCTTCCGTGGAGCATAATCATCTCACATCTGCCTGTATAAAACTAGGAAGCGTATTCCTCTGTATGCGTAAAAGCAGTTTACGCTAAGGAGATGTTACTAAACGACAGCCTGGGTCGCTGTGCCGTGCCATCATTATAGCCGTCGTCTGGGTAATCGTGCAGTACTCTTTGTCAGATGTCAGACGTCAGGTTCACTGCATGATTTGATAGGTTTATTTTGGGGAATATGAAGCGTTCCTCATACACTTCAATGCTGCATTAAAAGCGGATGAGCCTTACGCCATAAAGGCGATATAGCACCCTTTTTACGCTGAAGCAGCCTGGACATACTGCATTACGCGGATGGTCCTTGAGCTTTATATTTTACGCTATATTTAGCAAAAAAGCTCTGTTGCACGCTGATGGCTCTGAAGTCATCGTTTTACGCTGCCCAGTATTTAAAATGCTGCGTATAGCTATTCAACGTATTTTTCATGCTTCTACAAGACCCCCTTCAAAGCTTTCAAATTCCTCATAATTTGGAACGCTTTGAATGAAGCATGAAACGGTCAAGTCTGACACGTTCTTCAAGGCTGACTTTCTGGCAAATTTGTTGGGATTCGGTGCGTTCTCTTTTGCCTATAAAAAGGCTGAGGAGTTAACATGTTCTTCCCATATTTTCTTCACCACACAGAGATGATTGTCGGAGTTCGTCGGGTCGACTTGAAGAAGAAGACCATATTCTTCCAGCATGTAAGGAGCCGAAAAAGATGGCATCTTCGAGCAAATATCCTCTGCAACGATGGATCATGGAAGGATATCATAGCCTCCTTTGCTCGGTATAATCAGCAACTTTATATGGCGGTTCTTCAGGAGAGAGGAATGGTCTTTTTAGACCACACAGCTTGCAAGCTATATTTTCTTCTGTCATTCGTGGAGAGCAGACAAAGTAGCTCTGTCCTCGAATGTTGAGTTGGGTGAAATACCTCAACTCAATCTGTCATGGCGTATTGGAGGATGGGTCTGTGTATAACACACCCAGTTTTGTATCCTCCTGCCATTGATCATTTTCTTGTTAGTCGGTTGCGGAAACCGACTAACTGCTGAAGAAGACGGAAGAAGATCTCTACCGATACAAGAACCTGGCAGAACAGATTCTGGGGGTAGCCTTCCGATGACGACGAGGAAATCCTTTGTAGACAGGATTTCCCTCATTTTTAACCATGATAATGAAGAAAAATCCTTATAGAATGGATTTCCCTCATATGTAATCATGTTTTAATAAAATCGTCTTCTTCTGTGCATATGATTATTCGCCATATACTTTGCTGTGAAGTCTAAATATGTGTAGCTTCGACACGTCTGGTATTTTTATGCCGACTCTTATAGAAAGAGTTTTAGGTCCCGTCCTGTCTTTTGCGCACAACTAAGGATGCACAGAAAGCCGCTTAGCACTTAAGTCGAGTATTCGAACTGTCCTGCTGTTAGGAATGGGGAGTAGCGTAGAATTCTGAACTGCCACTTCTGATAAACAGAGTGTTTGTGTTCAGACCATCTTCAAGAACGATTTCTGGAAAATCCCTTAGAATAGGGCGAGAAATGGCTGTCAAACTGAGTCGCCATCTTGAACTGTAGATGAAATATTCAGACTGGATTCTGGATGAACCTCCAATCGACCCAAGGAGGAGAGTCATTTTCAATGTCGAACTCTGTATGCTTTGGGTACTTGGGATATTTTGGGGCCAAAAAGGAGTATCTTCTGTGTGAACTCTTGTAATTGACCATCTTGAGAATTGTTCAGATATACGTATACTTTGGCCTGCATATTCTCAGATATGCGGAAAGTCATAGATCTGTAAGGTGGATGAGCGTAAAATCATAAGTTCGTAGCCTCTCGAGCGTAAAAGCTGCTGAGCATGAGAGCATCCGGGCGTAGAAACTGTAGATTTGTAGCCCCTGAAAAGAAAATCTTCCGAGCGTGAAGTCGTGGATTTGTTGCCTCTGAGCGTAAAAGCCACCGAGCGTGAAATTATAGATTTGTAGCTTCTGAGCGTGAAGTCGTAGGTTTGTAGTCTCTCGAGCGTAAAAGCTACCGAGCATGAGAGCATCCGGGCGTAAAACCATAGACTTATAGCCTGTGAGCTTAAAACCGTAGATCTGTAGCTGTAGAGCGTAGAAAGCCCCTTAGCGTAAAACCACGAATCTGCTTTGTACGAAAGCTTTTCGGATTTGTGACTGTCCGCCTTCTCTGAGTAATAGGCTGACGTAGTACTCAATCGTAACCGAATATTAAATATCAGATTTGGTGCGGGATTCGAGGAGTCCACCCGAACTCTATATATATCCCCAATTTTTCAGAGAAAAACTTTTTATATGTCTTTTGCGAAAGAAAGCCTTCGACAGTTCGAGTTCTCTCATTTGTCTCTTCTCCGAGCATTCAGAGCTTTCATCAATGGCCCCGAAACCGATCTCCTCCTCTAAGGAAAAGAAGACCGACTCTTCTTCTCCCTCTTCTGCCCAAGCGAGCGCGACTTCCGTCTGGCAAGGCGGTCCTCATTCTGAGCGAAATGTCCCGCGGACGAGCAGTGCACCCGGCCTTAAAGGTAGAGTTTTTTGGGACGAAAAAGAACGAGTAAAAATCCTTCGCACACGTTGTACGTAATCACGCTAGGTCGTCTTCTGTGCTGATAGCCTCCTCGAGGAAGATGATGCACAGAGATGTTTCATCTTTTACGTCCATATTTCTAATATGTCAGCGTAAAAATCTCATATTTTCGCAGTTTGAGCGTAAAAGCTTCGACTGTCGAAAACTTGGCGTATATTATAAAATTTGAGTTTTATGCTTCTGGATGAAAATTCTGGCGTAATAACTCAAATTTTGGCAGTCTGGCTTAAAACACAGACTGTATACTGCCAACCTTGAATTTTACGCTTAGGGAATGGATTCCAGCATAAAAGATCAAATTTTTACAGTCTTGGCGTAAAGCACAGACTGTTGCCCCTTGGCATATGCTGCAAGATTGTAGTGTCTAGTATAGAAACTGACGTATTTTCTTGCTCTTTTGTAGTTAACTTGCATGCGTCTCCTCTGGCCGACGTGATGGGTTCCGCTGCCGGGATGCTGCACTCCAACTACCTGGAGGATTTGTCCCACGTGACATTTTCCATCTCCGGATCCCAGTATCCTGAAGGAAGGGGACTCCTGATATCGGCTCAAGGCGAGCGAACGCTGTTGAACATGAGCAACGGAGAGACCCTGACGTACATAGACGGGGACCAATATATCAAGCCGGCTTTTCTCTTCGGGGACATGATTGACAAGCAGTCCCAAACGAAGCCCAAGAAAGAACTCTGGGTTTTCCCTGCCGGGGGCTTGGTTCTGTATCTGCCCAAGATGCTGAGAGACTATCCCATCTCGGCATTCTTCCATGCTACACATCCCAGGAGGATGTCGTGGACGCTAACTCCTGATCTTTACGGCTGGCCGGGAAGATATTTCATCAGAAAGGATCTGACCAGGGGTCATTTGTCAACCGACCTTCCGGCTCTGTGATGCCGTTCAGGGGATTATACCCGGGCAGTCTCCCAAGCGAAGACAGCTTAGTGCTCCAGCCGGTCCAATTACCGACTTTCTGCAATAATTTCATGGGGCACGAAGGAGTATACCCTAAGGTGAACCCTCGGACAAGTGGGTGGATCGCCCTACAAATATTCGATGGGCTCGTTTAGCTGACTGGGCCCTGAAGCATTTTCAGACCGAGCTGGAGAGCATTGGTCTGTACGAAGCCGTGACTGCCACTAGTGTTGGGTTGCCTCTCAACCCCAACCTGTTTTTGGCTTTGATGGAGCGGTATATCTCGCTCACCGGGACCTTCGCCCCTCTACTAGGGGAGTTGGGATTGGCCCTGCACGAAATGACAGAGATCTCGAGACTGCCTATGGGGGATACTCCTTATGAAGAGTATGTGCCCACGACCCGGGAGCTGGGGGATTCAGACTCTCGGGTAGTGGCAGTATACCAGGAGTTGATGTGTCACTACCTGGCGTGCACCGCCTTTTATGGTGAGCCCTGCGATTTGGCTCATACCAACAAATGGGCGTCCTACCTATTCTTTCACCGGGCCAGGACTGCTAAGCCGGAGAAGGTCCTGGATACCAAGGATCAGCCTCTTAACTTTCTGAGCGTGCTTAGTGCTAAGGTAGTCGACGATCTTATGGAAGACGCTGGGGCTCCGGACCAGATTCTCGACGAAGGGATAGGGAAATATCCTGCAGGCACTAAGGCCTACAGTTATTTGAGGCATTGCCGCAGGCCTCTGTCCAAGGAAGCTCAACTGGCCGGCTTTCTCTCTGTATGGTTGCGTCGACTGGTGGTACCCGGTATTGCATCTGCGGACCGCATTCACCGCAACACACTATGGCCTACAGTGCGTCTGGTGTTCGGGGCAAGACTGGGTTTGCTCCCTGCCATGGTGTGTCGCATACAAGCTGGCCTTAGGGCCATGACTGATGGGCTGCTTGCCGATGAAACTCGGCACGATAGCTTTCCCAGGGTAGAATTACCGTACCTGTATTTGATGGGCTGGTTAATTCTCCATAACCCCAGGGTGATATCTCCCGGCTCTGGCAGCAGTTCAGGGGGTAGTTTCTTGCTGAATTACAAGAATTCCTCCTGGAATGTGACCACAGTCTTAGACTGTCGGTGGGTGCTAAACTTCAGTCACAGCTGGAAGCTTTTCTGCACTGTCCCCTCTGTACATCTCAATCAACAGGGGTGGCGACTTTAGGATATAGGCAACGGGAAGACCGTTCTTTCTCCTGAGGCTTTTAATTGGTTGGTCTGTATTAGACCTTCCCATTTACTGTACAGAAGTGAAGACCATTGCTTCTTTGAGCCCTACCTGCCTAGTCGATTTGCCAGGCAATTCGGGTATGACCAGTTGTACGTGGACAATACCGTCACCAGCTTCAGGTCTAGAGGTGGACTCATTGATGGAGCGAGAGGATGGCGATACTTTATCATGGGTTGTACTGAAGCAACTTTCATCGTGCCTGTCATTTCACTCTCCATGGAGCTGCGTATTCTCCACTCATATGCCCAGTTCTATGTGGCAACCAACACCTTCCATCGTGATTTTGACATGCGTGAAAGTTCAGGATGCCCTCTTCCAAGCCTGGGGGAAGAGTCGAAATCCCCTCGGTCTCTTCTGATGAGGGTGAAGATTCCGTTGATCCAGATGAACCTTTGTTGGCAGTACCGAGGGATGACATACCTCCGCCTGCAGGGCCTTTGGTAATCTCTGGTAAGCGAAGGGCTCCTGCTCCGAAGGAGATTTCCCCTCACAAGAAGAAGAAGAAGACGGTTACTCGTCCTCTTAGGATTCCCGGCAACGAGGCTCCTAGAAGTGAGCCTGCATCTCCCCCTGTCGGGGACGATTCTTTGATTGGAGGTTCCTCATATTTTAGAGAGGAAACCTCTGCAGTTTCGGCTGGCAGTGCCGGAGAATCTCTGTTTGAGACCGCTGTCGCTGCTACCGCTTCAGGTAGTGGTATGAGATCGCCTTCGGGGTTGAGCCGAATAAGGATATCTCTATCCAGATCAGCATCTAGAGAAACCCCTGCCGTGTCTGTCAGCGCACCCAGCGAGATTCCAGCCGATGAACCTCGGTTGGATCTGGGTGAAGATTCCGAGGAATACCTGACAGTATCGGTTGACACACCACCTTTTCCAGGTATGACAGCTCGCCTAGCATCATTAAGACATGATTTAGCTGAACTGGCTGCCGATGCGACATATATACCATCAGCCATGGGTAAATTTCGTCTTTACGCCTCTTTTAGAAAGATTTAACATCGTTTTGTTATTAACTTTCTTTTGTCTTCTTTTCAGGGGAAGACATCTTCGGGGAGGTCAGTGTTGACGCGCCTTTTGGCACTGTTTCAGGTCCTGGCGATGACACGGAGGTGCCCGTCTTCGAAGAGGAAGCATTTTTGGGTGCCGGTTCGCCTGAGATGGTTCCGATATCTCAAGAGGAGGATGAGCCTGTCATCGCGACAATGCCTCCTTTGAGTACGCCGGTCACTTCGTCCGATGTTGGCGCATCTTCTTTTGTCGCACCGCTTGTTGAGGCGACGGTTGTGGCAACATCGTCTGCAGTCACTCCTAGAAGGGGATTCTCCGACATTGTAGCCACTCCCAGCATCCATTCAGATCTAGCTATGCTGACTGAGCAGTATACTAGTATCTTCTACACCACTATGAAAACGTTGATATCCATAGTGTTGGAGAAGAATCTGAGCTTTGAGGCTCTGAGGAGGTCCTCTCAGTTTGCGATAGTGGCGATCAGAGA
This sequence comes from Iris macrosiphon, assembly GCA_036927795.1. Classification (NCBI taxonomy): domain Eukaryota; kingdom Viridiplantae; phylum Streptophyta; class Magnoliopsida; order Asparagales; family Iridaceae; genus Iris; species Iris macrosiphon. The sequence continues at coordinate 440,024 of JAYESA010000111.1, read as the reverse complement.
TTTTAACGACACTGGGAGAGCTGATACCCTGGAGCAGATAGTTAATGGTTTGGAGCAACCCATTAACGAATATTTGCAGCTATCTCGGGGCAGCATCGACAGCCTCGTTCAAGCTAGGTTCGACTCCTTGACTGCAGAGCTTGGTGGGCAGCTGGAATCTCTGGACAAATCTGTCCAGGAACAGCAGCAGGAGATGGATCACGAGCGTGCCCAATTGGAGTACGTCGTTCCTTAGCTGACTCAGTGCGAAGTCGAATATGAGAAAGTGACATCAAGGGTACGCAGTTTGAGAGATAAACTCACTCGAGCGGAGGAGAAGGCTGTCTCTTTGTTGGCAACTCGAGATGTGCTGAAGAGTCGGAGGAAGACCGCCCAGCAGAACCTGACGCAAGCGGGTATTGTCCAAGCGGGTTTCGTACATGCTCGGTCCGAGCTATCTGCTTTAAACAATAATGCAGCAAGGTTGGAGCGTGCTCGCGCTGACGTCTTAAACTCCAGGGATGAGAGAATGGCTGCTCTGGCACGGCAGATCCGTGACCTAACTGCTCCTCCCAGATGATGTACTTTTTTTTGCTTTTTAATGTACTTTTGCTCTTTCTGGAATAAAAAGAGGCTCTATCTGACTTTGTGGACCCATCATTTTTGAATATAAATGACAGGTTTGGGTGAAAGCGATATCAGAGGTAATATGGTCGTGATACACTTTCGGTAAGTTTTAGTAGGACATATCTATTCAGAGGTTATATGGACATGATAGAATATGCTTCAGCTAAAATTTTGTGCATAAAACACTATCAGAGGTAATATGGACGTGATAGGTCTGGCAGTTCCAAATTAGTTTAGACATATCTATTCAGAGGTTATATAGACATGATAGAATATGATCCAACTAGTTTCGTTTTGGAAGTAGTTTTGTCAGAATGAGATCTTCGCCGTCTTCCACTTGAGCAAAGGAGGTTAAGCATAGTACCTCTTCAGGAATTTGTCGTTGATAGGAGCCATTAGCAAGTCTCTATTAGGCTTGGCTAACCTGTAAGCACCGTTTGAGAACGTTGTCTCGATCACATAAGGGCCTTCCCATTTGGGTTGGAATTTACCCTTACTCCTGTGAGTCAGAATCATAGGTCTTCTCACAGCTAAAACTAGCTCGCCAACATTGAACACTCTTTCCTTTACTTTTTTGATTAAAAGATCTGGAAATGCGTGCCTAGTAGAGCGCGATGCTCTGCTGAGCTTGAAGGCATTTCTCGTCTAATCCTTCTAGCTCTTGAAGCCTTAACAGGTCATTCTTTTTCTGAGTCAACTCATTAGCCACTACTATTCTGAGTGACGGGATTTGGATTTTGATGGGGAGAACTGCTTCGCTCCCGTAAACCAATAAGAATGGGGTGAAACCTGTCGGTGCTCGTACCGTTGTGCGGTATGCCAAGAGACATTCTCTTAGCTTCTTGTTCCAATCCCTCTTGTTCGAAGAGATGAACTTCTTTAAGAGTTTGATAATGGTTTTGTTGAAGGCTTCCGCCAAACCATTAGCAGCAAGATTATATGCCGTAGAGGCCACATTATGTATCCAATTTTTATCGCAAAATTGATGAAACACTTGGCTGATAAACTGAGACCCATTGTCATGAATTATCCTTCGGGGTAATCCGTCTTGGTGCAGTTCCTAGTCCTGATTGATTGGCTACCGGGTGTTCACTCAAACTCAAAAAGAATGGACTCCCTGATAGAGCTCCGCTATTCGCTAAGTTAGGTGAGTAGCCGAGAGTATTTCGTATATGACTTATTTAGCTTTCCTAAATATAGTACCTAATTCTTACTGCTTGTTCATATCCTAAAGCGATAAATGACATGATGCTTGATGAAACTGATCATATTAGATGCCTTCACCTCAGCAAGAGGGATCGCCTATGCCCATTTGGAGAAATAATCCGTGATGGCCAATATGAACCGGTGACCTCTGGAAGAAGACGGGTGAATAGGACCAATGATATCCATACCCCATGCTTCGAAAGGCCAGGATGCAACCGTGGGGTGCAAATGTTCAGTAGGTTGATGTATAAAGTCTGCATGAACCTGACAGGCTTTGCATTGTCTTGCATACTTTATTGTATCTGTGATCATAGTAGGCCAGTAATAGCCCATCCTCCTGATACGATCCTGTAGTTTAGGATCGGGTTGATGCGCTCCGCATACGCCATCGTGAGCTTCACGGATAACCCGTCGTGCCTCATCATTAGAGAGATATCTCAATAGCAGTCCGTCGTAGGTTCAACGATATAGACTCTGTGAGGAAGCATCGAAGTAGAAGCGTAATGACCGTCTTTTGACGGATACTGCTTCTTTAGGGTCCTCCGGTAAGATTCCATATGCCACAAAATCTATAAAGGGACTTCTCTAGTCTCTCTTGGGAGGATCTGTGTCCACAACATAGCTGCGTTCTATGTGAAAGTTGTTTTTCACGCAGAACAAATCTCTGTTAAGAAGGATGACCGAATTCTGCCTTCTTATAGGAATAGCTAAATCTGCAGCTAGACTGGCTAGAGCATCAGCTTCCAGATTCTGGGATCAAGGCACATGTTCCAGGAAGAATCCTTTGAATGTCATGGCTATCTCGACCGTTGCTCAGTGATAAGGGATGAGGTCTGGGTTACGGACTTCATATATTCCTCTGACTTGATTGACGATCAGCAGAGAATCACAGAAAGCTTCCAGAGATTCGACGCCCAATTCTTTAGCGACTTGGAGCCCGATCAGTAGAGCGTTATACTCTGCCATATTATTGGAGCAAAGCTCGCTAAGAGAATATGCTCGATAGATGACGAGTTTATCGGGAGTAACCAGGACAATCCCTACTCCTGAAACCAAGTTTCCCTTGGGACCCGTCCGGGAGGCGCCATCGAAGAATAGTTGCCATGCATCACTTTCTATTGCGGAATTACATTCTGCAACTTCGTCGGGAATATCCTCGTATAGTTTGGAGGTCTCCGGGATCGGATGAGCAGCTAGAAAATCAGCCAATGCTTGGCCTTTGATGGACTTCTGGGGGACATACACCATGTCATACGGTGTTAATAACATCGCCCAAGTCGCGAGTCGGGAATTAAGAACGCTTGGCTTGTTCATCAATACCCGAAGGGGATTGATCCTTGAGATGATATGAATAGTCTGGCCTGTGACATAGTGTCGCATCTTCTGGATAGCGAACATCAGAGCCAAGCATTCTTTTTCCACTGGACTATACCGATGTTCAGCTTCGACCATCATCCTGCTCAGATAGTAGATAGCCTATTCATGACCCACATCGTTCTTCTGTGCGAGAAGAGCTCCCAGAGAATAATCCATTGCTCGAACATACAGCAAAAATGGTCTTCCTATGACGAGAGGCACCAAAACTGGCGGATTAGTGAGGTAGCATTTGATATCATTAAACGCTTGCTGACAGGCTTCGTCCCATACGAAGGATACACCTTTCTTCATGAGACGAGAAAAAGGCTGACATTTCCCAGAGAGGTTGGATATGAATCTCCGGATATAAGCCAGACGACCTTGAAATCCCCTGAGTTCCCTCAGATTACGGGGTGATTGCATTTCTAAGACGGCCTTGACTTTATCAGGGTACACCTGAATGCCTTTGGCGGTGATGACAAATCCCAAGAATTTGCTACTGGACACCAAGGAAGGGCTTTGTAGGGTTCATTTTGAGTTGATGCTGGCGCATCAACTTGAACACTGTCCTCAAGTCCTGGATGTGATTAGCCTTGAGGCAACTTTTGACAGCAATGTCGTCTACGTAACACTCCACCATTTTGCATAAATGCTCGTGGAATATGTTACTCATGGCTCGTTGATAGGTAGCCCGGCATTCTTTAATCCGAAGGGCATGACCGTATAGCAATATACCCCCAGTGGTGTCCGAAAGGCAGTATGCTTCTCGTCTTCAGGATGCATCTTAATTTGATTGTATCCTGAAAATCCGTCCATGAAAGACATACGTTTAAAACCGCATATATTGTCAATCATGACGTCTGTGATGGGAAGAGGAAACTCATCCTTGGGGCAGGCTGCATTCAGATCTCGGTAATCGATGTAGACTCGTACTTTCCCATTTTTCTTCATGATCGGGATAACATTGGCGAACCATTCGCGATGTTGTTCTTCTCGGATGAAGCCGCAGGCTATCAACTTCTTGATTTCAGCTTCGATGGCGTCCATCATATCCGGGCGGAACTGGCGTTGATGTTGCTTCACAGGCTTCGAATTGGGCAATATGTTGAGTTTATGAGTAACCACTTTTGGGTCAAGGCCGGGCATATCCTCATAATTCTATGCAAAGACGTCGATGTATTCTTTTATCAGCTGGATCATATCTTTCCTTTCTGCTGGAGAAAGATTGTTACTGATAAATATCGGCTTTGGCGAAAGTTCATCCCCAACGTTAATTTGGATAACTTTATCTTCGGTGGGAGGTTCTCTATGTTCGAACCGGAGTTCCCATTGCGTATCCATTTACTGTGCCCAAGAGTCATTCTCAAACGGTTCAGATTCCTGTTCATCACCTTCGAGAGAATCTGTCAGTACCGTATTTGATGACAATACTCGCTCGAGATCGGCCTCGGAGGAGGACGAATCATCCGGGAAAGAGGAGGTGGCATCTTTATTTGACTCGAAAGTTGCAAGAGAGGTGGTATATCCTAACCCGAAGTGCGTTCGTTGGTAGTAGGGATCACCGTGCAACAGCATTCGCCTGCCTTTCCCGTAGTTGAGACCTGGCTCCAGTTTCCAGTCATAACCCATGCTTTGCATAATCTTTAAAGGTTGCGGGCTATATCTGTGAAGCTCCATTTTCCCAGCATCGTTATCAGGAGAATCTTCTTGTATAGTTGGTTCATTGTGCCTGCGACCGAAGACTATTGAACGCTGACCGCTGCGAGTAGGCGGGACAATGAAGATAGAATCCTCATGTGGTCCATATGTCGTGACGACATTGGATGATGACGCTACTTCCCACACGTACGGATGATAGGAATCTATAGCCTGTAAGAATTTTTGTGCTATAGGTTCTATATCGTAATGGGGAGAGTATTCCTGATTTGGAACTTGAGCGTCGATGTACTGGAAAAGAGGATCTTTATTATCATCCGAAACCACGTTCCCGATTGTGTTTACATCAATCGGCTGTTTGCTGCGCCGAAGGTTGATGACCAAGGGTGGAGGCTTCTGGTTCAAAGTAATCACTAGAGGATCACCTCCTTCTCCTGACCGGGTTTTGTTCAGGTGGATAGCCATGGGCTCCATGACTTTTGGACGAGTAGTTCGCCCTTTCACCTTGATTGACAGAGGTTGCTTGGCAGAGGATTCTTTTGGCTCCCGGTGGGATTCCTTCTCTGCTTTGCCTGACACCTCTTCCATGTAGTCCTGAGAGTACAACATGGCATCAGAGTAGTAGGATTCTACTCCTTTAAATGGGTTCAGGTCAGCAAACTCCGTTTGTACTGTTCCTTGGGCATCTACATATTTAAAGCATTGATGTAGAGTCAAAGGAACGATGTTGTGGTCGTGGATCCAAGGTCTACCCAGCAGAATGTTGTAGGACACCTCTGAATCAATGACATAACATGTAGCCACTGATCTAAGGTCGCCGATCTGGATCTTCAGGTGAATTTTCCCCAACGGCTTACTTTTTCTGGCGTTGAAGCCCACGATTGTAGTGGTGGTATAAGCCAATTCGCTGGTAGGAATCCTCAGTGGTCTGAGCAGACTATGAGGAATGGTGCTGATTGATGATCCCGGATCTATGTAAATCTGGTCAACCTCCATGGAACCGACATACCCGGTATAATAGAGGGGTCTGTCATGCCTGTTATATTTTAACAGCATGTCATCTTGAATGAAAGTGATCTTCGGGACCACCTTTATTACACTATGGCATTGAGGACATGCCATGGGTTCTTCGTCAGGGGACTTGAGCTGGGTCAAGTATGCATCCGCCTGCATTAACGCTTCACTCAGGGCCTGACGAGTGTTTTGAGAAAGCCTGAGTAGTTCGAAGATGGACAACCTGGCTGGTGTATTAGCCAATTGGGCCAGGATGTCGAACTTGTATGGCTTTTCTAAACCTTTGTTTTGAATGTTTTTCAAAGGTTTATCGAAGCGTACTTCCTTTTGCTTCCCCTTGTCCGTCGAAGTTGGTCTTGAAGGACCGGCCTGTGGTATGGCGGGTTCTGGTTCTGAAGGTTTGCCGGCTGAAGCGTCCGCCGGTGCATCTTCCTGACTTGTTCCGTAGTCGTTGAGGTAAGCTTTCCCTGAACGGGTTTCAGTAGCCAAAACCCCTTCTTCTGATGTCGAGGCTATCGCAACCATATGGCATAGTTTACGCTTCGAGTTCTTTTTAGACTTAGCCTTAGCAGCTTGAGTCTCTTCCTCGACTTCTGATACCAGATCTGGATGAACACACATAATCTCGCCTCGCAGGGTGGTTAGGGGTACCAGGTCATGATTTTGACCCTTTGCTGGAGGAAGATTAACGATGTTCATCGTTGTCCGGGAAATAGGTGTAACACCGTCCGGGACTTCTTGTGGAGGCAGATTGCCAAATTGTAGAGAGATTATGTTGGCTGTAACCGTCTTTTCGACGTTGCGCAGAGTGATGGCCTTAGCATCGATCAGCTCCTGGATCTTCCTCTTCAGCACATAATACGCCTTTGTAGGGTGGTGTATGTATCTATGGAAGATGCAGTACTTGGGGTTATTAGTACTGCCGACTTCATTAGGCCGCTTCTCCTCAGGAAGGGTAATCTTGCCACTTTTGACGAGACACTCGAATATGCTCGGAATATCGTCGTCGTCGAAAGAGTATACCTCAATGGGCCTGGAAGTCCCAGGCTTCGTCTGTGTGGTAGCCGCAGTCTTTTGCCTGGACGTATTGATCGTCAGAGCTTCTTTTCCTTTGGAACTACGAGGATGGTCGCTGTTGGGAGATGACCTCTTGCCTCTATCGGAGGTAGAGATCATGATGCCATTATCACACGCCTTCAGACTGTTGTCCTCGACGGCTACCGCTGAGATGATGAACGAGGGCCAATCATGGAACTGATATGGTCCTGTTAATACCGAGATTACGGGAAGAAGGTTCTTCCTGCAAATGTCTACCAATGCCGAGTCTGGAACTCCGGGAGGCATTTGCAAAGTGGCTTGACGAAAACGTTCGATGAAATTGCGAACGTCCTCCTTTTCCTTTTGCTTCACCTAGATGAGAGAGGACATAGACATGTCCATCCCTCCCTCGTAGAATCGTGCGAAGAATAAAGTCGTGAGGTCTTCAAAGGAAGTAATGCAGTTGTCCGCCATACTACGGTACCACTGATAGGCTACTCCTGAGAGACAGCCCTTGAACACCCGACTGAGGAGGGCGTCGTTCCCTTGTAATAACACTGTCATCATACTGAAGTAGTTCATGTACTGACTCGGTGATGTTTTTCCCTCGAACAAAGCCATAGTCTGTGGTTTGTATCTAGGAGGAAAAGGGACCTCATCCCAGATAGCCGAGTAAGGCTGGTTGATTTCCAATTCCTTGAGCTGATCTTTGTGCTTCAAGGCATCAAATTGGGCTTTCAACTCCCGTACTGCCTGCATCGGATTTTTAGCCGGCAGCGGGACCACAGAGCGGTAGGGAATCGATTGCATCGCGACTCCAACGGGAGGTAATACATTCTCCGAGTGAGGAAGCGGAGGAACTGCTGACTCCTGATCTAGAGCCGGCTCTTGGATCGCGTTGGGTGGTGGTAAGTCCACTGTAGCGCCCCGCCCTACGTCGACGCTATGTACAAGTGAGATCGCCTTGCTTGCTCGAACGGAAGTCTTCTCGGAGAGTTCCCGACCGACTAATCAATATGAGTGGGAAGAACTGCATTCTCTGATTCTTGCACGACTTAATAATGAATCTGAGTTTTTGAATGCTTGCATGCTAAGAAGATTATTTCATAAGAAGAATGATAGAACCATTGCTATGCTAAGTAAAAGATAGAAATGTTGCATGCTAGAAACACTGACACCGCTATCGAATCTTGTCTTGTTAAAAGAAGAAGAATAGAACTGCATGTTTAACTTGATATGATAAATAGACCCGTGCCATGCTAGTCTCAACTGAAGATCGTTCATATATTTGCTTGTCATCAAGTTCATATGGCTTGTCTTGAATGCTTAAGCTTAAAGGAATGAATGCTTGTTTCGATGCGAGAGTAAATGCTTGTCATGTGTGTGCTAGACTAGTAGCCCGCCTGATGTCCGATCCTTCGAGATCTTGGGGGTACGGCTAATAGGAATGTGATACGATGGTCTAAATGTGCTTGTCATGTTGTGTGCTATTGTAAAAGAGACTAGTGGGTGCTTGCGGTGGATGGGGGACAAACGAAATGTGGGAGTCTAATAATGCACCCTGAGCTCGGGGCGTGGATATTGGGTGGAGGATGTAGATGCGATGGGGTGAGACTAATAGTGCGCCCTAATGTTCCGTTCCTTCGGGATCCAGGGGGCGTGGCTATTAGAGGGATGCGGTGCTTCTGTTGAGAAGAGTTGAGTCTGCATTAGAGAAGTGTATGGAGATAAGCTGCATTCAGGTCGTTAGGGAGCATGCTAGGCTAGCCTTCTTGCATACCTAACTGTTTAATACAGAGACGGATAGGGAACTAAAGAACGGTAAAACATATATGTTTATGCAATTGGTTCTAACTTGTATGTTTGCTGCAGGGATAACCGTTCGGCCATGGGGTAAGAAATATGAGTTTATGCATAAGCATGCTTGTTCATTTAGTCTGCATCATAAGAGACCTCTTGTTAGTGCTTCATGCATTGCATTCGGTCGGACAATGACTATTAGTGCAAAGCTGAACCTTGGCTATGGCTGCTTCGGCAGTAATGTGCAACCATGAGTCACAGCTGCTAATAGGTTCAGAATGTGAGTCATTGGTTAGCTGGATTACCGCTACCGATCCTGAGTTACTCGGGGACTGACCTCTGATTGATAGTTAACTTGTGTGCTAGATTGAATGATGGTTCCTAATGCTGCCTGTCCCTAGAATCCTTGGTATAGTTCACCAAACACGCTGCGCACACCCGGATAGAATCCTCGTGCTTGAATTGGTTGCCTCGATTGATTGGTTGTTTGATTCCTGTTTTCAAAGCATGTTTCCAAATAATGTAATATGACTCTTCCATAACTGCATGAAACGAACCTAGGTAAAACTAGAAAGATCACTAGTAATGCAATATTTTGCCACATGATTACTTAGTGTGGGTTTCAGGGGATGTAGCTTCTGTTCAGTTGTTTTATCTCACCAGTACTTGCATAAAGTGCTGACCCACCAACAGTTTTCTTGTTCTCAGGTGCCTGTTCGTCTGAGGAAGCGATAGCCGTGCCTCATCCCAAGGAGCCAAAAATATGGAGTCGATGTCTTGAGCCGCATCGAGTTTGTGCCTGCTTTGAGCTGCTTTTGTATAGAGGGACATAATGGATGGAACGGTATCATTGTAATCGAGAGACAGAGTGCTTGAGCGAATTATAATCTCGGCCATGCGCCGCTTGTAACACTTTTGATTATCAATAAAAGAGCTTATTTATCATATGCCATTGTGTTCTTTACTTTTCTGTAATATGTGTGTTGCTGCTTCAGTATTGAATAGCTTACTTGCCCTTGTTTCAAAGCTTTGGCCTTGTGCAAGCGCATTTTAGGCTTGCACGACATCATGTTCCGATGAGAACGATTGTCCCACGGGAGAGCTGCAACGTGGTGATTCACGTTCAGCGGGGACTATCGGGCTTGCGGGAGACTGGGGCGTGACATAATGGTATCAGAGCGACTCGATTCCTTTTGCCCATTCCGTTGCTTCCAACTCTGAGATGTGCCTGATGTGAGATGCAATGAACGTTCCATACAATGAGTCCGTAAATATTCTCAAAGTTGCCGGCAAAAGTTTTCTGGAATTTGTTTTCATTGCTTGAGATAGGATTTGTGATTTCTGGATTGCTAGAGTTTTGATTTGTGATGGTGAGCGATGAGGACTATCGCTGCTTTGTGTATTCGTGAGTTTCTCCTTGAGTTTCGAGGACGAAACTCTTTATTGGTGGGTAAGTATGTAGCACCCCGCCCTGCGTCGACGCTATGTACAAGTGAGATCGCCTTGCTTGCTCGAACGGAAGTCTTCTCGGAGAGTTCCCGACCGACTAATCAATGTGAGTGGGCAGAACTGCATTCTCTGATTCTTGCATGACTTAATAATGAATCTGAGTTTTTGAATGCTTGCATGCTAAGAAGATTGTTTCATAAGAAGAATGATAGAACCATTGCTATGCTAAGTAAAAGATAGAAATATTGCATGCTAGAAACACTGACACCGCTATCGAATCTTGTCTTGTTAAAAGAAGAAGAATAGAACTGCATGTTTAACTTGATATGATAAATAGACCCGTGCCATGCTAGTCTCAACTGAAAGATCGTTCATATATTTGCTTGTCATCATGTTCATATGGCTTGTCTTGAATGCTTAAGCTTAAAGGAATGAATGCTTGTTTTGATGCGAGAGTAAATGCTTGTCATGTGTGTGCTAGACTAGTAGCCCGCCTGATGTCCGGTCCTTCGGGATCTTGGGGGTGCGGATATTAGGAATGTGATACGATGGTTTAAATGTGCTTGTCATGTTGTGTGCTATTGTGAAAGAGACTAGTGGGTGCTTGCGGTAGATGGGGGACAAACAAAATATGGGAGTCTAATAACGCGCCCTGAGCTCGGGGCGTGGATATTGGGTGGAGGATGTAGATGCGATAGGGTGAGACTAATAGTGTGCCCTGATGTTCCGTTCCTTCGGGATCCAGGGGGGCGTGGCTATTAGAGGGAGGCGGTGCTTCTGTTGAGAAGAGTTGAGTCTGCATTAGAGAAGTGTATGGAGATAAGCTGCATTCAGGTCATTAGGGAGCATGCTAGGCTAGCCTTCTTGCATACCTAACTGTTTGATGCAGAGACGGACAGGGAACTAAAGAACGGTAAAACATATATGTTTATGCAATTGTTGATAACTTGTATGTTTGCTGCAGGGATAACCGTTCGACCATGGGATAAGAAATATGAGTTTATGCATAAGCATGCTTGTTCATTTAGTCTGCATCATAAGAGACCTCTTGTTAGTGCTTCATGCATTGCATTCGGTCGGACAATGACTATTAGTGCAGAGCTGAACCTTGGCTATGGCTGCTTCGGCAGTAATGTTCAACCATTAGTCACAGCTGCTAATAGGTTCAGAATGTGAGTCATTGGTTAGCTGGATTACCGCTACCGATCCTGAGTTACTCGGGGACCGAACTCTGATTGATAGTTAACTTGTGTGCTAGATTGAATGATGGTTCCTAATGCTGCTTATCCCTAGAATCCTTGGTATATTTCACCAAACACGCTGCGCACACCCGGATAGAATCCTCGTGCTTGAATTGGTTGCCTCGATTGATTGGTTGTTTGATTCCTATTTTCAAAGCATGTTTCCAAACAATGTAATATGACTCTTCCATAACTGCATGAAACGAACCTAGGTAAAACTAGAAAGATCACTAGTAATGCAATATTTTGCCACATTATTACTTAGTGTGGGTTTCAGGGGGTGTAGCTTCTGTTCAGTTGTTTTATCTCACCAGTACTTGCATAAAGTGCTGACCCACCAACAGTTTGCTTGTTCTCAGGTGCCTGTTCGTCTGAGGAAGCGATAGCCGTGCCTCATCCCAAGAAGCCAAAAATCTGGAGTCGATGTCTTGAGCAACATCGAGTTTGTGCCTGCTTTGAGCTGCTTTTGTATAGAGGGACATAATGGATGGAACGGTATCATTGTAATCGAGAGACAGAGTGCTTGAGCGAATTGAAATCTCAGCCATGCGCCGCTTGTAACACTTTTGATCATCAATAAAAGAGCTTGTTTATCATATGCCATTATGTTCTTTACTTTTCTGTAATATGTGTGCCGCTGCTTCAGTATTGAATAGCTTACTTGCCCTTGTTTCAAAGCTTTGGCCTTGTGCAAGCGCATTTTAGGCTTGCACGGTATCACGTCCCGATGAGAACGATTGTCCCGCGGGAGAGCTGCAAACGTTCAGCGAGGACTATCGGGCTTGCGGGAGACCGGGGCGTGACATAAACCCCCACACGTATCTGAGTTGGAGGGACCGATGCTTGAGCCATTGCAGTTGTGTGTTGAGTCAGCATCATCTGGTACATGTTCTCCATCATGGATTGCATTTCTTTCAGAGATGTCTTCAGCACAGAAATGCGTTGCTCAGTGTTCCCTGACGGGGAAGCTTCCTCGCATTCATCCCCGATGGCATAGACTCCCCTCTCCCTGGGTGTCGTTGAAGGATTAGTATAGGTCTCTGTAGAAGTTGACTCTATACTTTCAGCATCTGATTCGAGAAACTGGCGACCCCCAGCATCGGAATCAGAAGAGTACGAAGCCGGTTGTCGCGACTTCGAATGGGTGTTTCAAAATACCCCAGTTTCAGCATTCTTGAGGAGATTGTCGAATCTCCTTTGGCTTGGGCATCTTGAGTTCCTCTAGGTATGTGTGAAGCCATGTTCACTGATGCATGTGTGGGCTCTTCTTCCTAGAAAGACAAAAAGTAGTTCAACCGGTCGAAAACCGACCGTTTTGTTTCTGAACAGCAATAATTAACTACAATCCTATGACTATTACAATAGTGCTCGCTAGGAGGCGTAATAGACATGCTGGAAGATCCCCTATCCTTGCGCTTCTGGATCAGATACTCACGCAGGTCAGGAGGATTTACAGAGGAAGAAGAAGATGGCTTGTTCCTTCTTTCCACATCTGTGGGTATGTGGATGTTGGAAACCATAGTTTTTCCAGTGCCACCCGTATACAACAGGTCTTACCGGAGGACCCTAAAGAAGCAGTATCCGTCAAAAGACAGTCATTATGCTTCTACTTCGACGCTTCCCCAGCAGAGTCGTCATCTTGTGTTTGATAATAAACATAAGATTTATAAAAAGAGAGATTTATACGAAACCCTTTCTTAGGTTTACAAATAAGAAGTACTATTGATCCTATACGAGGATGTTAAGTACAATTTTTAATCTGGGTAAATATTGCTATAGGAGTCTGATCTGCAGTCGATCACTTTGTCCCTTGGACCACACGATGATAAAGAAGTGCCGTAGAGGAAGTAGAAGCTTCGAAGGTTGCGAGGAAGGGTTGAACTCTCGTTGTCAAAGACACTGACCTCTACTCTCTGATTCTTCAAGTTTCGACTCCGATTCTCCAAGTTTTCGACCTCGGTTCTCTCGACCTTGGTTTTCTTGACCTTGGATTTCTCGACCTTAATTCTCCAATTCTTCGACCTTGGACCTATGTCAATAGAGGTCTTTATTTATAGAGTTTTGGTGACAGTGACCACTCAGTCGGCATAGAAACCGAGTAGTGGAAAGCACAACATTCTTTTACACGATGGTTAAAATAATCGTTGCCTGCGTATAGATGACCTTTTGAATGAGCGTGTGACGCGTATCCCCTTAAGAGACAATGCGTATAACTGCTGCGAAGATCACGGCGTAAAAGCCACGTAGGTAGTTATCCCTTGCGTAGAAAAGGTTGACGTAGAAGCCAATAACTGTCACCATGGCTTAGAAGCCAAAGAGTTATCAAACTGGCATAGAAGCCGAGTGGGCATAGAAGTCGAGTGGGCATAGAAGCCGAGTGGGCGTAAAAGCCGAGTGGGCGTAGAAGATAGCTGATCCTCCTCCCCTGACTGAGGTCTTGAGTGAATTCTTGACCGAATAGCTTTTAATACGCGCTCGTGCAAATGTGGCCTGAGTCGGCATATTCCAAGGAGATAGCGTACAGCGTGCTCCTATAGCTGAGAATAGCCTGATGGCGTAATGTGCCAAAGTGATGATGTGGACGTTTTAGCCGAGATTATGGCTTTTGGAGATATAATCAAATCTCTTGCATTAAATGCAGAGATCTTCCATCATCCTGCGCATTAAATGCAGAGGTGTGTCTCGAAGATCTGCCACCGTTCTGCACATTAAATGCAGAGGCATCTCGAAGATCTGCCACCGTTCTGCGCATTAAATGCAGAGGCGTCTCGAAGATCTGATATCGTTCTGCGCATTAAATGCAGATACGTGCCTCGAGCCCTGTACGAAGAGTAGTTTTTGATGTGGCAGCCTGTCTGTCTTCCGCGAAGCGTAATCAGCTCACATCTGCCTTGTAAAACTAGGCAGCGTATTCCCTTGTATGCGTAAAAGCAGTTTACGCCAAGGAGATGTCACTTCATGACAGTTTAGTGACATTAATCAAATCTCTTGCATTAAATGCAGAGATCTGCCCCTATCTCGCGCTATGAATGCAAGCGTGGCTCGAAGATCTGTCACAATTCTGCACATTAAATGCAGAGACGTGCCTCGAGCTCTGTACGAAGAGCAGCTTTTGATGTGGCAGCCTGTTTGTCTTCCGCGAAGAATAATTAGCTCACATCTGCCTGTATAAAACTAGGCAGCGTATTCCTCTATATGCGTAAAAGTAGTTTACGCTAAGGAGATGTCACTAAACGACAGCCTGGGTCGCTGTGCCGCGCCATCATTATAGCCGTCGTCTGGGTAATCGTGCAGTACTCTTTGTCAGATGTCAGACGTCAGGTTCACTGCGCCTGATACCATTCTGTCATATTTGCACTTTGAGAATATCTATGGACTTATTGTATGGAACGCTCTATTGCAATACCATATCGAGCATTTCTTTCAGTCATATTAACAAAATTGGGCAAAGAATCGAATTCACTCTGATACCATTCTGTCATGCCCCGACCCCGAGGGCCTCCCGACCACCGTTCCCCCACAGTGGTCCGGACATGAATCACTGTGCCTCGGCGCTCCCGCGGGGCACGTCGTATGGCCGTTTGATTTCGGGACGTGATGTCGTGCGAGCCTGGGGTTGCGCCCGCACAAGGCAATATTGTTAAAGTTTTGGCTATCATCACATCTATCGAGTAAGCAGTGGAGGGATATTGTTGCAAGCATTTAACCATCTGAGTATTCGGGGCAGGACTGGGTTCTCTTAGCAAAGGCATCATTCCATACATTATGCCCCTTTATACGAAAGCAGCTCGAGGCAATCGAAACCAGAATTTTTGGGTCTTGGGGATGAGGCACGCCTATCACTCCCTCGGACGATCCAGTACCTGCAAGCAAGTAAACTGTTGGTGGATAAGCACTTTTATAAGTACTGGTGAGAATAAACAACTGAACAGAAACAAACATTCACTAAAACCAACACTAAGTAATCATGTTATAAAATATCATATTACTAGTGATCTTTCTAGTTTTACCTATGTTTGTTTCATGCAGCATAAGAACGGAGTCATATTACTTTGATTTGAAAGCATCTTTTGAAGCAGAGTTCATATGCGATATAAGCAAGCAGGCAAGACAAGCCAATTGTTCTGTTATCAGGATGTGCGCAGCGTGTCTCGTGAGCTATACTCAAAGACTCTAGGGACAAATACACATCTAGGAACAAATGCATATCTAGGGGAAGTCTTCTACCAAGCCAACACAATGAACTATCTTATATGCAGTGCGGTCCCCGAGTAACTCAGGATCGGCAGTGGTTGATCAAGCTAACCAATGACTCTTTTATCTGATGCTATTGGCAGCTGTGACACTTTGTTGCTTTCCACTATCTCTGTAGCAGTCATGACACATGGTTCAGCTCCCCACCAATAGCCATTGTCCGACCGATGCGAATGCATGAAACACTATCAAATAAAATCTAGGATACAGACGAGATGAACCATTCAAACCATATATCTTTGTTGCGGACTAGCCGCCCTCACTGAACAAGTTCAAGCACACGATATGGTTCTCTTGAAGCACAGGCGATAGTTGAACATGTTCATGCAAACTCATACTCTTAGGCAAGCGTTTAAGGATTCTCTAATTAAGCAAACAAGTTCGTTTCAAAGATAAGCTGGTGAGTTTTCTTATTTAGCATGCAAGGCATGTTCTATCATTCTCTTTAAGCAAACAAGCATTCAAAATACTCAGATTCATTGTTAAGTCATGCAAGAATCAGAGAATGAAGTTCTGTCCACTCACCTTGATATATAGTGCAGACGCGGAGCGGGACACTACAGTCTATTTCCCTAGGCTACTAACCGAATAATATAATCACAACCAAGTCCCTTTTCTTATATCGGCCAATCACTTGTATGGCTTACTATTTTGTGGAATCTGAGGTTATCTCAGAAATAATGTATAATAGGTATTCTTAGATCATGCCAGTACCGAACATGAGTTAACCGAGCAAAATAAGGAA
This sequence comes from Iris macrosiphon, assembly GCA_036927795.1. NCBI lineage: Eukaryota > Viridiplantae > Streptophyta > Magnoliopsida > Asparagales > Iridaceae > Iris > Iris macrosiphon. The sequence continues at coordinate 423,659 of JAYESA010000111.1, read as the reverse complement.
TATACAGGCACTTACAGGATGTACCAGCCCCCCGTAGGGTCACTGCGTTAAAATATGGTATTAGCAGTTACAATGCTTCTATAGTGAAACAGTGGCTCGATATATTTATAATAGGTACACTCCACTAAGGTGGATGATATACAGTATCTGTGGTGGCCATCCCACATCGTACTTAGAATGAATCTCTGTGGGAATGTTCGTTGGTATGATCTCGGGATATCGTTCCCTCCAAATATTACTACCACTTTTAGTTACCTAATTAGCCCTATATTGTGTTCGAAATCTCAAGGCTTGGTCACGTGAGAATTTCTCTTAAGATATTGTAAAAAGTACGGGCACGCTATATACGAATCAATGAAAGTTCAATCTGGATTCACGCGAGCGTGTATGCAACATTCAATCAACATCCTAGCCACGCTTTAGTAGTTGACTCGCTTATTATGCCAGTACTGGAGAAAAGTAGTATGTATATATAATATCATGTATTCAGAAGATTGGAGGCATTCTCGATGCACAATTCAATATAAATCACTTAACATGTGATACTATATATTGCACTTCGGCGCACATTCGATCATATACACTTTCAGGCAATAATTTTTATCAACACGAATACAATATTCAAGTCCAATTACCAATTATACATTAGGTCATATGAATCAAGATCACATTGTAACACGAAGCTTATGTCATACACATAGCCGGTTAGTCACTATCCACTTAGTCTGGTTAATACTGAAATCTTAGTTCAACTCATGTCATGTTTATAGTCAATCTTAGCTCATGGTCATGTCTGGCACGAGGTCTGGTTACTAAATCCATTATTCCTTAGAATCATAACACTAGCATTTACTCAAATTATAAATCATAAAAGAAAAAGAAAACATTCAATCAAACAATCAAGGCAGCATGGGTCTCTAGGTCGCATATGAAGTCATGGCCGCATATGTCTCTAAGCCGCAGGGGAAATCCTGGCTGCATATGAAGTCAAGGTCGTATGTGAAGTTAGGGTCGCAGCTCAGGGTTAAAGTCTACTCCTTGGGACAAGTGTTGAAGTGACGACCAATAAATGTAGTGTCAGTGATGTTACATAGAGTGAATGATGTGACGAAGGTGACAATGCAATAAAGTATGTCAGAGAGAAAGGATAAGATCATAGATATGTGTGCCAACGATTTAGGGTCATGAGTCCAAGAAAGGTGGTTGCATGCTCTGGTTGCCGCATATGAATCATGTCGCAAGGATTGTCTCTTGGACTTAGCGAATTTCTCATTTGTTCAGCGAGTTAAAACACAAGAATCTCAAGGACACTTGTGTAAAATATGCAGTCATACGTCCAACCAGATGGACGCATGCTGGTCAGTTTATACGGCACAGAGTTCATGCCGTATCGTACTCTCTACTGCATTTGATGATGGCCGCATGAGCACTTCATTTTCTCCAATAGCAATTTGGCCATGGGAGAAGTCCCCAAAACTAAAAATTTGTTTTGACCATAAAATTCTTATTTTAAATTTAAATCAAGTGAACCAAATACCAAAATGCTTGAAATTGAAAGCTCTATTATTTAGAAAAAAATGGTTTTCAAAAATACATGTTAAATAGATCAAAACCAAGAAAAATTTATGAAGCCCATAAAAATCTTAAGTTAGAAATGTAGATCTGAACAAATCCATCCACAAAATCTGAAAACTCCAAATTCTAAAAGTGTATAAAATCATAAAAAGAACATAATAATCAATTAATATGGAGGGTTTCTTCATTTCTCATGCAAGGTGTACTTGCCTATGGAAAGGGGAGAGAAAACACGAGAGAGAAAGAAAATGAAGTAATGGGTAGAGAGAATGAGAGGTTGGCTTATATATGGTAGGGTAGAGGGTTGAACCAAGGGTTATCATGACTTGAACCAACCCACAAAATGAACCATGAACCAGGTTAAACCAAAGAATGGGTCTAATCTTCATACACATACAACTATGCTAAAATAAAAATACGTTCCAAATACGTATATCGAAAACGGGGAGTGACATCTTTATCCACCTTAAAAAAATTTTGTCCTCGAAATTCAAATTCAAGTAAGCTAGAGAAATCATGACAAGCACGATAAAATCCTAAAAAATTTGTCCTCGGAATTCGAATCCAAGTAAGCTAGAGAAATTATGACAAGCACCATAAAATCCTACTAGTAAACTACACATTCAAGCAATATCATCACAACACATAGGTGATCACCTGATCACAAAATCTAGATACGAAGGCATAAGGTAGAATATACCTTCTTAATCAAACATGTGCGGGTACCGAGATTGAATGTCGTCCTCGCACTTGTTTATGGTGATAAACGAAAGAGTGTGTATATAAGAGGGTTTATACGAAACCCATTTTCTTTGGTTTACAAACTAGCTTGTATAATTTAATCCTATACTAAGATGTGGGAGTACGATTTTTAAATCTGGGTAAATATTGCTATAGGTGTCTGATCTGCAGTCGATCACTTTAGCCCTTGGACCACACGATGGTGAAGAAGTATCGTAGAAGACGTGGAACAGCTTCGGAGGTTGCTGAGGAGAGTGGATGCACGATGGCAAAGTCGTTGATCGCTACTCCTCGCCTGAGCTCTGGATTATTCTCTCTCTCAAGGACTCTTCGACTTCTCTTCAATCTCCAATTCTTCGGCCTCTTGATTCTTTTCATCAATTTTCCGACCTTGGTCTTGGTTTCAGTTTTTCGACCCTGGACCTCTGTCAATAGAGGTCTCTATTTATAGAGTTTTGGTGACAGTGACCACTCAATCGGTGTAGAAACCGAATAGTAGAAAGTACAGCACCCTTTTACACAACGGTTAAAATAACCAATGCCTGCGTATAGATGATCTTTTGGATGAGCGTGTGGCGCGGGTCCAACTAAGGGACAAAATGCGTATAACTGTTGCGAAGATCCCAGCGTAGAAGCCACGTAGGTAGGTATCCCTCGTGTAAAAGAGGTGAGCGTAGAAGCCAATGTCTGTCACCTTGGCATAGAAGCCAAGTAGGCATAGAAGTCTGGTAGGCGTAGAAACCTGATGGCATAGAAGTCGAGTGGGCACAGAAGGCCGAATGGGCATAGCAGCCGAATAAGCATAGAAGCTGGAGAGGCGTAGAAGCCGAGCGGGCACAGGAACTGGATGGGCGTAGAAGCCGCTGCGTAACGTGCCAGAGTGATGATGTGGATGTCTCAGCCGGAATTACGGCTCTTGGAGATATAATCAAATCCCTCGCATTAAATGCAGAGATCTGCCATCATCCTGTGCATTAATTGCAGAGGCGTGTTCTGAAGGCCTGCCACCGTTCTGAGCATTGGGTGCAGAGACGTGCCTCGAGCTTTGAAGAGCAGCTTTTGACGTGGCAGTCTGTTTGTCTTCCGTGGAGCGTAAGCGGCTTACGTCTGCCTGTGTAAAACAAGGCAGCGTATCTCTTTGTATGCGTAAAGGCAGTTTACGCAAAGGGGATGTCACTAAACGACGGTTCGGTGACATTTAATCAAATCTCCTGCATTAAATACGGGGATCCGCCATCATTCTGTTCATTAAATGCAGAGGCGTGTCCCGAAGGATCTGTCATTATTCCAGCTGTCGTCTGGGTAGACGTGCAGTACTCTTTGTCAGAAGTCAGATGTCAGGTTCACTGCGTGATTTGACAGGTTCATTTCGGGGAATACGAAGCGTTCCTCGTACGCTTAAATGCTGTATTAAAAGCGGAGGAGTTTTACGCCATAGAGGCGATGAAGCACCCTGTCTACGCTGGAGTGGTCTGGACGTACTGCACTTACGCGGATGGTCCTTCGAGCTTAGTACGCTGTGCTTAGTGGAAAAGCTCCGTTGTACGCTCGATGGCTCTGAGGTCCCCTGTTTACGTTGCCCTGCATCACCATGCTGCGTAGAGTCATCCAGCATATTTTTTATGCTTCTACAAGACCCCCTTCAAAGCTTTCAAATTCCTCGTAATTTGAAATGCTTTGAATGAAGCATGAACCGTTCTGCTGTTAGGAAGGGGAGAGCTGCGTAGAATTCTGAAGCGTGGCTTCTGATAAACAGAATTCTTATTCAGACATCATCTTCAAGAATGACTTCTCAAAAATCCCTTGGAACAAGGTGAGAAATGGCTGTCAAACTGAGTTGCCATCTTGAACTGTAGATGGAATATTCAGACTGGAGTCTGGATGAACTTCGAATCGACCCATGAAGAAGAGTAATTTTCAATGTTGAACTTTGTATGCTTCGGGTATTTAGGATATCTTCTTGTCAAGAGGGAGTATCTTCTGTGTGAACTCCTGCAATTGACCGCTTTGAGAACCGTTCGGATGTACGCGCACTCTGGCCTGCGTATCTTTCAGATGAGCGGAGAGTCATAGCGTAAGATCGTAAGTTCGTAGCCTCATGAGCGTAAGCTAAACGCCATCGAGCGTGAAATCGTAGACTTGTAGTTCCTCAGCGTGAAGTCGTAGGTTTATAGCCTCTCGAGCATAAAAGCTTACCGAGCACAAAGGCATCCGGGCATAAAACCATAGACTTATAGCCTGCGAACGTAAAACCGTAGATTTGTAGCTGTCAAGCGTAGAAGGCTCCTCAACGTAGAACTATAGATCTGTAGCTGTGAAAAGGAAATCTTTCGAGCGTGAAGTCGTGGATCTTGTTGCTTCTGAGCGTAAACTAAACGCCACCGAGCGTGAGACCATAGATTTGTAGCTGCTGAGCGTGAAGTCGTAGGTTTGTAGCCTCTCGAGCATAAAAGCTTACCGAGCACAAAGGCATCCGGACGTAAAACCATAGACTTGTAGCCTGTGAGCATAAAACCGTAGATCTGTAGCTGTGAGCGTAGAAAGCTCTTTAGCGTAGGAACCACGAATCTACTTCGTGCAAAAACTTTTCGAATTTCGCTGACTGTCCGCCTTCTCTGAGTAATAGGCTGACGTAGTACCCGATCATAACCAAATATTAATTGTCGGGTTTGGTTCGGGATCCGAGGAGTCCGTAGGCGCCGTTTGAGAACGCTGTTCTAATCAAGAAGGGCCTTCCATTCTTTTATGATTGTTTGTTTGGACTTCGGGTGTTGTACTAGAGGTAATATGGACGTAGTACAATACCGTGTTGATTGAGGGCATCCCACTGGGGGATTTTTTGGTGGACCTATTATTTGTTGCACACATTGGAATACAAATAATAAGTTCGAAACAAGTCCTCAGCTAGTAAAGACATTATGCTGGGTATATTTTTGTGGACCCACTACTTTTTTGCGCACGTTAGTGCAAGTAATGAGTTTGAGACAAGTCTATAACTCTGTGGGGATTAACAGAGACTGGCTCTTTCTTTGCCGGGGATACTGAGGACAGTTCAGAGGTAACATGGACTTGAACTCTTCGTTTTAACTGTGGACTTATTACTTGTTGTGCACAAAAGTGCAAGTAATGAGTTTAAGACGAACTCTGCCAGAGGTAATATGGACATGGCAGTCTTGTGGACTTAACACCACTGGCGTACTTAGAATTAAGTATGGCTGTTAAGTTGAAATGACAACCGACATCAGAGGTAATATGGATGTGATGATCAATAGCCAAAAACTCGAAGGTTTGTTCAGAGGTAATATGAACATGACAAACTTTTAAATTGTGACTCTATTGGGGATGGAGGCACATATCTGCTCAGAGGTAATATGGACATGGCAGTCTTGTGGACTCAACACCACTGGCATACTTAGAGTTAAGCACGGGTGTTAAGTTGAAATGACAACCGACATCAGAGGTAGTATGGACGTGATAATCGATGGCCAAAAACTTAGAAAAGTTTATTCAGAGGTAATATGAACATGACGAACTTTTCTGGGGAAAGCCTCCACTGAGAATGGAGGTATATATCTGCTCAGAGGTAATATGGACATAGCAGTTTTTTGTGGACTTAACACCACTGGCGTACTTAGAATTAAGTACGGGTGTTAAGTTGAAATGACAACCGACATCAGAGGTAATATGGACGTGATGATCGATAGCAAAAAACTCGAAGGTTTGTTCAGAGGTAATATGAACATGGCAGTCTTGTGGACTCAACACCACTGGCGTACTTAGAGTTAAGCACGGGTGTTAAGTTGAGATGAGAACCGATATCAGAGGTAGTATGGACGTGATAATCGATGGCCAAAAACTCAGGAAAGTTTGTTCAGAGGTAATATGAACATGACGAACTTTTCTGGGGAAAGCCTCCACTGAGAATGGAGGTATATATCTGCTCAGAGGTAATATCAACATGACAAACTTTTGAATTGTGACTCCATTGGGGATGGAGGCACATATCTACTCAGAGGTAATATGGACATGGCAGTCTTGTGGACTCAACACCACTGGCGTACTTAGAGTTAAGCACGGGTGTTAAGTTGAGATGAGAACCGATATCAGAGGTAGTATGGACGTGATAATCGATGGCCAAAAACTCAGGAAAGTTTGTTCAGAGGTAATATGAACATGACGAACTTTTCTGGGGAAAGCCTCCACTGAGAATGGAGGTATATATCTGCTCAGAGGTAATATGGACATAGCAGGTTTTTGTGGACTTAACACCACTGGCGTACTTAGAATTAAGTACGGGTGTTAAGTTAAAATGACAACCGACATCAGAGGTAATATGGACGTGATGATCGATAGCCAAAAACTCGAAGGTTTGTTCAGAGGTAATATGAACATGACAAACTTTTGAATTATGACTCCATTGGGGATGGAGGCACATATCTGCTCAGAGGTAATATGGACATGGCAGTGTTGTGGACTCAACACCACTAGCGTACTTAGAGTTAAGTATGGGTGTTAAGTTGAAATGAGAACCGATATCAGAGGTAATATGGACATGATAATCGATAGTCGAACCAAGAAGGCTTGTTCAGAGGTAATATGAACATGACAAACTCAGCTGGGAGATATTTGGAGTGAGGGAGCAAATTGCCATATGGGAGTGAGACAAGTTTGCAGTGGCCCTCTTCTCGTTTATAAACGCAAAGTGATGACTTTGGCATCGATCAGCTCCTGGATCTTCTTTTTTAATATGTAGCATGCCCTTGTAGGGTGATGAACATACCGTTGAAAGAGACAATATTCTGGATCGTCGACCTTGCCAGCCCTTTCAGGGTACCTGATGTTGGGCAGCGGAAGCTTGTTTTCCTTCATCAATACATTGAAGATTTCAACGATGTCATCTTCATTGAAGGAGAAAGTCCCTTTTGGCCTTCGGGCTCCCGATGCCTGAGTTTTATGATCTTCAGGGAAGATGGTCATAGTCGCATCATCTTCAGACACAGAGGGAACTCTACCCCCAGCTTGGGACGCTGCTCTGTTTCGTTGAGGGAGTCTACCCCCAGACATATCGCTGGATTTGTCTACCAAAGTTGGTCTAGAAAGACATGCCTCTTTAATTACAGGATCAGAATTTGTATGTTTAGAGTCTGCAAGAGATGCAGTATACCCTAATCCAAAATAATTTCTTTGACAGGAGAGAACATCGTGCAATGGCATTCATCTACCTTTCCCGTAGTTGAGGCCTGGTTCCAGCTTCAAGTCATAGCCCATACTTTGCATGATCTTTAAAGCTTGTGGGCTGTACCTGTGGATCTGCATTTTGCCAGCATCAGATTCGTGAGAATCTCCTTGTATCATTGGTCTATTCCGCATTCGACCAAAAATTATTTGATGCTGATTGCTGCGAGTAGGTGGGAAAATGAAGACAGATTCTTCATATTGCCCATCTGTTATGAACGCATTAGATGTTGGCGCTATATTCCACTTGAGCTCCCCAATCTTGGCATCTTGATTTTGACCCTTGTCTTTGCATTTTTTGATCAAGAAATTATGCAAATCAGGGAGATGACCGAAAGAAGAAGAAGGCTTGTTCCTTCTGTTTATCTCAGTGGGCATGTGGATGTTGGGTCCCATAGCTCTCCTTGTGCCACCTGTATACAACAGGTTGGCCATCTGGGTAGCGGATAATCCCCGGGGAGCTTGTTCTTCCGCAAACCGAGTCTGCTTTATGCTGGAGGAGTTCTTCCGGCGTAATTTGGCGCTGTGCTCCGGCTGGCGGAGAGCCGAGGAGGCCCTCAGTCGGCCATCAGTTTCTCGCGTAATCCGGAGACCGGGCAGATTTTCCCCTTGCTGGCGTAAGGGCCGAGAAGTTGAGGAGTCCGCCGCTTGCTTACCCTTGCGCAGATTGCAGGGATCATCTGCTTCTCTGCAGAGGGCAGATGCATTTTTATACGCGGAGCGTGTTTGGATCTTCTGAGTTGGCGCTAAGGCAATGTCAGAAGTTTTGTCTATTCTGCCGAGGACGGGAGACTGAATTTCATGCGCAGGGCGCGGGTGATACTTCTGGGTTGGCACTAAGGCCTTACCAGAAGTTTTGTCTATTCCGCCGAAGACGGGAGACTGAATTTCACGCGCAGGGCACGGGTGATACTTCTGGGTTGGCACTAAGGCCTTACCAGAAGTTTTTTCTATTCCGTCGAAGACGGGAGACTGAATTTTACGCACAGGGCGCGGGTGATACTTCTGGGTTGACACTAAGGCCTTACCCGAAGTTTTGTCTATTCCGCTAGAGACGGGAGACTGAATTTCATGCGCAGGGCACGGAGGGAGCAATGCTACAACCTCATTGGTCGGAGAAGTCGGAGAGTCGACAGGAATGGCAGTAGATGTCTTGGGCATCCAGACCTTGCGTAGCTTCCTGTTGTCTTGAACAGAGAGAGAGTGAGAGCTACCCCCTGTCCGAAGCATGTCTTCGTAGGCAGACTGGTCGAACTGGACGACCAGTGTCTTCTTCACGGATCCCACGGATACCGCATCGTGTTGAGCAATCGCTTCCTCGTCAGAAGAGAAAGATCTTCCCCAGCAGAGTCGCCATCTTGTTTATGGTGATAAACGAAAGAGTGTGTATATAAGAGGGTTTATGCGAAACCCGTTTTCTTTGGTTTACAAACAAGCTTGTACAATTTAATTCTATACTAGGATGTGGGAGTACAATTTTTAAATCTGGGTAAATATTGCTATATGTGTCTGATCTGCAGTCGATCACTTTAGCCCTTGGACCACACGATGGTGAAGAAGTGTCGTAGAAGACGTGGAACAGCTTCGGAGGTTGCTGAGGAGAGTGGATGCACGATGCCAAAGTCGTTGATCGCTACTCCTCGCCTGAGCTCTGGATTCTTCTCTCTCTCAAGGACTCTTCGACTTCTCTTCAATCTCCAATTCTCCGGCCTCTTGATTCTTTTGATCAATTTTTCGACCTTGGTCTTGGTTTCAATTTTTTGACCCTGGACCTCTGTCAATAGAGGTCTTTATTTATAGATTTTTGGTGACAGTGACCACTCAATCGGTGTAGAAACCGAGTAGTGGAAAGAACAGCACCCTTTTACACAACGGTTAAAATAACCAATGCCTGCGTATAGATGATCTTTTGGATGAGCGTGTGGCGCGAGTCCAACTAAGGGACAAAACGCGTATAACTGCTGCAAAGATCACGGCGTAGAAGCCAAGTAGGTAGGTATCCCTCGTGTAGAAGAGGTGGGCGTAGAAGCCAATGCCTATCACCTTGGCATAGAAGCCAAGTAGGCATAGAAGCCTGGTAGGCGTAGAAACCTGATGGTATAGAAGCCGAGTGGGCACAGAAGGCCGAATGGACATAGCAGTCGAATGAGCATAGAAGCTGGAGAGGCGTAGAAGCCGAGCAGGCACAGGAACTGGATGGGCGTAGAAGCCGCTGCGTAACGTGCCAGAGTAATGATGTAGATGTCTCAGCCAGAATTACTGCTCTTGGAGATATAATCAAATCCCTCGCATTAAATGCAGAGATCCGCCATCATCCTGTGCATTAATTGCAGAGGCGTATTCTGAAGGCCTGCCACCGTTCTGAGCATTGGGTGCAGAGACGTGCCTCGAGCTTTGAAGAGCAGCTTTTGATGTGGCAGTCTGTTTGTCTTCCGCGGAGCGTAAGCGGCTTACGTCTGCCTGTGTAAAACAAGGCAGCGTATCTCTTTGTATGCGTAAAGGCAGTTTACGCAAAGGGGATGTCACTAAACGACGGTTCGGTGACATTTAATCAAATCCCCTGCATTAAATGCGGGGATCCGCCATCATTCTGTTTATTAAATGCAGAGGCGTGTCCCGAAGGGTCTGTCATTATTCCAGCCGTCGTCTGGGTAGACGTGCAGTACTCTTTGTCAGAAGTCAGATGTCAGGTTCACTGCGTGATTTGACAGATTCATTTCGGGGAATACGAAGCGTTCCTCGTACGCTTAAATGCTGTATTAAAAGCGGAGGAGTTTTACGCCATAGAGGCGATGAAGCACCCTGTCTACGCTGGAGTGGTCTGGACGTACTGCACTTACGCGGATGGTCCTTCGAGCTTAGTACGCTGTGCTTAGTGGAAAAGCTCCGTTGTACGCTCGATGGCTCTGAGGTCCCCTGTTTACGCTGCCCTACATCACCATGCTGCGTAGAGTCATCCAGCATATTTTTCATGCTTTTACAGCACTCCTACGTCGTTTCTCCAAGAGTGTGATATCCCCAGGCAACTCGGACAAGAGAAATAGTCCGGTTCTTGAGTACATTTTCTCTTCGATCCAGAATGGATACGGGTTGTTCCTCGTAAAATAAAGTCGGTACCAACGACTAATTCAGAATGGTCGAGGATATAAATCAGATCCGGGACATACCTATGCAACTAAGATACATGAAATACATCGTGCGGCTCACGCAGCCAAAGTGAAAGGGCAAGACGATAAGCTACATCACCTACCCGATCGAGAATGTCGAATGGCCCAATGTATTGCGGACTAAGCTTTCCGCGAACCCCGAATCTAATGACTCCACGGGTAGACGAAATTTGCAAAAATATGTGGTCGTCGACACGAAACTCTAAAGGTCTACGATGCTGATCTGCCCAATGACGATGTAGGTCTTGCGCAACCCGAAGTCACTCTCTGATCTGTCTAACAACTTTTACTGTCTCTGTGATCATTTTGGGACCTAACATCTTCCGCTCATCAATGTCGTCCCAAGCCAACGGTGATCTACACTTCATGCCGTATAGTGCTTCAAAAGATGTCATCTGAATACTGGACTGATAACTATTGTTATACAAAAAAATTACTAAGCTAAGGTGATTTTTTCAAGATCCACCTAGGTCTAAAGTACAGGCTCGTAGCATATCCTCAAAGGTCTGGATAGTTCTCTCTGATTATCCGTCTATCTAGGGGTGGTAAGCTATGCTGAATCTTAACTTGGTATCCAATCTCTCGTGTAAGTTTTTTTGGAAATAAGAAGTGAACCTTGTATCTCGGTCTGATACTATGCTTACTGGCACTCCATGCTGTCACACAACCTGTGGCATATACAAATCCTCCAACTGCTCTGTAGACTGTCCCACTCTGATGGGGAGAAAATATGCCACTTTCGTGAGCCGATCCACTATCACCCAAACTATATCTCGACCAGTCGGTGATCTTGGTAAACCGGTCACAAAGTCCATCGTGATGTGTTTTCACTTTTACTCTGGAATAGAAAGCGGCTAAAATAATCCTACCGATCTCTGTTATTCTGCCTTCACTTGCTGACATTCATTTTGTTCCACCAAAAGTGTTACTTGATATCTTGATACATCTTCGTTCCTCCCAAATAAAAGGAATACTGGGAACTATGTGCTTCAGTCATAACTTCTTACCGAATATTTTCGCTTGGTACGCATAGACGATCCCCAAACATTAACGTTCCATCCGCATGTATTGTCAACTCCTTCCGAAGGCCTGACTTACATTCTTCTCGTAGCTTTTGAATCTTCGGGTCCTCTGCCTGAGCTAGTTTGATTTTATATACCAAAGTTGACTGAATCTGTAGGCTAGCCTGAACTGCTGTACTATGTGAAAGTACTATCTCGATACCCATCTCTCGTAAGTCCTCTAGAATGTGCTTCTGAGTAGTCAACATAAATTTGCCACCTCTTCTACTAAGTGCATCAGTTACTACTTTAGCCTTGCCTGGATGGTACTAAAGTTATACGTCATAGTCTTTCAACAACTCTAGCCACCTTATCTACCCCAATGTTTAGGTCCTTCTGCGTGAATACATAATTCAAACTCTTATGATCCGTGAACATTTTTACTCGATCGCCATATAAGTAGTGCCTACACAAATTAAGTGCGAACACTACTGCTGCTAACTCCAAATCGTGAGGTGGATAGTTCTTCTCGTGATCTCTGAGCTGTCGAGAAGCATACGCTATCACTCTCCCTTGTTGCATCAAAATACATCCAAGTCCTTTGCCTGATGCATCACAATACACTGTGAATCCTCCAGAGCTTGCCGGAATAATAAGGATTGTTGCATAAATTAACTTCTTCTTCAACTCTTCAAAGTCTATCTGGCATTCCGCTGACCACACAAATTTAACTTTCTTGCACGTCAACCGAGTCAAATGTGCTGAGATCTTTGCAAAGTCTGACACAAATCTTCTGTAGTATCATGCCAAGCCCACAAAATTATGCACTTCTGCTACTGTCTTTGGAACTGGCCAATTTTCTACTATATCTACATTTTTGGGATCAACTGAAACTCCTGCTATAGAAATAATGTGCCCAAGAAAAGATACGTGATCCAGCCAAAAATTATATTTACTAAGCTTCGCAAACAACTGGTGGTCCCTTAAAGTTTGTAGTGCTATCATTCTTCATTCTCCTCCTCATTACGAGAATACACAAGAATGTCATCGATGAATACTATCACAAATTGGTCCAAGTATGTCGTGAAGATACGGTTCATCAAATCCAAAATACCGCTAGAGCATTAGTCAGTCCGAATGGCATAATTAGGAATTCGTAATGCCCATATCGTGACCTGAATGTTGTCTTTGGTATATCCTACTCCCGAACTCGCACCATATGATATCCTGATCGTAAATCTATCTCGGTGATGACTCTTGCTCCGCTTAATTAACAAATCATTATTTTTTCGTAATGGGTACTTGTTTCTCAAGGTCAATGCATTCAGGCGCCTGAAATCCATAGTCGCGTCGATCCATCCTTCTTCTTCACCAATACCGCTGGTGCTCCCACGGTGATCTACTGGTCCAAATAAACTTCTTCTCCTTCAGTTCTTCCACGTGTCGATATAACTGGTCAAGCTCTGATGGTGTCCTCTATTATGCTGGTCTCTTGCTATTCTGCTAAGGACAAATTATTCTAAATCGGGAATTCTAAACAACACTCTACCCTCACGATAGTCTATCGTGACATGACTATCTCTCAACCAGTCCATGCCTAAGATAACGTCCAAGTTATCCATATGAAACTCGATCATTTTTGCAGGTAATAAATGTCCACATACCCTAATAACTTCTACGATCCCATTGCCAGTGAGTGTAGCATCCCGTTCCCCCTATTCGGGGAGCGCGGCTAAGAAATACTTGGTATCGTTCGATCAAAAAAGATTGAATTAAGATTCTTTCCTCGTTATGGATTGATTTCTTCGGAATCAGGTCCCACATTCAACGGATCGTGCCTCAAGGAAGGACTCGGCGGCAGAGTCGAGATGAGCCTTTTTGTTGTGCTGGTTTCTTTGCCCGTTTTTAATGCTGCTTGGTTGCTTTCTTGTTGGTTTTGTGCCTTGCATTTTCTTGAACGATTTTGATAGATTTTATTTGTTTCATTCTTTAGATTTCATATTTCGTATCAAACCATTGGAGACCGAAGCTGGAGATATTGATCATCTGTTGGTGCATACAGATGATCGTGTAGGCGACGCGCAAGCAGAGTCTTGAAGATCTCATTTTTCTCTCTTTTTCGAATCACTAACTTGTGAGTGGCTTTATTATGATTAGCACCCTTCTTCCAAGTCTTCATTCCTAATAAATTGACGCATTTGTGCATCCCGATCAACGATACCAAAAGAATAAAATTGAGTCAAAATAAAAGAAAAAGTAGACTTGAAACACTTATAATGCTTGGCATATTGGTATCAGAGCATGGCTTCAGATCCTTTGACCTTCGTGTCAGAAGAGTTTTCTAGAAACAACCATGTCCCTCCCAGTTGAACTCTTGAATTCGCTTGGCCAAAATGAGATATTTTTTATACTGTGGGTCTATAATATATTTTGAGACTGATGCAAGTTACTTTTCTTTAAAGGAACGGCCTCAGAGCCGGATGCACAAGCACAGGTGGTAGCGCATGTGCAGGGGGCAGTTCTGGCACATCAGGCAGCTCGGGAAGTCCAGCAGCCGGGTCCTTTGTCTATCCGTTCGAGCAGATGATGCATTTGATGGAAACGCAGCAGAGACATGCAGAATTATGTCAGAGCCAATTCGAGTCCCAGATTGAGGCTCAATTTATGGTGCAGTGGACTCAGGTCGAAGCACAGCAGAAGCAAATGGATACCTTGCAAACGATTATGACGACGCTCGTCGCCAGCAACCATTCTGCATCAGCGGCCGCCGCGACAGTGCAAGTTGTAGCTGAGACCGCGGGGCTTCAGGGCTCTCAGGAACCTCCACCCTCAGACGAAAATGGTTCCATCCTTCAAATATCAGAGTTTAAAAAGATGTGTCATGCTACCTTTAAAGGAACCTAGGAACCCTTTGTGGCGTTTGATTGGCTGGTTGAGTTGGAAGACCACTTTGAAGTGCTTCGCATGGACGAAACAAAGAGTCGCTTGCGCTCAACTTTAGATCCGTTTAAACGCACATGATTGGTGGGATGTGCACAAACAAGCTTTAATGAGTGAAGATGACAGGACAACTATCTCTTGGTCCGTGTTCCTTAAGGCCTTCGATGAGGAGTACCTTCCACCCGCCGTCCATCGCGAGAAGGAAGACGAATTTACACATCTGTAACAAGAAAATATGTCACTACCATATTTTTTAGGAAAGGATATTTTAGTAATTTTTTATTTAATTAAATATTATGCTTGATAAATAATTATTTGTTATATTATTTAATTATTATTTAGATGTTAGTTATTTGATTTGAACTTGTGTCAGTGGACCTAACTAGTTTAGTTTGGACCCATGGACCAACATGAATTAATTAGTTAAACTTAGCCCATTTAGAAAGTCCATTGTTAAGGAGATGGATTAAATTAATTAAATTATTAGACTAGAAGCTTCCTTCCTTAATTATTTCTTCATGAGAGGCTCCAAGGGGTATAATGGACATTACATGATTACTTGAGGGAGAGGAATAGGGGCCGGCCTATATAAGTAGACGGAGAAAATTCTCTCTCCTCTTTTTCATTCCAAATATAGATCTAGAATTTCCTACTACCAATTTCCTTCATTCTCACTTCAATTCCCTACCAAAATTTATTCCAATTCCTTCCCAAATCACCATTAGAGACTTAAGAAGTAAGGATCTAGAAGGAGGAAGCAAGGATCTACAAAGAAGAGCAAGGATCTACAATTTGGAAGCAATTTCATCTCAATTGGAAGTTTCATTGGGAATCCATCTCCCAATAGGTACAATTCAGTTTTTTTCCTTAAAATAGATTCTAAATCTGAGATTTAATCATGGAAAATTAACCCATATGCATATACTACCCATAGAATTTGGTTTTGTATTCATAGGAGGCCTATTGAGAAAGTTATGGTACTTTTTGTGTCAATTTTGGGAGAATTTCGAGAATGACATTTGTTGTGTATGTTAATTGATCATATAGATCAATTTGGCATGTGTTTATATGTTTGGGGCTAGTGTCGTGTCCACAATTGGGTACGTGTAGGTCGTATCCCAATAATTTTGTGATACGTGTTATTTTGGGGGTTTTTTCCTCCGACACGGGACTTTGTACATGTCGGATTTTGACACGAAAACGTAGATCTATATTTGACACTTCGTATTATTCATAAATAATATATGTGACTTGCTTGTTTCCTTCGGGGTGCAATTGGATGTGTGGTGGACTCGTGTCACATGCGTATCCTAGATCTAGTGGGATAAGGTATGATACTCTCCATTTGTTGTGTATTTTGTGTAGATCTAATTAATTGTGCTTTAATTCTTGAGTTATAATTGTGTGTGTATATATAGATATTATATATGTATTATAGTGTATTTATTATAGTGATTATTGTATCATAGATGTATGTATTATATATGTACTAATAGAATATATATATATGTAGCTTTCTTCTACATGCATTAATATATATGTTATATTATATTGTATGGATATATATATGTATATGTTTTTATATATATATATATGTATGTTAATTGTTTAATTATATTATATAGATTTGTTATAGGATTAATTATATATATGTATAGATGTATAATTATATGTATTTATGTTTGTGTGTGCATGTGGCTATGTCCTAATATGTACATTATTATAGAGGGGATGTATTTATAGTTATTTGGTATATATATATATATATATATTTATTTATTTATTTATTTATTTATTTATTTGGATTATATATATATATATATATATATATATATATGTATATATATTTATTGGATTTATATATATATATATGATATATATATATATATGTTATATATATATTACAGTTTTTAGCAACAGGGCATTAATGACAGCAGTCGCTGTCATTAATGGAGGCGGGTTCAGCAGTAGTGGCGGCAGCATTTAATGACAGCCGCCGCTGTCATTAATAGCAGCATCAGCAGCAGCGGGAAATTGTAGCAACAGCGACGGCTGGAGCAGTGACGGTTGCAAACCGTCACCAAAGCAGCGGCAGCAGTGCAGGATTCCACAGCAACAGTGACGGCAGCTTCAGTGACAGCCAGAACTGTCACTAAAGACATCGTATCTGAAAATCAGTATTTTTCAACACAGTTTTCAGTGACGATTTGACAGATTTATATATATTGTTTATATACTTATATATATATATATATATTAATATTAAGATAATATATTATTATTACTATATTCCTTATATGTATATTATTAGTATATATTTATATATTGTATATGAGGGTAATTAGTATATCAAGGTATTGAGTATTACCTTGTGGAAACCAAGGTAAGTGGGATACTCAAGATACGGGGTTTGGGTATCAAGATTATGATTTTTTGTTGAGATAACAAGTTGGTTCAAAACCACGGTACCTATTTGATATGTAAATTGTGATTCTATATTATTATAAATATTTGTTGATTTATATTGTTGATGTTTTACCTTTGGATTCACGTATCCGGAGATACGGTATCCTAATATTTTAAGATATAGTTTTTATGACTTAGATTTTAGTATCTTGACCCAAGATTTTTGTGTTAGACTTGTGCAACCTAGAAATAGATAGTTGACCTTGGTTTGACCATAGTTGACTTAGAGTTGACCATAGTTGACTTTTGAGTTAGAATTGACTTTTGGCCTAGAAGTTGACTAGTTTAACTTATTCTCTTTTCGGAACCTTGTATTGATATTGTATTCCATATCTAGGTCTTCGAGGCACCGAGTCAGACATCTGTGAGACTATTCATTGGAGTTCAGGCGAGTACATTCTCTGATAGTTTCTCATTTATGATATCCTCTATGTTCATTGTATCTAGTATAGATATCCATGTTCTCTTGATACTATGGTTACACGGATTGGTATATCCGGATCTCGTCATGAGATATTATTCCTTGGTATATGGTGTATATGGTGCAAGTATTATTTCATTGGTTATCTTGTACATGTATAGACACCGATTCTCGGGAAGACTAGCTATCTTCTTGGGGAATCTCGTGCCATAGCATACCGTGTTTGGATCTATTATACCAGTCGAGGGTGGGAAGTATTAGTATAGATATGTGATTAATATCCCTATTGTATCAAGTACTGATTACTGAATAGTGTTGATCATACACCGCACGTATGATTAGCCAGGCCGTATTGCATCTTGCCCAAGCCGATCACATGTTAAGCTAGTACTCATACACTTAGTCATTAGTATTCTTGTTCATTGGCATATTGTACATTATTGTATTTATTCCAGTATTTTCTTATTGTATATATATCTCTTGTATCTATTGTGCATCTTGTTTATCCACATCTATTTACTGTTACATAGTTTTTATCATTGATTAGAACTGCTGTTAGAGATGTACTCTGCTCCTTTCCTGACTGGATATATTTTTTCTGATGACACTGAGGAGTGGTACCCTACCTATTATGGACCCTAGGATATTGTGGGTTTAGATTCTGAGACCCTGGCTCAGGAGGGACTTATCCCAATTGAGACAGTTGGCCCAGGAGTTGTAGCTTCATAGTATTCTTTGTACTGGATTTGTCTCCAGCTTATTCCTGTTATTTCTTCAGATTCATTGATATATTATTTTAGACTCATGAGTTGTATTGTGACTATTATATTCTTTATCTGATTCGTGTTCTTTTCTATCTTAGTT
The DNA here is from genome assembly GCA_036927795.1 of Iris macrosiphon. Classification (NCBI taxonomy): domain Eukaryota; kingdom Viridiplantae; phylum Streptophyta; class Magnoliopsida; order Asparagales; family Iridaceae; genus Iris; species Iris macrosiphon. The sequence continues at coordinate 405,249 of JAYESA010000111.1, read as the reverse complement.
CTGTGACTGAGTATACTATCATTATTGGTGGTTCATTATATTGTTAGATAGATTATCTAGATAGCGTTCTACCGTCGATTCTACGGCGTAGGCTGGGCATTGTTTTCAACTTGTGCCCTTATACCGGGTACGGGTCGTGACATATTTTTGGTGGTGGTCCATGCAGGTCTAGCTTCATAAAGTATGTGATGTCGTGGTAGTGCGACAATTTAGTTGTACTACTGCGAGCCTGCAACAGGATATAGGATATAGGCTGAGATACTCAATCACATCTAGAAAAATTCTTTTGATTCAACTATTCTCCTTTGATATTGATACCTGATCTCTTAATCTGTCCTTTCCTTGAATGTCTTACATCTTGTGCCATGTTGATTCTTTCTTTCGCTTTGTCTTAGGATGCCTCCTAAGACTAGATCACAGCAGGGGAGAGCAGCTTCTGAGAGGTCTGCGACATCCCGAGGGCCTGCACCAGTCACTTCTCCGGTGATTGGAGTGTCAGCTGCTTTCGGAGGTCCACCACCTACTCAGAGGACTGTGCCAGCTGTATCTGAGGGGCTTCCACCTCCACCTCCTGTGCCAGCAGAGGCATCACAGATGTTTACACTATTTCGTGAGATGCTCGAGGCACAGAGGGCTCAGTCAGAGGCACATCAGAGGTAGAACGACGTTCTACGGCAGGGCATCGAGAGTGCTCATCAGCTTGCTCGTGCTGTAGTTGAGAGAGGAGTTTCGGTCCAGCAGCAGGATGTTCCTCAAGTTTCTCAGCTTCGGCCAGGCAATATTCAGGACTTCAAGAAACTGGAGCCTAGGGTTTTCGAGGGGATGGATGGCATCGTCTATGCTGATGATTGGCTCGAGGATATTGAGCATCTTATGAGGGTGTCCCGTCTTTCTGAGGATCTGAAGGTTGAGGCGGTAGGACTTTATCTGTTCAACGTCGCTCGTACTTGGTTCAGGAATGAGCCAGTTCTGGTTGACGCAGGACAATCTTGGGAGGTATTCAAGGACTTTTTTAAGAAAAAGTTTTTTGCCCGGGCAGATAGGCTAGACTTGGGGAGACAGTTTGAGAGTCTCATTCAGGGGAGCATGTCTGTGGAGGAGTACGCTGCAGAGTTCGGCAGGTTGAGCCGATTTACAGAGTATCTGGTGAGAGAGCCGGAGGTTCGAGCTATTCGTTTCCGTGAGGGTCTAAACTGGGAAGTGAAGATGAATTCCGTCTTTTTATGAGACATACTCGGAGATACTTGCGGAGGCATGCAAGGTTGAGCGGGAGTTGGGTTTGAAGCCCAAGAGAGACCGTGATTCTTTTCTGGGGGCCAACGGCAGTGCAGTATCTGCCAAACGTCCTTATTTTCAGTCCAAACCTTTCCAGCAGCCCCAGCAGAACCAGACTCCAGCTAGAGTGCCTTTTCACCAGGCACCTCAGCAGCAGAGACAGTTACAGCAAGCTCCATGCAACTACTACAAGAAGCCCGACCATATCTGGAAAGTTTACAGGAGGAGGTTAGGAGTTTGTTTGTATTATGGTACTGAAGGGCATCAATCGAGGGAGTGTCCTCATCGTGCAGTTCAGGGAGCAGCTTCAGCTCCGAAGGTACAGACAAGACCACATGCAGCACCGCCGAGGGGACCACTTTTGACACAACAGCAGTATTTTATCCAGCATCAGCAGCAGGGAGGTGCTCGACAGGGACGAGCATTTGCTATGACCGTCGAGGAGGATGAACCCACCGGAGATGTCATCGCAGGTTCTATTCTTATTGACTCCATTCCAACTTTAGCTTTGTTTGATAGTGGTGCTTCCCATAGTTTTGTATCTGTTTCTTTTGCTCTGAAGCATGGTTTGGTAGCTGAGTCTTTGCTTAGGACTTGCAAGATCATGACCGGGGGAGGCATTATCCTGGTTAATAATATTTGCAAGGATCGGAGAGTTACTCTGGGAGGCCGGAAGTTGAGTGCGTGTCTACTTGTAATGTCACTTCCGAGCTACGATATTGTACTCGGGATGGATTGGTTGAGTAGGCACCGTGCTAGCATAGATTGTAGAGACGATAGAGTTTTATTTGGTCCACCTGGAGAGCCAGAGTTCGAGTTTCCTAGAGGAGCTGCGGAGCAGGGAGAAGGCATTATTTATGGAGCTATGGTGGAAGACAAGGAGTTGCCGCATCCATTGATAGCAGAGTTTTTGGATGTGTTTCCTGAGGAATTGCCAGGATTGCCGCCAGATCGAGATGTTGAATTTTTTATAGACTTGGTGCCAGGTGCTGAACCAATTTCGCAACATGTCTATTGAGTAAACAACAGCGAGCTGGTTGAGTTGAAGAAGCAGGTGGACGAATTGCAGGATAAGGGGTTTATCAGATCGAGTTCTTCACCATGGGGAGCCCCGGTATTGTTTGTACCAAAGAAGGATGGATCGGTGCGCATGTGCATTGATTACAGGGCTTTGATTAATCTCACTATCAAGAATAAGTATCCTTTGCCACGAATTAATGATCTGTTTGATCAGTTGAGTGGTACGAAGGTATTTTCTAAGATAGATTTGAGATCAGGCTACCATCAGGTGAAAGTGAAGCCGAAGGACATACCGAAGACTACTTTTAGGATTCGGTATGGTCAGTACGAGTTTATGGTGATGCCGTTTGGTTTGACTAATGCACCGGTGGTATTTATGAACTTGATGAACAAGGTGTTCCACCAGTACCTTGACAAGTTTGTGGTGGTGTTCATCGACGACATACTCATATACTCGAGGACACCGGAGGAGCATTTGAGGATTGTGTTGGATGTGCTGAGGAAGGAGAAGCTGTATGGGAAGTTGTCCAAGTGTGAGTTTTTCCTGGACAAGGTGGAATTCTTGGGTCATGTTGTGACTGGTGATGGTATTTTAGTGGATCCGAAGAAGATTTCAGCAGTGGAATCTTGGAAGACCCCGAGTTCGGTAGTAGAGATCAGGAGTTTCTTGGGATTGGCAGGCTACTACAGGAAGTTTGTACAAGATTTTTCGAGGATTGCCGAGCCGATGACCAGACTCACAAGAAAGGATGTGGAGTTTGTTTGGACGGAGGATTGCCATGTTGCTTTTGAAGAGTTGAAGAAGAGGTTGACGTCTGCTCCTATTTTGATGTTGCCATCACGGTTCGGAGGTTTCACTATTTACAGTGATGCATCAGAGAAGGGTTTGGGTTGTGTTATTTAGCAGCATGGGAAAGTGATTGCCTATGCATCCAGACAATTGCATACTCATGAAAAGAACTATCCTACCCATGATTTGGAGTTGGCAGCAGTCATCTTTGCTCTGAAGTTGTGGAAACATTATTTGTACGGAGAGCGTGTGGAGATCTTCACAGGCCACAAAAGCTTGAAGTACGTTTTCACGCAGAAGGAGTTGAACATGAGGCAGCGTCGGTGGTTGGAACTGATGAAGGATTTTGATATCTCTTTGCAATATCATCCTGGGAAAGCTAATGTAGTTGCCGATACTTTGAGCAGGTATCCGGTAGCTATATTCTTGACGTAGGATCGATATTTATTGGAGGACTTGGAGAGCTTGGGCATTGAGGTGATTGTTCCTGGTGGTGCTATGCAGATATGGAGATTGCAGATACACTCAGATTTGATGGACATGATCAAGACAGCACAGTATAAGGATATATCTCTGAGGAGTATCAGAGCTCAGGTGAGAGCAGGATAGGAGGATGATTTTACTATTGCAGATGATGGATCTTTGAGGCATGGAGTTAGATTGTGTGTGCGTAGTGGGGAATTATGTGAGGAGGTATTGCAGGAAGTACATCGCTCTCAGTATTCCATGCATCCAGGTGCTAACAAGATGTATCGGGATATGCGAGAGAGTGTGTGGTGGTATGGCATGAAGAGGGAAGTGGCACAGTTTGTATCCAGATGCTTAGTGTGCCAGCGGGTGAAAGCCGAGAGGCAGAGGCCAGGAGGTTTACTTCAGCCATTACCCATTCCAGAGTGAAAGTGGGAACACATTACTATGGATTTTATGTCCGGACTTCCACGATCTCAAGGAGGGAAAGATGCAATTTGGGTCATCGTTGATAGGTTGACCAAGTCGGCCCACTTCTTGCCTTTCAAAGTGGGTTTGTCTACGGAGAAGCTGGCAGAGATGTATGTGAGGCAGATTGTTAGGATACATGGAGTTCCCGTCAGCATAGTCTCAGATCGGGATAGTTGTTTTACTTCTCATTTCTGGAGGAGTTTGTAGGAGAGTTTGGGCACTCAGCTCAAGTTCAGTACTGCATATCATCTCCAGACAGATGGGCAGTCAGAAAGGACTATTCAGACTCTCGAGGATATGTTGCGTACTTGTGTACTAGATTTCGGGGGTTCTTGGGAGGACCATCTCCATTTGGTAGAGTTTTCTTACATCAACAGTTACCAGGCCAGTATAGAGATGTCACCCTTTGAAGCTCTGTATGGTCGGAGGTATCGTACTCCTTTGTCTTGGGACAATGTTGGAGAGAGTTTTGCTTGGGACAGAGATGGTTGTGGATGGAGCAGAGAAGGTTCAGTTGATCAGAGACAGACTTCGAGTGGCGCATGACAGACAGCGGCATTGGGCCGATAGCCATCTGAGATATTTGGAGTTCGAGGTATAGTTTAGATTTTGTTTTGTGTTTGTTCTTGGTTGTTTGTTATAGATTAAGTTCTTAAGATGGTATTTTGTTCTAGGTGGGTGGTTTGGTGTTTCTGAGGATTTCTCCGACACGAGGCACGATTCGCTTCGGTGGAGGCGGAAAGCTTAGTCCGATTCATCGGACCTTTTACTATTCTGGAGAGGGTCGGTGTAGTTGCGTATAGACTAGACTTGCTACCTGCATTGGAGGGAGTGTACAACGTGTTTCACGTGTCGCAGTTGAGACGATACATGGCAGATTCTAGTCATGTATTGGATCACTTGGAGATAGAGGTAGGCCCTACTCTTAGCTATCCAGAGCAGCCAGTTGAGATTCTGGATCGTAGAAAGAAGGTGCTGAGGAACCAGACTATTCCTTTGGTGCGCGTCGCATGGAGGCATCACTCTCCGAGGGAGTCTACATGGGAGAGAGAGGATAAAATGCAAGAGCGTTATCCATATTTGTTTGTACCTTGAGGTATGTTATTTCCTAGCTATGTTCTGTTCTTCCATAGTTAGTTATGATTCTTTAGTTCTGTTCTGTTATTTTATGGGGGTAGTTTTCGTCTTGGAATTTTGAGGACAAAATTATTTTAAGGAGGGTAGACTTGTCACTACCACATTTTCTAGGAAAGGATATTTTAGTAATTTCCTATTTAATTAAATATTGTACTTGATAAATAATTATTTGTTGTATTATTTAATTATTATTTAGATGTTAGTTATTTAATTTGGACTTGTGTCAGTGGACCTAACTAGTTTAGTTTGGACCCATGGACCAACATGAATTAATTAGTTAAACTTAGCCAATTTAGAAAGCCCATTGTTAAGGAGATGGCTTAAATTAATTAAATCATTAGACTAGAAGCTTCCTTCCTTAATTATTTCTTTATGAGAGGCCCCAAGGGGTATAATGGACATTAAATGATTACTTGAGGGAGAGGAATAGGGGCCGGCCTATATAAGTAGAGGGAAAAAATTCTCTCTCCTCTTTTTTATTCGAAATCTAGATCTAGAATTTTTCACTACCAATTTCCTTCATTCCCACTTCAATTCCCTACCAAATTTATTCCAATTCCTTTCCAAATCACCATTAGAGACTTGAGAAGCAAGGATCTAGAAGGAGAAAGAAAGGATCTAGAAGGAGAAAGCAAGGATCTACAAAGAAGAGCAAGTATCTACGATTTGGAAGCAATTTTATCTTAATTGGAGGTTTCATTGGGAATCCATCTCCCAATAGGTACAATTTAGTTTTTCTCCTTAAAATAGCTTCTAAATCTGAGATTTAATTATGGAAAATTAACCCATATGCCTATACTACCCATAGGATTTGGTTTTGTGTTCATAGGAGGCCTATTGAGAAAGTTATGGTACTTTTTGTATCAATTTTAGAGGAATTCCGAGAATCATATTTGTTGTGTATGTCAATTGATCCTATAGATCAATTTGGCATGTGTTTATGTGTTTGGGGCTAGTGTCGTATCCACAAATGGGTACGTTTAGGTCGTATCCCAATAATTTGGTGATACGTATTGTTTTGGGGGTTTTCCCTCCGACACGGGATTTTGTACATGTCAAATTTTGACACGGACACGTGGATCTATATTTGACACTTCGTATTATTCATAAATAATATATGTGACTTACTTGTGTCCTTCGGGGTGCAATTGGATGTGTGGTGGACTCGTGTCACATGCGTATCCTAGATCTAGTGGGATAAGGTGTGATACTCTCTATTTGTTGTGTATTTTGTGTAGATCTAATTAATTGTGCTTTAATTCTTGAGTTATAATTGTGTGTATATATATAGATATTATATATGTATTATAGTGTATTTATTATAGTGATTATTGTATCATAGATCTATGTATTATATATGTACTAATAGAATATATATATGTAGCTTTCTTCTACATGCATTAATATATATGTTATAGTATATTGTATGGATATATATATGTATATATTTTTATAAATATATATGTATGTTGATTGGGTAATTATATTATTTAGATTTGTTATAGGATTAATTATATATATGTATAGATGTATAATTATATGTATTTATGTTTGTGTGTGCATGTGGCTATGTCCTAATATGTACATTATTATAAAGGGGGTGTATTTATAGTTATTTGGTATATATATATATATATATATATATATATATATATATATATATATATATATATATATATATATATATTGGATTTATATATATATATGATATATATATATATATATGTTATATATATATTATAGTTTTTAGCGAAATGACATTAATGACAGCAGTTGTTGTCATTAATGGAGGCGGGTTCAGCAGCAGCTGTTGTAGCAGTGGCGGCAGCATTTAATGACAGTCGTCACTGTCATTAATAGCAGCGGCAGCAGCGAGAAATTGTAGCAGCAGCGACGGCTGGAGCGGTGACGGTTGCAAATCGTCACCAAAGCAGCGACAGCAGTGTAGGATCCCATAGCAATAGTGACGGCAGCTTCAGTAACAGCCAGAACTGTCACTAAAGGCAGCGTATCTGAAAATCAGTATTTTTCAACACAGTTTTCAGTGACGTTTTGGCAGATTTATATATATATATATATATATATATATATATTAATATTGAGATAATATATTATTATTGCTATATTCCTTATATGTATAATATTAGTATATATTTATATATTGTATATGAGGGTAATTAGTATATCAAGGTATTGAGTATTATCTTGTGGAAACCAAGGTAAGTGGGATACTCAAGATACGGGATTTGGGTATCAAGATTGTGATTTTTTGTTGAGATACCAAGTTGGTTCAAAACCACGGTACCTATTTGATATGTAAATTGTGATTCTATATTATTATAAATATTTGCTGATTTATATTGTTGATGTTTTACCTTGGATTCACGTATCCGGAGATACGGTATCATAATATTTTAAGATATGGTTTTTATGACTTAGATTTTAGTATCTTGACCCAAGATTTTTGTGTTAGACTTGTGCAACCTAGAAATAGATAGTTGACCTTGGTTTAACCATAGTTGACTTAGAGTTGACCATAGTTGACTTTTGACTTAGAATTGACTTTTGGCCTAGAAGTTGACTAGTTTAATTTATTCTCTTTTCGGAACCTTGTATTGATATTGTATTCCATATCTAGGTCTTTGAGGCACCGAGTCAGACATCTGTGAGACTATTCATTGGAGTTCAGGCGAGTATATTCTCTGATAGTTTCTCATTTATGATATCCTCTATGTTCATTGTATCTAGTGTAGATATCCATGTTCTCTTGACACTATGGTTACACGGATTGGTATATCCGGATCTCGTCATGAGATATTATTCCTTGGTATATGGTGTATATGGTGCAAGTATTGTTTCATTGGTTATCTTGTACATGTACAAACACCGATTCTCGGGAAGACTAGCTATCTTCTTGGAGAATATCGTGCCATAGCATACCGTGGTTGGATCTATTATACCAGTCGAGGGTGGGGAGTATTAGTATAGATATGTGATCAATATCCCTATTGTATGAAATACTGATTACTGAATAGTGTTGATCACACACCGCACGTATGATTAGCCATGCCGCATTACATCTTTCCCAAGCCGATCACATGTTAAGCTAGTATTCATACACTTAGTCATTAGTATTCTTGTTCATTGGCATATTATTCATTATTGTATTTATTCCAGTATTTCCTTATTGTATATATATCTCTTGTATCTATTGTGCATCTTGTTTATCTACATCTATTTACTGTTACATAGTTTTTTTCATTGATTAGAACTGTTGTTAGAGATGTACTATGCTCCTTTCCTGACTGGATATATTTTTCCAGATGACACTGAGGAGTGGTACCCTACCTATTATGGACCCCAAGATGTTGTGGGTTTAGATTCTGAGACCCTGGCTCAGGAGGGACTTATCCCAACTGAGACAGTTAACCCAGGAGTTATAGCTTCATAGTATTCTTTGTACTGGATTTGTCTCCAGCTTATTCCTGTTATTTCTTCAGACTCATTGATGTATTATTTTAGACTCATGAGTTGTATTATGACTATTATATTCTTTAACAGATTCGTGTTCTTTTATATCTTAGTTCTGTGATTGAGTATATTATCATTATTGGTACTTCTTTTATATCTTAGTTCTACCACCGATTCTGTGGCGTAGGTTGGGCGTTGTTTCCAACTTGTACCCTTACACCGAGTGCAGGTCGTGAAAAAACATGACAGTGCGGCAGTACGCCTCAGAATTCAACAGGCTTACAAAATTTGCTAAGTCTCATTTCTGTGACGCCGAAAGTCGAGCACGAAGGTTTGAGATAGGACTGTGACCTTCTATTCGTGCCCACGTCGTCGTCCCTCAGTACCGTACCATGCGGGAGTCCCTAAACCATATGTCATATCCCGATTCTGTGGAATCGATAGTCGTCCCCCTAGCGTGATGTCGTGCGTGCCTAGGTTGCGCACCGCACAAGGCTAAGGTATTTTTCATAACGAGCACATATTCAGAGTACGCAGATATTTGAAACACAAAGTTGAAACATGGAAAAGTTCTCTTTATTGATAATGAACATCTTTTTACAAACTCTTGAATGAGTCATATAATTGTCGCACAGGCTTACAACAGTGGACACAAAATGACATAGTTGTCTTGTACATTACATCCCTTTACTAAAACTTCAAAATGATAAAGACCTTCAGGCGGGACAGTCCATTTTTCCCGGAGCTGCATGAGTATGTGTATGGACTCCTGGAAACTTCAAAGGACTTCTCCTTTGCACGATCAGGCTGTGCGTTTAGGTAGACTGGATTGGGAAGTGACTTCAGCTCCTCGCAGGATCTCCTTGGTGCGGGGAACATGTTTCAACGAGGGTCAGTACATCGAAATATACTGATGAAGGCGAGCTAACCCAACTATACTAATCAACACGTTGTTTATGTGAAGCATGCAACTTATTTATGGTCTTTCTATCTTGTCTTAGTTTATTTTACAAGCAAGCATTGATATAGAAATTTACTGAAATAAACTTGTCATCGTTCGGTGACTGTTACCTGCCCGTCTGAACCACCTGCACAATACTTACCATGTCCTTCCCTGCCACAAAGACACAAGTTAGCTTGCACAGGTTTAAATATACGTGGGGATTACTGGCTTGATGCCATAATGTACGAGTTATATTCTTGGACGAGAGTGGTATGCAATGCTAGGATCTCGAGGCAAAGCATACCATTTCGCCCGCTGGAGAGACTAACATGGAGTTTCGTCCGGATCGAATCGGTGCCAGTGCCCCAGCGACCGTCCGCAGGAACCATTGACCATGTGCACAAGTTGTCCGTGATCAAACGGCGTCTATACTAAGTTATCAATTGACGTAGTTGGGGCAACACGAGTATGAGGCAAGTAGCATGGCATGATTCATTTTGCATAGTCTCACTGATCAGTTATTTGCATAATAAGGCATGTTCTATACATAGCATAATTTATAGAAGAAGTATGCATTCTAACTAAAATTTATGAAGAACACTCTAAACGAACTAGCATGCAATAAGGCAACCGTTCACAAGTTGAATTTACAAGCATAAAGTAGTCCAAGTCTATTCCTTTTTATCTTGATATTTTTTAGTTATTTTGGTATTGTTTGATCGGGACAAACAAGAATGCAAGATTTTAGATGTGAAGACTTAGAAGAAGGGTCAACTGAATCGAATATAAGCCACTCACAAGTTGATTGGAGAAGGAAAGGAAAGAGGTGCTTTAAGACTCCGTTCGCACGTCGTCTACTACGCGATCACCTGCATTGCCACGAACAGCTGATCAATACCTCTTCTACTCTTTCCAAGCTCGGAATTGAAGTGCAGTTCAACGAACGAAAATAATAAAATCCATCAAAACCGTTCAAGAAAACACAAACAAATCTGAAAACCAACTCAAGGCACGAAAGCAACAACGAAAACTAGACAAGAAAACTTGTAGGGAAAATGTCCCTCTTGACTCTGCCGCTAAGTCGATCCTTGGGGCACGGTCCACTGAATATGGGAGTCGATTTCGAAGAAGCAAATCCATAACTAAGATACGATCTTGTTTCAATCTATCCCGATCGAACGATACCGACTTGTATTTCTTAGCCGCGCTCCCCGAATATGGGGAACGAGGCACCACATCCTAACCAAATAATTGGAAGTTTCGTCCACGAAACTTAGGAATAGAACCTACCACCATAAAATAATGAAGGAAATCTTTCCCTCATCTCAGACTCAAGCTCCCAAGTAGATTCTTCGACCGAATGATTTTGCCAAAGCACGCGCACGAGAGAAACCGAACGACTTCGAAGCAGCTTCTCTATATAATCCAAGATCCGCACAGGATATTCAACATAAGTCAAGTCTGCCCTTAGATCCAGTTGATCAAGATCCACCACATGATGGGTCGTACACGTACTTTCTAAGTTGTGAAACATGGAAGACATCGTGCACTTCGGATAGTGATGGCGGCAGGGCTATCTGATATGCGACCGGGGCGACTCGCTTTAGTATCTCGAACGGACCGACGAATCTTGGACTTAACTTTCCTTTTGCTCCAAATCTGGTAACTCCTCACATGGGCAAGACTTTAAGAAATATTTAATTACCTTCTAAGAACTCAAGAGGTCATCGATGCGTGTCTGAGTAGCTTTTCTGGCAATTCTGAGCTACCTTTAGCCGTTCTCGAATCAAGCAGATCTTCTGGATGGTTTGCTCCACAAGTTCAGGGCCAAGAATTTGCCGTTCACCAACTTTGTCCCAACAGATTGGGGATCTGCACTTCTTCCCATACAACGCCTCATACGACGCCATTTGAATATTCGATTGATAACTATTATTGTATACAAATTCGGCTAACGGTAGATGCATGTCCCAACTAGTCTTCAAGTCCAAGGCGCAGAGTCGTAGGATGTCTTCTAGGATTTGGTTGACCCGCTCTGTTTGGCCGTCTGTTTGTGAATCGTAAGCGAGGCTGAACTTCAACTTCGTCCATATTGCTGACTGTAGACTTTCCCAGAAGCACGATAAGAATCGACTATCTCTATCGAAAACAATGGATACGGGCATGCCATGGAGTCGAACGATCTCGTTGAGGTAGATCTGGGCCAGGCGGTTGGCACTCCAAGTATTTTTGATAGGCAGAAAGTGAGCTGACTTGGTGAGTCGATCAACGATGACCCAGATGGGATTATTCTCCCGTTACGTTTTTGGCAAACGAACAATGAAATCCATCGTTACATGTTCCCATTTTTACTCTGGTATAACTAGATTCTGCATCACTCTGCCCGACTTCTGGTGCTCGGCCTTTACCCTCTGACAAGTCATGCATTGCGACACGAATGCCACATATCTTTTCATGTCGTGCCACCAAAACGTCGTACGGAGATCTCGATACATCTTTGTGCTATCCGGATGTGAAGTATAACTTGCATAGTGGGCTTCTGTGAGTATCTCTTTTCTGAGGGCTGTATTGTTAGGAATGCACAATCTTTCCTTCATTCGCATCATCCCGTCCATGCCTACCGCAAAGTCGATTGTCTTTCCTGTTGAGATAAGACCTTGCATCTTTTTTAGGAATAGGTCATCATTCTGAGCGAACTTGACCTTTTCTAATAAATCGGGTTTGAGATGCAGCTATGCCACTTGCGCCCCCTTTTTATATCAAATTTTAAGTGTAATGTCCAAAGCTTCAATATCTCAACGCAGCTTATCATTAATATCCAGGCTCCCAATGAACACTCGATTCAGCACATCAGCTACAACATTACCCTTGTCCGGTGTATATCTGATCATCAAGTCAAAATCGCTAAGGAGTTCGAGCCAACGCCGTTGTCGAAGATTCAAATCTTTTTGTGTATAGAGATATTTTAGACTCTTATGGTCCGTATAGATCTCGCACGGCACACCATAGAGGTAGTGAAGCCACAACTTCAGTGCGAACACTACCGCCGCAAGCTGTAGATCATGTGTTGGATAATTCTTCTCGTGAGGCTTCAACTACCTCGACGCAAAAGCTGTCACCTTGTCCTTCTGTATAAGGACACATCCCAAACCCTTTTTTGATGTGTCGCTATATATCTTAAAATCATCGGGTCCATCTGGAAGGGTAAGAATTGGTGCTGAGACGAGGCACTGTTTTAACTCCATAAATGAAGCTTCACAGTAATTCGTCAATGCGAACGTTACTCCCTTCCGAGTGAGCTGAGTCAGAGGCGAGGCGATCCTCTCAAAATCTTTAATAAATCTTCTGTAGTAGCCCGCCAGACCAAGGAAGCTCCGAATGTCGCTAGCTGACTCAGGCCTCCTCCACTTCACGATGGCTTCTATTTTCTTTGGGTCAACTGAGATGCCCTCTGCAAAAATAATGTGCCCAAGGAAAGACATGATGTCTAACCAAAAATTGCATTTACTTAGCTTTGCGTACAATTTATTGTCTCGAAGGGTTTGAAGCACCATCCGCAGGTGTCTTGCGTATTTATCCTTATTATTCGAGTACACTAAGATGTCATCGATAAAAACTACCACAAATTTATCGAGGAATGGTCGGAACATACGATTCATCAAATCCATAAAAGCGGTAGGAGCATTCATCAGTCCAAACGGCATAACCGAATACTCGTAGTGGCCATAACGAGTTCAAAATGCTGACTTGGGCATGTCCTCAGGCTTAATCTTCAACTGGTGGTAGCCCGAGTGAAGATCGATTTTCGAGAACACCGATGCCCCTTGCAGCTGATCAAAGAGGTCGTCTATCCTAGGCAGAGGGTACTTGTTTCTGATAGTGACCTTGTTCAGCTCCCGATAATTGATGCAGAGTCGTAATATCCCGTCCTTTTTCTTTACGAAGAGTACAGGCGCGCCCCAAGGAGACATGCTCGGACGGATGAACCCACGATCTAGCAGTTCCTGAAGTTGGCACTGTAACTCCTTTAGTTCAGCAGGGGCTATTCTGTACGGAGCATTGGAAATCGGCTGAGTATTTGGGAATATGTCAATGGTGAACTCGATTTCTCGGTCATGTGGCATGCCGGGTAGGAGATTTGGTCTGTCGAATTGTTCGATAATATGTGATTCTTTCTATTAGAAGTCTCTTATGTAGTTATGATTCCATTGATTCTACCATTCGGTGTTATCTTTCATTGTGTTTGTTGCAAAACAAACCTTTTTTGTAGCAAAATTGGTTGGTCTTACTAAGTGTTATTGCCGTAACAAAACAAAAAAGTGTTTTTGTTCATCCCAAATCGCGATCCTTCTTTAGTACTAGAGATTGGTCCGAAATAGAATGACTCCTTCATTCTAACTCTAATAAAATAACTCGATTCTTTTGATTGCTGAGAGGGTCAGCCGGGATAATACAGATTCCAAGTTTCGCTCGAAAACATATCAGGGAACTCCACCTCAACGGAAGAAGACTCAATGTTTGCATAATCCAGCTGCGTGTCCCGAACCGACGCTAAGTATCCCTCGCAGCCAGAGTGTAGCATCCGTCGAGCAGATATCGCCGAAATCACCATGCAGGCCCTAGACGCATCAGTTGCTGGACTACTCGTGTAGCAGAATTCGACTTATCCATGTAGGCGGAAGACGACTCGTTTTTTTGCACATTCGATAGTTGTCGAGCAAGCGCCGAGCCAATCCATCCCCAAAATGATATCGTAATCCCGAACATCTAGGACTAAAATATCTAACGTGAGTTTCTTTCCTCCAATAAAGACATAACCGCCTTGACATACTGAACGGACAGGTATTTTTGTGCCCGAGGGGGTGCTAACGCTTAGATCTAGATGCAATGGTGTCATTTCTATATTGTTTTCCATGACAAAATTCGTGGATATAAAGCTATGTGTTGCACCAGAATCAAATAGCACACGTGCATGTATGTTATTAAAAAGTGATATCCCAGTCACAACGGTATCCGAGGCCAAGGCTTCTTCCCATGTCATAGTGTATACCTGGCCCTGAGCTTGACGACGCTCTTGCTGCGGTGCGAATCGATTGGCTTGGGGTACTGAGGCAGGATTTGGACGTTGAGGGCGGCGATGAGATGAGAGCGGACATTCATTAATCATATGGTTCGGATCACCACATACTAAGCATAACCCGAGCTTCCTGCGATAATTTTCGGCCGTCTGCCTTGGCTTCTTACAGTAGGAACATGGTTGCCCTGTGTTTCTCTCTGTTGGCCGTCGTTGTTTGGGCATTTTGCAGCATTGTTTCCTCTCTCGTTGCTATGGCGCTTGTGATTGGAAGTATGTACAGTGCCGACAGCAATTGGAGGATACTGCGGTTCAAGAGATAGGGCATGATTGAGAACTTTCCCCATCGTCTAGTACTGAGGAATGACCACGTGTGCATAGATGACAAGTTGCAGGCCGCCTTCAAATCTTCTGGCACGACTTGCCGCACCAGGTAAATAGGAGCTTGCAAACTTGGCGAGCCGGTTGAATTCGGCGGAGTACTGCTTTACTGTCATACTGACTTGACGAAGCTGCTCGAACTCGTTCTCTTTCTGACGATGTACATAAGGGGGTATGAACTCCTCTTCGAACGCACTACGGAAGGTAGCCCGTGCGATCGTCTCATCTTTATCGTCACCTGGAAGAGATCTTCGATGCACGTCCCACCAATCGTGCGCGTTCAAGCGAAGCTGTAGTTGGGAACACGCGACACGCTTTTGCACGGGTACCTCTAGCAGTTTGAAGTGATCCTCAAGTTCGGCCAGCCAATCTAATCTTTTCTAAATGCTGCCTATCTCTTGGCAAGGGAGATACCCTCTCTCTCGGCAGACATGGCTCAATGAAATGATTCTATCTCAGTCCAATCGGAGGAAGAAGTGAGCTTTGACTTCAAGCGTGGGTTGCTCCACCGGTGTCACTGCTGTTGCCGCAGAATGATTGTAGGCCAAGGTCTGCAGGATCTGTTGTAGGGTATCTACCTGCTTTTGCTGGACTGAAAATTGGGCTTCTAGATTGTCTTCAAACTTTCTCTGCCTCTCTTTCGCTCGCTTCTCGGCTCGCTGCCTCTTCTCTCTATTGGCTAGCCTCAAGCATCCGCATCATCTGCTGAATAGGATCGACACGGGATATGGCTCGCTGGCTTCGAGAACTTCCCGAAGTGCCGAAACTGCTTTCTTGGGCTTGGGTTCCACCCGATGCTAGCGATGTTGCTTACGCTTGAGTCATTCCTTCAAAAGAAGGTAACTTACATCAGGATTATAATGTATTATAGACTCATTGTTTGAACGTATCTCATTTTGGCCTAACGAGTTCAAGAGTTCGAATAGGGAGTAGATCGTTAAAGGAACTTTTCCAATACGAGGGTCAAAGGAACTTGAAGCTGTGCTCTGATACCAATATGTCATGTCCCGTTTCTGTAGAATCGATAGTTGTCCCCCGGGCGCGACGTCGTGCATGCGTAGGTTGCACACCGCACAAGGCTAAGGTATTTTACATAGCGAGCACATATTATGAGTACGCAGATATTTGAAACACAAAGTTGAAACATGGGAAAAGTTCTTTATTGATAATGAACATCTTTTTACAAACTCTTGAACGAGTCATATAATTACCGCACAGGCTTACAACAGTGGACACAAAATGAGATAGTTGTCCTGTACATTATATCCCTTTCCTAAAACTTCAAAATGATAAAGACCTCCAGACGGGACAGTCGTTTTTCCCCGGAGGTGCATGTGTATGTGTACGATGTCATGCCCCAGTCCCAAAATACAAGGAACCAGGTTACGTGGCAATCGCCAGCTGTCACGTCTCCGAGGATATCCTAATTTAATGGATCCTAGCGAAGAGTGCTACGCAGTCCTAAAATACTAACATGTCCAATATCAGTCAACAACAGGTAAACTAATCTCATCCATAATATAAACAGAAAGAAGTACTAAATAAACTGCTGGGAGATAAATACCAGTCTCAAGATATCATAGTACAACCAATAATGTCTGGTGGGAACAAACCCACTACTATGACGGAATAAATGTACTAAAATGATAGATAAAAGAGTAATAACTAGGGCATCGGCTGACTAGATAATGATGCGCCTTATCCTAGGCAGAAGGCCTACCAAGTGATCACGGAAGCTCTGACGGTAACACCTCTAGCTCCTCTGCGGTAGCGAACCTTGTCTCCTGTCCTGGGCCGTACACTGTGGGGTAATATGCCTCGTCCAGGTCCTCAGAGGGACGTAAAAAGATACATAGAAATATGCCATATATATAAATACTGAATAAAATAAATACCATAAGGGTGTGCTAACCATCCAAGTGAAATACAATGTGAGGACAACGCTGGTACGTATGGGTAGGTGTAGGCATAACGTCCATACTCTGAAGAGAGTGGCATCAGTACAGTATATCGTCCATAGTGCTCTGAAGAACGTGGCATCAGTATAGTATATCGTCCATATCGCTCCGAAGAACGTGGCATCAGTGTAAAGGAAGTCATTGGATCCGAGGTTTCTTCGAAATCTCGGCTCCAATGTGTGTACCCCATACGCCTACTAGTTGTCCTCCCTGCCCAATATAAATACTCGACATGCATACCACGTATCTATATGCCAGTCTCTACAAATAAAATATCCTGAGTTACGTACTAACCGTGATACATGTCACCCGCATTGATAGCTAGTCGAATACGCGGACCCGCATCCCAATATGAATGTCACAGTGAATACGTGTAAGTGTCAGGTCTTGGAAGATATCAACGTATCCTCCTAACTGGGGTGAGTCTGCTAATGGCTAGGTCAAGTATACAAATCATCGACGCAACCGTCGATGCACCCGACTCAATCTCGGATGCACACAGTCATATGAAGTAAAGCAACAAGAATCATACAACATATGCATAATCTAAATTAAACAATAAATATGGAAAGGTATCTTGCCTGGGTCCTAAAGCTGTGAAAGCCAATAGCCTGCTCCTGCAGCATCTTTCGGCTGATCCAATGATCCTAAACACACCAATATAATATAACAAATACTGATATCAGACACTAAATATTAAATACACACTACAACGCTATACTTGAATACTGTCGTAAGTTCACGGCTGCTCGAATACAGCGTCATATGTGCACGTAGCTAGGGTGTATACGTGTTCTGTCCTCGGCTAACATGTGCCTTGAGACAATAATTTATTGAGTTACAGGTTGATAATGATTTATGTTCTGTGCGAACACATATCCTTGGTTTCTATGTTCATCATACTTGGTTTATGTCCAGGTATTTGGTGAAACACTAGTCCTTGATGTCAGGTCTCATAATTTAGGTGTTTGCTAGTTATTACACAAATTCTAAATCTTATTAGTCATCAATCCAGCATGTATATAATTAGGGTTTAATTAGGTTTGTGTCCAAGACCACAATTCTCGATACAACGACACGACGATACGCGACTACACGATAGAATCATGAAGAAGCAGAGAATTTAGGTGGTTACCTCGACGTGGCTGCTTGGATAGGGCCTGTGCTCGTCGAGGGTGCGTACTCTGGTGGGAGGGCAGCTCCGGTCGTCGGCCAGCAAGGTAGCAGCGGCGGTGGCAGCAACTGCAGCAGGTGCGGCAGCGGCAGCAATGGCAGCAGCTGCTTGGCGTACGGCGATTTGGCGTGCGGTGGTGGCGGCCGTGTGGGGGTGTGTGGGTGGTCGACAGGGTGGTCAGGCAGGGTGGTCAGGCAAGGGAGGCCGGTGGTTGTGGTGGTGTCGGGTTGGTCAGGGTGGTGTAGGGAGATGTTTGATGATGGAGGAGGGGGTGATGATAGTGAAGATGGAGGCGGTGGTATATGGGATAGTCCGGCATCGGGGGGGATTTAGGCGGCCTAGGCTGCGGTGGTGGTGGAGCTAGGCTATCGGGAGAGGGAAGATGGTGCTCGGCTAGGGTTTGGAGGTGGTGACTCGGCTAGGGTTTGGAGGTGGTGATGGTTGTTGTTTGATTTAGGGTTTCTATGTATAAGAATATGTATTTATATAGGAGATAAAATTTGGGGCTGGCCTCGAGGTTTGGGCCGGCCAGGGTTCATTGGAATGGGGCTGGTCCACATGATAGTGTTCATGGGCTGGGTCAGGTCCTGTTTGAGGTGCAATTGGCCATAAATTAATTAAATAGATTAATAATTAACTGTGCAAGGCGAAAATTAATGAACATTGCGTAGCTAAGGTTACACCATGGTCAGAGGGGTAGTCTGGCATGTCTAAGAGATGTTTGTGACCTTGGGTGAAAGATAACTACTGGGGTGGTGCTCCAACCTCGTGACAACGGCAAGGTATATTAAAACATGTAATTGTCGCATATTAATTTTAGTTAAATTCAATTAGATCCTAGTCTCTTGCTTTTAAATTCTAATTAATCCTAAACTGGTCGAGGGTTTTACAATCTACCCTCCTTAGAGCATTTTGTCCTCGAAATTAAAACATACGCATGGTAAGAATTACTGACTGAATTTAAATGCTAATACGTACCTAATCCTTCGAAGAGATGAGGGTAGCGTTGTCGAATATCCTCCTCGCGTTCCCAGTTCGACTCGCCTGGTGCATGATGTCTCCATGCGATACGAACTAAGGGAATAGTCTAACCTCGCAGTACCTTCTCACTCCTGTCTAGGATCTCAACAGGCTCCTCTTGGTAGGAAAAACTCGGGCCGACTGTGATCTCTGAATGGTCAAGTATATGAATCGGATCCGGTATGTACCTCCTCAACTGAGATACATGAAAGACGTCATGGACTCCTTCCAAAGTCTGCGGCAAGGCTAATCTGTAAGCAACCTCTCCGACGCGTTCTAACACATCGAATGGTCCGATGTACCTCGGACTCAGCTTTCCTCTACCTCCGAATCTGATAGTCCCTCGAGTAGGCGAGATCTTTAGAAATACGTGATCTCCCACCTGTAACTCTAAGGGTCGTTGATGAGCATTCGCCCAATGCTTCTGCCGGTCTTGTGCTGCTCGTAGGTGCCCTTGGATCTTCTTCACCTTCTCTACTGTACGAACAACCAACTCGGGACCAAGAATCTGTCTTTCGCCTATATCGCTCCAACATACGGGGGAACGACACTTTCTACCATACAATGCTTCATAAGGAGCCATCTGGATGCTCGCTTGATAGCTGTTGTTGTAGGAAAACTCGACCAAATGCAAATGGTCCTCCCATGATCCTCCGAAATCTAGCATGCACGCTCTTAACATATCTTCCAAGGTCTGAATGGTGCACTCCGACTGGCCATCTGTCTGGGGGTGATACGCTGTGCTAAATTTCAGGCGGGTACTGAGACTCTCTTGCATACTCCGCCAAAAGTAAGATGTAAACCTCGTATCCTTGTCAGACACGATGCTAACTGGCACTCCATGTAGGCGCACAATCTCCCTCATGTACATATCTGCTAAGACCTTCGTCGATTGCCTAACTCTGAAGGGTAAAAAGTGTGCGGACTTGGTGAGTCTATCCACGATTACCCATACTGCATTGCGACCACTAGGACTCCTCGGAAAGCCCGTAATAAAGTCCATGGTGATGTGCTCCCATTTTCACTTCGGTATAGGGAGCGGTTGAAGCAATCTTGCTGACCTCTGATGCTCAGCCTTGACTTGCTGACACACCAGGCACTTTGCTACAAAGCGTGCTATCTCCCTCTTTATTCCATGCCACCAGTAGTATTGTCTCAAGTCTCTGTACATCTTCGTATCTCCTGGATGGATAGAGTAGGTTGAACTGTGTGCTTCTGCCATCAGCTCCTGACAAAGCTCTCCATTTGGAATATAGAGACGATCTCCACTTCTCAAGGTTCCGTCTTCATGTATACGCAGTCCTGTCTGTAATCTAGCCTCTGTCCTTTGTCTAAGCCTATGAAATCTGGCATCTGTCGGCAAAGCAGCTTTGATTCTCTCCACCAATATCGATTGCAACTGGAAACTCGATAACTGTCCGTCTATTTCGGACATAACAACCTCTATACCCATCTTCTCTAGATCTCTAAATAGGTGTTGTTGCGTAGTCAAGAAGAATGTCATGGGTCTTCTACTCAAAGCATCAGCTACTACGTTGGCCTTTTCCGGATGGTACTGCAGCTCAATCTCGAAGTCTGTCATCACCTCGAGCCAACGTCTCTACCTCTGATTAAGGTCCTTCTGGGTGTAGACGTACTTTAGACTTTTGTGATTAGTAAATATCTCTACTCTCTCTCCATATAAGTTGTGCCTCCAAAGCTTCAAGGCAAAGATCACTGTTGCAAGCTCCAAGTCGTAAGTGGGATAGTTCTTCTCATGTGTCCTCAACTGCCTAGAAGCGTAAGCCATAACCTTCCTATGCTGCATCAAGACACATCCTAATCCTTTCCCGGATGCATCGCTATAGATCACGAATCCTTCGGGTCCAGAAGGTATGGTCAAGATAGGTGCTGTAGTCAACCATTTCTTCAGCTCATCGAATGCCTTCTGACATTCCTCGGTCCAAGTGAACTCCTGCTCCTTGTGGGTCAAGTGGGTCATCGGCTCTGCAATCTTTGCGAAGTTCTCCACGAACCTCCGGTAATATCCGGCAAGTGTCACTACCATATTTTCTAGGAAAGAATATTTTAGTCATTTGGTAATTAATTAAATATTGTGCATGTTAAATTTTATTTATTGTGTTATTTATTTATTATTAGCATGTTAGATTTATTTTTAGACTTGTGTTAGTGGACCAACTAGTTTAGTTTAGACTCATGGACCAACATTTAATTCTAGTTAGAATTGAGCCCAATAATTAGAAGCCCAATTATTATGAGGATGATTAATTATGTTAAACCCATTAGACTAGAAGCTTCCCTCCTTAATTAATTTCTTCATGAGAGGCCCCAAGGGGTATTTTAGACTTTACATAGTAGCTTGAGGGAGGAGACAAGTGAGGCCTATATAAATGGGATAAAAACTTTCTCTCTCTCTTTATTTTTTATTCCAAATCTAGATCTAGAAAATTTCCTCAACCAAATTCCTACCAAATTTCCACCCAATTATTTTCCAAATCACCATTAGAGGCTATTAGAGAAAGAATCTATAAGGAGGAAGCATGGATCTACAAAGAGGAGCAAGGATCTACAAGTTGGAGGCCAATTTTACCAATTTTGGAGGTTTTATTGGGAATCCATCTCCCAATAGGTATAATTCAGTTTTCTCCTTAATTTAGGTTCTAAATCTGAGATTTAACCATGTAAAATCAATTCATATGCATAGGCTACCCATAGGTTTTGGTTTTGTGTTCATAGGAGGCCTATTGAGAAAGTTATGGTACTTTTTGTGTCAATTTTGAGAAAATTCTGAGATTGACATTTGTTGTGTGTGTCAATTGGTCATATAGATCAATTTGGCATGTACTTGTGTGTTTGGGGCTAGTGTCGTGTCCATAATTGGGTACGTGTAGGTCGTATCCCATTAATTTGGTGATACGTGTTAATTTGGAGATTTTTCCTCCGACACGGGACTTTGAGCATGTCATATTTTGACACAGACACGTAGATTTATATTTGACTCTTCGTATTGTTCATAAATAATTTATATGACTTGTTCGTGTCCTTCGGGGTACGTTTGGATCTGTGGTGGACTCGTGTCGTATGTGTATCCTAAATCTAGTAGGATACGGGGTGATACGGTCCATGTATGTGCAATTTAATTGTAGATCTAATTCTTTTGTGTTCTTATTTCATGGAGAAGTGTAATTATATATATGTATATATATATATATATATATATATATATATATATATACATATATATATATATATATATAATATTGTGTATATATATTTATGTAATGTTGTGTCTTAGATCTATGTACTTATGCATATACTATATGTGTATATTTATTATGTAGCTATTTTTCTACATGTAGATATATATTTATAAGTGGTAGTATATGTATATATATAATATAGTAGATATATTTATATGTGGTTATATATATAGTTATATTATATATTGTTTTATATTTATATAGTGTATAATTTTATATACGTATACATATATGTATAGTTATATATACATATTAATATGTATGTGTGTGTATGTTACTATGTGGTATTTTATACAATTTACTATGTATAAGTGTATGTATAGTTATATATATAGTTTTATATATATATATATATATATATATATATATATATATATATATATATATATATATATATATATATATATATATATATATATATATATATTGTATAAATATATATTATGGGTTATATATATGTATTTAAATATATATTGTATAAATATATATTATGGGTTATATATATGTATTTAAATATATATTATATAAATATATGGATTATGGATTATATGTATTTAAATATATATTGTATAAATATATATTGTGGGTTATATATATGTATTTAAATATATATTATATAAATATATATGGTGGGTTATATATATGTATTTAAATATATATATGGTAATTAATATATATATAAATATGTTCCTAATTGCTATTTGTATTATACTATATATGTATATATTTAGTTGTAGCACATAATATTATTGAGTAAGTTAGTGTATTTTAGTTATCAATGGTTATGAGTATCTTTTATATATTATATATTTTTAGGTATGTATGTACGTATATATGTATTAATAGTTAGTGTGTAGTTGGTAGTTAGTATTTATTCTATTAGTACATACTAGAGTTATATTGGATTGATATATATAATTATTATTGGATAGTTAGTACATATATGAAGTTTTGGCAATTACCTTGAGATACCAAGGTAAGTATCAAGATATACCAAGGTATGAGTAGTAGGTATTGGCATAGTAATATGATAGTTGTAAACTAATTATGGGTTGGTATTAAGGTGACTAAAATAAGGTATATAGTATGGTATAAATACTAAATACATGGTAGTTTATAGTTATAGTTGGATAGTTAATATATATATACTAGAGTGACATTACCTTGAGATACCAAGGTAAATGCCAAGGTATTAAGGATATCCAAGGTATTGGGTTTGGGTATCAAGATAGAGGTTTACTATTGCGATACCAAGTTGGTTCAGAACCATGATAATCATTTAGCATTTGTAATTATGATTTATATATTTAATATTGCTTTATTATAGATATGTGATATTTACCTATTGTTTGCGTATCCTGAGATACGGTATCTTAGTATCCTAAGTTGTAGCTTGTATGGCCTAGATTCATACTGTGTGAGTCCAATATCTTTGAGTTAGACTTATGCAACCTAGAAATAGGTAGTTGACCATAGTTTGACTATAGTTTGACCGGTTTGACTTAGAGTTGACCTAGTTTAACTCTTGACTTAGAATTGACTTGTTGACCTAGAAGTTGACTAGTTTAACTTATTTTCTTTCCAGAACCTTATATTAATGCAATATTTCATATATAGGTCTGTGTGACACTAGTTCGGATAGTTTGACATTCATTGCTCTGGACCACAGGCGAGTACATTTCTCTAATTGTTTTCAATTCATAATATTATATATATGCATGTTCTAGAATTGTATACATTGATTTTCGACACAGTAATTTCACGGACTGGTGCTATATGGATCCCGTCAGGATGTGTTATACCCTACCGTGTGCAACGGGTATACAGTTACATGTATTTCATCGTGTGCATCGGGTATTGACTTTCATGTGCTTCTTGTGCATCCACTATTTCGTGTGCTAGTGTGACTATATCGTGATCATGTACGTAACGTATCGTGATTGGATCTATGAGTATTGGTTGGGGAGGGAGAGTAGGAGTTGCTTATGTGATCAAAGCCCTCTTGATCTCATGTGCATGTCGATTATACACCTCACGTATAATGGAGTTACCTTTATACCTCATGTGCAACCTAAATCGATCACATAACGAACTTACACTCTAAATCACATAGCTAGTATTCTTGTTTTCTACTTACAGTTTATTTCCCGTATTTACTTTTCAGTTCTTATTGTGCTTATTGCCTGTTCTTCCTGTATTGTACATTCTTATTACTTGTGCATCTTGTATCCTTTTTCTATTGCTTGTTATATATGCTCGATTATGTTATTGGAACTACTTTCAGAGGTATGTACTTCGCTCCATTCCTGACTGAAAAACATTTTTCAGAGGATCCGAGAGATTGGTGTCCGACATACTATGGACTTCGACTTATAGATGGTGCAGACTTGGATCCACTAGTTCTAGAGTGATTGCCGGGAGGTTTATCCGGATCACTAGTTTTCATAGTTAGTCTCTTTAGCATTTTGGTACCGGATTTGTTTTCGGCATAGAGTATGAGATTGGATATTGTTTCTATTATTATTTATATATATTGAATGGATTGTTATGTTAGACTTCCTTGATATCTTCTTGTGCTTTAGAATGTGATTGAGTTTTGTGTTGAGATTTTATTGGCAGACTTTATATTATTGTGAGATTTTAGATAGTATAGTAGACCAAGACAGCGTTCTACTGTCGATTCTACGGCGTAGGCTGGGCGTTGTTTCCGACTTGCATCCCTACATCGGGTGCGGGTCATGACACATTTTTAGTAGTGGCCCATGCAGGTCAGGCTTCGCAAGTTTTACGATATCGTGGTAGTGCGACAACTTAGTTGTACTACTGCATGCCTGCGATAGGATATAGGACATAGTACATTCGGATGAGAGAGGATACTCAATCACAAATATCTTGAGAGATTCCTGGGATGACCCTTGAGAATCTTATTACAATTTCCATTTCAAATCTTTTCTCTTGTTTCTGTTCGCTCTCACTTGTTGTTGTTGAAATTGATTCTTGGTGATCTATTGTTGAATTTGATTCTTGGTGATCGGATGATTCAAAATTCTTGGTGTTTGTTATTTAGTTTGTTTTATGTCAAGAAAAATTTTACGGACTAAGTTACGGTATCATCTGATGACATATGTTGATGAGGACGGTGAGAAAGGTAAAACGTCTACTTTAGTTATGGAGCCTAGAGTTTATCGCAGCCATATTAGCTGGCGTAGCGAAAAACGTAGGGACCTGACTTCGGATGTACATATCTTAGTTATGAAATTTAGAGTTTCTTGCAGCCATACCGGTTGGCGTGGTGAGGATTCTAGATAACATGATTATAGAGTTGCATACCCTAGTTATGGAATCTATCGTTTATCACAGCTATGTTTACTGGCGTGGCGAGGATTCTGAGTGTCATGATTTCGGACAGACGTGTATGATTATCAGATTGTATCTTAAATTGGTTCTTAAAGTATCATCTCAATACTTATTCATTTCTGTTATTGTAGGACTTTGTTCCATCATTCTTTAGCTAAGCAGTAGAGATACCTTCAGTTCTCTAGTTCATTATAGAGCTTATTTCTATTAGAGTCCTTGTTAGTGTGATAATTGGTGAGTTACAATTAGGTCTGTATCTTGAGTATTAGTATTGACTATTGAGAGTGTGACTTATGAGTCTGTAAGTGGTTCTTGGTTAGGCATGTGAGCAATAGGCATAAATCTAGGAATAACCCATAGCATAGTACTTTATAGCATTAGTTCTATGATAGGTATAATTATAAGTTAGTAGTTATTATAGGTAGAAGAGGGAGTAGAGAATATCAGTAGTGGTTCCATGAGTTAGTATCAAAGTCAGCATACCAATTTAGGATAATCATGCATTCATGTAGTTGGGTGATCCATGTAAACAATTAAGTATCAAGAAAATTGTGTTAGAAATCAATGAAGTATGATATTCAAATTGGTGGTTGATACTTGGGTGTGTCAAGAGTATAGATATGTATATGCATCAAGAGTATTAATGAGTGTGCCATAGTGGAAGGGTACCCATGAGGGAATAATAATACATTGTGCTAAAGTAGTAAGACTTGTGTTAAGATAAAGTAGAGCATTACTGTGAGTAGATAGGAGTATACCAGTATATGATTAGTGATGGGTATCTCACCTAATATTGAGGCTAGTGATGTGTTGGAAGCAATAGGTGGAAGAAGTATCGAGAAATTGTGTGCAGGATGTATAGTGGATGATAAGTGTCAGCGTGGAAGTTCATGAGTATCAGAAAGTGAAAGCTTGAGTGTTAATATTATGTCATGGGTTAAGAAATATCAAGATTGGTCATAGAAGATATATAGTGCATCACTGATTTGCATATTCGTCTGTAAGGTTTGAGAAGAGATACATATACATCAATAGAGATATGGAATCATATGTCGACCTTTGAGAGTAAAGTGAAATGTGTTTATTATAGAAGTTAATAACTAGTGCATTGGATGCAAGTGATCATGATTTTCATTGAGTATTATGAGGTGATCTAATGATGAAGCTAGTACCCTAGAACCTTAAGGACATATGTTGTGTAGTTATGAATCTAGTGTTACTATATCAAGAGTGCTAGTGTTTCTATATCAGGGATTAGCTGAGTAATGTGCTAGTAACAGTAAGTACATTGTGTAATAACATTGGATTGGTGTATCAGTTAATATAGATAGAAAGATATTTGGGAGTAATAGTACAAGTGATCCAAGCAGTAGAGGAGGAAGACAATATATATAGAGAAGTAAGTTTAGTAGGTATAGTACCTTGCCAATTTTGAGTATAGAGGTCTTATGTATCAGAGAATAGTCCGAGGGGTATAAGGATACCAGTGAGATATCATGGTGTTGTAATGGCTAGAAGGTAATTGTGTATGTATTGTGATACTAATGTACAAATGAGAAGCTTAAGATGATTAAACAAATGTTAGAGGATGAGTTGCACCAAGTATCAGATAGAAAGAGATACCCTAGTAACAAGAAATAAAGTACCTCAAGTATTATGAAAGTTTAGGCAAGCATTTTAGTGGTTAATATAATAATATAGAGGAGGGACATGAGTAACTTGGTAAACGCATATCATCAAAATGCATATAAGAGCTGATGCCTTGTGTAGACAGTAACAAAATTTAAGTAAGGCATCATATAGGGAGTGATAAGTTGGACGAGGGTGTGCTAATAAAATACATGATTGAAAAGGTATAGAAGTATTTCTTACAAGAGAATAATTGAGAAATTATGGTGATTAAAACAAAACAAGGAGGTAGTATCTTAGCAGTATCTTGAATAGTATCATAAGTAGCAAGTGCCAGTGAGCTAAGCATGTCCATGACCTAGAATTAGAGTATATCACTAGTATCTAGTAACCCTCAGTATTAAGAATATCTTGACAAGATTGTTGATTAATAGTGTCTGATGGAATAGGCCACATATGGCATAGCAGATTACCTTACCAGTAAAGGAAGACATATCAGCAGGCAGAGACTGATTTCATGATAGTTAGAGACTATATCCAAGTATGATTTCTCTTTCAGTAGAATGATATGATTGTATGTTATAAGATATATACTATTTTAGACCATGATTGATGGGATTTGACCATAGTAAGATTTGTATGAATAAAATATGACTGGCCAAGAGAGAGGGGTGAGAGTTTTAATTTCGAGGACGAAATTCTTGTAAGGGGGGTAGATTTGTCACTATCATATTTTCTAGGAAAGGATATTTTAGTCATTTGGTAATTAATTAAATATTGTGCATGTTAAATTTTATTTATTATATTATTTATTTATTATTAGCATGTTAGATTTATTTTTGGACTTGTGTTAGTGGACCAACTAGTTTAGTTTAGACTCATGGACCAACATTTAATTCTAGTTAGAATTGAGCCCAATAATTAGAAGTCCAATTATTAGGAGGATGATTAATTATGTTAAACCCATTAAACTAGAAGCTTCACTCCTTAATTAATTTCTTCATGAGAGGCCCCAAGGAGTATTTTAGACTTTACATAGTAGCTCGAAGGAGGGGACAAGTGAGGCCTATATAAATGGGATAAAAACTTTCTCTCTTCATTTTTCATTCCAAATCTAGATCTAGAAAATTTTCTTAACCAAATCCCTACCAAATTTCCACCCAATTATTTTCCAAATCAACATTGGAGGCTGTTAGAGCAAAGATCTACAAGGAGGAAGCATGGATCTACAAAGAGGAGCAAGGATCTACAAGTTGGTGCCTCAATTTTACCAATTTTGGAGGTTTTATTGGGAATCCATCTCCCAATAGGTATAATTCAGTTTTTCTCCTTAATTTAGGTTCTAAATCTGAGATCTAACCATGAAAAATCAACCCATATATATAGGCTACCCAAAGGTTTTGGTTTTGTGTTCATAGGAGGCCTATTGAGAAAGTTATGGTGCTTTTTGTGTCAATTTTGGGAAAATTTCGAGATTGACATTTGTTGTGTGTCAATTGGTCCTATAGATCAATTTGGCATGTGCTTGTGTGTTTGGGGCTAGTGTCATGTCCATAATTGGGTACATGTAGGTCGTATCCCATCAATTTGGTGATACGTGTTAATTTGGAGATTTTTTCTCCGACACGGGACTTTGAGCATGTCACATTTTGACACGGACACGTAGATTTATATTTGACTCTTCGTATTGTTCATAAATAATATATATGACTTGTTCATTTCCTTCGGGGTATGTTTGGATGTGTGGTGGACTCGTGTCGCATGCATATCCTAAATCTAGTAGGATACGGGGTGATACGGTCCATGTATGTGCAATTTAATTGTCGATCTAATTCTTTTGTGTTCTTATTTCATGGAGAAGCGTAATTATATATATGTATATATATATATATATATATAATATTGTGTATATATATTTATGTAATATTGTGACTTAGATCTATGTATCTATGCATATACTATATGTGTATATTTATTATGTAGCTATTTTTCTACATATAGATATATATTTATAAGTGGTGGTATATGTATATATAATATAGTAGATATATTTATATGTGGTTATATATATAGTTATATTATATATTGTTATGTATTTATATAGTGTATGATTTTATATACGTATACATATATGTATAGTTATGTATACATATTAATATGTATGTGTGTGTATGTTACTATGTGGTATTTTATATAATTTACTATGTATAAGTGTATGTATAGTTATATATATAGTTTTATATATATATTATATAAATATATATTAAATATATATTGTATAAATATATATTATGGGTTATATATATGTATTTAAATATATATTGTATAAATATATATATTGTGGATTATATGTATTTAAATATATATTATATAAATATATATTGTGGGTTGTATATATGTATTTAAATATATATTATATAAATATATATGGTGGGTTATATATATGGTAATTAATATATATATATAAATATGTTCCTAATTGCTATTTGTATTATACTATATATGTATATATTTAGTTGTAGCACATAATATTATTGAGTAAGTTAGTATATTTTAGTTATCAATGGTTATGAGTATCTTTTATATTTTATATATTTTTAGGTATGTATGTACGTATATATGTATTAATAGTTAGTGTGTAGTTGGTAGTTAGTATTTATTCTATTAGTACATACTAAAGTTATATTGGATTGATATATTTAATTATTGTTGGGTAGTTAGTACATATATGAAGTTTTGGCAATTATCTTGAGATACCAAGGTAAGTATCAAGATATACCAAGGTATGAGTAGTAGGTATTGACATAGTAATATGATAGTTGTAAACTAATTATGGATTGGTATTAAGGTGACTAAAATAAGGTATATAGTATGGTATAAATACTAAATACATGGTAGTTTATAGTTATAGTTGGATAGTTAATATATATATACTAGAGTAACATTACCTTGAGATACCAAGATAAATGCCAAGGTATTATGGATATCCAAGGTATTGGGTTTGGGTATCAAGATAGAGGTTTACTATTGCGATACCAAGTTGGTTCAGAACCATGATAATCATTTAGCATTTGTAATTATGATTTATATATTTAATATTGCTTTATTATAGATATGTGATATTTACCTATTATTTGCGTATCCTGAGATACGGTATCTTAGTATCCTAAGTTGTAGCTTGTATGGCCTAGATTCATAGTGTATGAGCCCAATATCTTTGAGTTAGACTTATGCAACCTAGAAATAGGTAGTTGACCATAGTTTGACTATAGTTTGACCGGTTTGACTTAGAGTTGACCTAGTTTAACTCTTGACTTAGAATTGTCTTGTTGACCTAGAAGTTGACTAGTTTAACTTATTTTCTTTCCAGAACCTTATATTAATGCAATATTTCATATATAGGTCTGTGTGACACCAGTTCGGACAGTTTGACATTCATTGCTCTGGACCACAGGCGAGTACATTTCTCTGATTGTTTTCAATTCATAATATTGTATATATGCATGTTCTAGAATTGTATACATTAATTTTCGATACAGTGATTTCACGGACTGGTGCTATATGGATCCCATCAGGAGTTGTTATTCCCTACCGTGTGCAACGGGTACCCAGTCACATGTATTTCATCGTGTGCATCGGGTATTGACTTTCATGTGCTTCTTGTGCATCCACTATTTTGTGTGCTAGTGTGACTATATCGTGATCATATACGTAACGTGTCGTCATTGGATCCATGAGTATTGGTTGGGGAGGGGGAGTAGGAGTTGGTTATGTGATCAAAGCCCTCTTGATCTCATGTGCATGTCGATTATACACCTCACGTATAATGGAGTTACCTTTATACCTCATGTGCAACCTAAGCCGATCACATAACGAACTTGCACTCTAAATCACATAGCTAGTATTCTTGTTTTCTACTTGCAGTTTATTTCCCGTATTTACTTTTCAGTTCTTATTGTGCTTATTGCCTGTTCTTCCTGTATTGTACATTCTTATTACTTGTGCATCTTGTATCCTTTTCTATTGCTTGTTATATATGCTCGATTATGTTATTGGAACTGCTTTCAGAGGTATGTACTTCACTCCATTCCTGACTGAAAAACATTTTTCAGAGGATCCGGGAGATTGGTATCCGACATACTATGGACTTCGACTTATAGATGGTGCAGACTTGGATCCACTAGTTCTGGAGTGATTGCCGGGAGGTTTATCCAGATCACTAGTTTTCATAGTTAGTCTCTTTAGCATTTTGGTACCGGATTTATTTTCGGCATAGAGTATGAGATTGGATATTGTTTCTATTATTGTTTATATATATTGAATGGATAGTTATGTTAGACTTCCTTGATATCTTCTCGTGCTTTAGAATGTGATTGAGTTTTGTGTTAAGATTTTATTGGCAGACTTTATATTATTGTGAGATTTTAGATAGTATAGTAGACCAAGACAGCGTTCTACCGCCTATTCTACGGCGTAGGCTGGGCGTTGTTTCCGACTTGCATTCCTACATCGGGTGTGGGTCGTGACAGCAAGTCCTAGGAAACTTCTCACCTCTGAGACATTGGTAGGGGTTGGCCATGTCTCTATTGATGAAATCTATGTCGGATCCACTGAAATACCTTCTCCCGAAATGACGTGTCCAAGAAAAGCGACACGATCTAGGAGAAACTCACACTTGCTCAGCTTGGCATAAAGCCTCTCTCTCCTCAGTGTCTCTAACACTAGTCTCAAGTGCTCTTCGTGCTCCTCGTGGCTCTTCGAATACACCAAGATGTCGTCGATGAAGACTACCATGAACCGGTCCAAGTTTTGGTGGAATACTCTGTTCATCAAGTTCATAAACACAGCTGGCGCATTTGTCAGTCCAAAAGGCATCACTAAGAACTGGTAATGACCATAACGAGTCCTGAATGTTGTCTTTTGAATGTCTTCTCTTCGCACCTTTACTTGATGGTAACCCGATCTCAAGTCGATCTTTGTGAACACCACTGCTCATGTCAACTGGTCGAATAAATCATCAATCCGCGGCAGGGGGTACTTGTTCTTGATAGTCAAAGCATTAAGGGCTCTGTAATCAATGCACATGCGTACTGTTCCATCCTTCTTAGGTACAAACAGCACTGGTGCTCCCTATGGTGATGCACTAGGATAGATAAATCCCTTGCTCTGCAACTCCTCTAATTGTAGCTTTAGCTCATCTAACTCCTTCTTTTCCAATCGGTATACATTAGAAGATACCGGTACTGCTTCGGGTACTAGCTCAATGGTGAACTCTATGTCTCTATCTGGCGGTAGGCCTGGCAATTCTTCAGAAAAAATATCCTCAAATTCTGTAACTATTGGTGGGGGTACAATCTCCATAGCCATGCAAGTTTCAGCTGTCTGTCATACTCCTTGTTCGATGGTCCCTCGCATGTACTCGAACTCCGGTCGATCTGGCGGTCTAAAAGTGACGCTACCCTTCCGGTAGTTCAGTACGGTGTTATACTGGCTTAACCAGTCCATGCCTAACACAACATCAAAGTACAGCATTGGCAATACCAAGAATTGTGCTCTCATCTCTCTACCACATATAATTACTGAGCACGTTCTGATAGTGCTGGTAACCGGCACGATACCTCCTCCGGTAAGAATCTTCCAACTCTTAGGTAAGGGGAAAGTAGCTACTTTATGCATTGCTACAAATCTACTAGATATAAACGATAATGTAGCTCCAGAATCAAATAATGCAGTCGCAGGTAATGATGCAACTAAAATGGTACCTGTGATTGCTTCTCCTTCTGTTTCCTCCTCAGTAGCTGTTAATGCAAAGGCATGTCCCTGTCTCTGTCCTCCGGTCTGCTGTTGGGCTTGATCGAACTATGCCTGTTGTGGGGCCAAGGATGGTCCCCTCTGAAATCCTCCGGGGGATGGTGGACTTGTCCTCCGGGTGGGGGTAGTATCCTCGGAACTGGTGCTGCTGGCCTCTGTCCGGTCTGCGGTGCTGCCTCCTTGTGCTGTGGGCAATCTCTGACAAGGTGCTGGCTCGCTCCACAAATCATGCATGTTTCCAGTCTCTTTCGGCAGTCCTTCTCGAAGTGGCCTCTCTTACCACAGAAGTGGCAAGTCGGAAGTTCCTGGTGTGGGTATGGTGTTATCCTCTATTGTGTCTGCGCTCCGGGATGACGGATGGGTCCTCCTGCTCTGGGCTGGACTCTGGCTGGCGTGGTCGTGCTGGAACGTCTAGCTCCTCTAACAATGGCCTCCTGGATCCTCGCCTCTGCAAGAACCTCCTCGTATGAGATCATCTCCTGTGCGGTGGTGTACCTCTGTAGCTCGAAGGTGAGGCCGTGATGGAATCTCTGAGCCTTCTCTAGATCATTGGGTATCAAGACGGCACCAAATCTGCTACGGCGGCTGAACTCTGCGTCATAGGCGTCAACGGTCATATTTCCCTGCTCTAGATGTAGGAATTGGGAGTACAGGGCATTTCTAACTGTAGTTGGGAAATACTTCGCATTGAAGTACTCTAAGAATTATTCCCAAGTCTGGTTCTTG
The DNA here is from genome assembly GCA_036927795.1 of Iris macrosiphon. Lineage (NCBI taxonomy): Eukaryota > Viridiplantae > Streptophyta > Magnoliopsida > Asparagales > Iridaceae > Iris > Iris macrosiphon. Next base: position 371,284 of record JAYESA010000111.1, on the reverse strand, counting down.
CCTACATTGCGCTCAATAGAATCCCACCAGTGATGGGCGTTGCCTTTTAGTTGGGCCCTCACGGCGGTCATCCAAAGGTTTGGGTACAGTTGTGAAGCCTCTAGTAACATCTCCGTGTTGGCGACCCAATCGGAGATCTGTTCTGCAGTCTCATTGCCTGAGAACATATCTGGTCCCATCTGTCGGAACCATCTAACAGTGCCACCGGTCTGGGCTGGTGGAGGTACTGGTACTGATGTGGTGACAGGTGTCCTCTCTAGTACTGCCATCAGACTCTGTCTCAACGTCTCCGTCTGATGTCATTGTGCTTGCATTATAGTCTGAAAGAACTGAAGCATCTGTGGCTGTCTATCTAGCTGTGGCATCTGGGGTGGATAAGGTGGAGGTGGTGGTAGTGGAACCTCTGGATGTGCGGTAGGTGTCTCCTCAGATGTCGGCCTCTCGGTCTGTGGCATCGGTGTAGCTCCTGAAGTCTGTCCCTCAAAGTGCTGCATAGGGATTGTTTGGGAAGTCTGTCCCTCGGGCTGCGGTGTAGGATCGCCTTGCGAAGTCTCGTGCCAATGTATCAGCGGTGTCTGTAACGATGGTTGCCCTTGGGGTATCTCCTCCCTATGGGTGGTGTTGTCTGGCACCGCGGCACTGGGTGCTCCTCGTCCACTGTACAAGTTCATCTTGCTGCAAGAGATAGGACTTCATTAAAAAGAGTACAGAATCAAGCAAACAGGATGCAGATATTTAGAAACAATACGAAGGAAGTTCAAAGATGTAATCAAGTGGAGACCTAGAATTTCTATCCTATTGCAGGCTCACTGGGCACGTTAACATACTACAAGCGAGTAAGTCGACCGGCATGGGCCACCACTAAAACCATATCACGCCCCAGTCCCAAAATACAAGGAACCAGGCCACGTGGCAATAGCCAGCTGTCACGTCTCCGAGGATATCCCAATTTAATGGATCCTAGCGAAGAGTGCTACGCTGTCCTAAAATACTAACATGTCCAATATCAGTCAACAGAAGGTAAACTAATCTCATCCACAATATAAATAGTAAGAAGTATTAAATAAACTGCTGGGAGATAAACACCAGTCTCAAGATATCATAGTACAACCAATAATGTCTGGTAGGGACAAACCCACTACTATGACGGAATAAATGTACTAAAATGATAGATAAAAGAGTAATGACTAGGGCATCGGCTGACTAGATAATGATGCGCCCCATCCTAGGCAGAAGGCCTACCAAGTGATCACCGAAGCTCTGACGGTAACACCTCTAGCTCCTCTGTGGTAGCAAACCTCGTCTCCTGTCCTGGGCCGTACACTATGGGGTAATATGTCTCGTCCAAATCTGGAAAGGTACCAGGTCCTCAGAGGGACGTAACAAGATACATAAAAATATGCCATATATATAAATACTGAATAAAATAAATACAATAAGGGTGTGCTAACCTTCTAAGTGAAATGTAATATGAGGACAACGCTGGTACATATGGGTAGGTGTAGGCATAACGTCCATATGGGTACGTACTCTGGCGGGAGGGCGGCTCCGGTCGGCGGCCAGCAAGGTAGCAGTGGCGGTGGCGGCAACTGCAGCAGGTGCGGCAGCGGCAGCAATGGCAGCAGCGGCTTGGCGTGCGGCGGTTTGGCGTACGACGGTGGCGGCCATATGGGGGTATGTGTGTGGTCAACGGGGTGGTCAGGCAGGGTGGTCGGGCAAGGGAGGCCGGTGGTTGTGGTGGTGTCGGGTTGGTTAGGGTGGTGTAGGGAGATGTTTGATGATGGAGGAGGGGGTGATGATGGTGAAGATGGAGGTGGTGGTGTATGGGATAGTCTGGCATCGGGAGGGTTCAGGCGGCCTAGGTTGCGGTGGTAGTGGAGCTAGGCGGTCGGGAGAGGGAAGATGGTGCTCGGCTAGGGTTTGGAGGTGGTGACTCGGCTAGGGTTTGGAGGTGGTGATGGTTATTGTTTGTTTTTGGGGTTTCTATGTATAAGAATATGTATTTATATAGGAGATAAAATTTTGGGCTGGCCTCGAGGTTTGGGCCGGCCAGGGTTCATTGGAATGGGGCTGGTCCATATGATAGTGTTCATGGGCTGGGTCAGGTCCTGTTTGAGGTACAATTAGCCATAAATTAATTAACTAGATTAATAATTAACTGCGTGTTACGCCCCAGTCCCAAAATACCGTGGGACCAGACGCGTGATAATGGCCAGCAGTACGCACCGATGGACAAACCCAATTTAATGGATCCATCGGGGCATACTTAAGCTGTAGTATAACAATAAGTAGATCCAGTGGTACAAGTCACAGTCTATACTAATCTCATCCACAACAAATAATCACAGATCAAATGCCAGAATAATGCAAATAAATATAAACTAACAAGTCTCAATAAAAGTGTCTCGAAGAACAATCCGAGTACAAGTCTGATACATCAATGAAATAGACTGAAAGTAAATAACTAGAAACTGAAATAAATGAGTATCTCAAGCCAATACTCAGGAGAAATCCTCTGGTACGATCTCGTCCTCAGATCCTGGTTCTGCTCCGATGTAGGCACCTGCTCCTGCTAATGCTAATGCTCCGGTCCCGTATACCTCGGGATAGATCTCGTCTACAATATCTGGAGACATAATCCGGATCCAGGTCCTCAGGGGACATAGCAAGGTACAAAGAGCTCATGCCAATAAATAAATATACAGTGCAGCAATAAATAAAGCAATAGGGTAAATACGTAACCATCTAAGTGATATGCAAATGAGAACATTATTCCATACTCGGGCTGAGACTACTACAGGATCAGTGTCGGAGAAACCCATAGCAGTATTTTCTCGAAGGGCCAGAACTGGTGCCATAGCTCTGTGTCAGAGACTAAGATACATCCAGATGTCAATATATAATATAATCAGCCTTTCATATGGTAATACTCTCCCCACCCAATGAAATCTCATGTCTCATGTCCATGACACGCAGGATCAAGACTAATGCAACAAGTCCGGATATAATCTAAGCATGTAAACTGTGTATGTCATAAACCTGTATCCTATACAGAATCACCATGAATATCTCAGGAAGATTCTGTCTCATGAATAGTGTCAAGTGTCCTGGGTCATAGTGTACTTGATAAGACAAGTACGAGAATATAAAGTGTCACGAAGGTCCATCTCTAGATGACAGTACCCAACACCGCGTACAGTGTTGGCACCCGACTAATAATCGGACGCTAAGTACGTCACACGGTCCTAGGTTAAGCATGCACAGCAATATAGTGAAGCAAGGAAATTATGTAACAATACTGCAAAGTTTGGCAAGGTACACTTGCCTGGGGTTCCGGCTCCAACTATAGCTCTGGTCTTAGTGTGATCTGCAGGTACTACTCCGGTTGCTGAAATAAACATCATCATTAGATTCAGAAAATATCAAATAGCTAAAAATGCATGTCCTTACGTCCAATTTGGACACAGGAGCAAAAATGACATTTCCGGGTAAAAGCGGGGTCCACATGTGGGCCACTTTGCACCGAAAACTGCATCAGGGTCAAAGGTCTCCAAATTCCTCAAACTTAGTGTCAACAAATCAGGAACGATGATACGAACCCAACGGAACTTCCAGAATTGGATTCCGATGAGCCGATCATAAAATCGTCCGTCAAGTGGAGCCTGCGAGGCCCACGATACGCGATTTCGTCAACGTTCTCAGAATCGAACCAAACTTGGGTCATAGGACCAGCGTATTGCTACGAGTCTGATGGCGCAAGTTTCGTCTCGATCCGACGTGTGTACACAAAGTTACAGCGTATTCCAGAACCGACGGATATGGGGCGGTGTCGGCGGATACGCGTTGATTCCGGTGTGCACGCACATCCAAATCAACTTCTGCAAAATCTCACACGTCCGTATCAACGTCGCGCACGTTTCGATAAAGACCGCGTGCAACCAAGTCGTCCCGTTTGGCGGGGCGCACTCAGTTCCGGGGTGAATCGGGGCATTGATTTTTTTTTTTTTTGGATCGCAGTTTGCGATCACCACAAGACGCGATGCACCGAGCGGGTTGCACGGGCACCGAGAGGGTCATACAGTCTACGCGACGCAACTGACGGAATTGAAAACGGGTAAACGAGCAGGGAGATACGCGTACCTGAACAGGGTTCGAAAAACCAAAAATATCCCGTGTCCGACACGACGCGAAGGGCCGTGTCCTGATCCGAATCCTAGGGTTAGGGTTTGGGAAACTGGGCGACGGCCGGAGCTGGGCGACGCTGCGGTGGGGGAGGCCAGCCGGAGGAGGCTGGGGTGGCACCGGCGAGGCTGGGCGGAGGTGGCGGCGCTCGAGGGGCGGCGGAGCTGAGCGGCATGGTGGGCCGGAGTCGGGCTCGGGGCGATCTGGGACGGGTGGAGGTCGGGTCGAGGCCGGCGAGGTCGTCGGATACGACAGGAAGTAAGGCGGAGACGACGGGGAGTAAGGCGGAGACGGGCGGCGACAAAGTGGGGCTAGGGCTTCGTCGAGCGGCTGAGAAGAGGGCGGTGGATAGGGCGGTTAGGGCAGGGAAGTTCGTCGGGGACGAGGGTGGCTCGTCGAGGAGGCGGAGCGGGCGGCGCTCGCGGGAGAAGGGAAGTCGACCGGTGGTCGTCTGACTGCTCGAGGTGGGAAGTCATGAGGAGAGGGCACGGCGGCTAGGGTTCAGTCAGGGGCTCGGCGGCGGAGAGAAGAGAGAGAGGGTGTGCGGCGGTGGCAGGGCATGGATCCCGAGGCAATTAAATAGGGTGAACAGTGAATCTGGCAAAGATTGGGATTAGGGTTTGGTTCGGGTCGAGTCTCAAGCGGGTCGGGTTCTGTGAATCCGGCCCGACCCATTATTGCTTAAGTGCGGGTTTCGGGCATTCGATTTTCTGGTCGGGTTTAGATCCGACCCGACCCAATAAGGCTGGGTTCGGTTCAACTGAACCGGGTCTGGGTTGGTTTGGTTCAATTGAACCGGGTTTAGTTAAGGGTTTAATTGGTTTATTTTATAAATAGTTTTTAGGGCTTTAAACGGGTTTCCGGAGTCCAATAAATTCACCGAAAATTACCCTATGCTCGGTTTTCCATTTTACACCATAAAATATTATTTCTATAATATTTTAATATTAATTAACCGCAATTAAAAAATCATTCAATTACCAAAAACCTAGGGTTTAATTACAGAAAAATTCTCGAAAATTCCAGGAAAATCCGAATAAAAAATTCTTGAAAAAATTAGGGGGATTACATCAATACGTTAGTTTTAATCCGAAATTGCTCGTACAATTATCAAGTTTCCAAGTTCATCTTAACTAAGATGTTGGTTTCCATTTTTGAGAATTTCCATTCGATATAAGCCTTATCATTTGTTTCAAGACATCCTACAATCATTTAATCCGACTATCGCACGAGACTTTCGAATCCGTTTGAACATTTCCAAATGTTCCATACACCACTCGGAATCGAGTCATCCCATTAAACCAATATTCGATGTTTATATTTATTGTTAGCATATTCACCAAGTCATACCTAAGAATTCTTGCACGATATCTAGGTATCGCCTAGTAATATCTTAGTCTCGTAATATATTCTGGAATGATAGTCATCCAAGCAAACTATATTCGATTTGTATCTTTCGACACACAAAATATTGTTCGAGCCATTTACCAAAATTCCAACATTTCTATGCTCGCCTAAGCGATAAATCTGGTACAGTTTCTATCAGTTGCAGTTCTAAGTCTGACTTGTATTATTCCTGAATGATATCCAAATCTCGTTGTAACTGGCTTACACCAAAGGGTCTTGGTATGCGATACTGAAGACAACACAACTTAGCCGAAAGGCTGTGTGCATAGCAAATCATTCAGGCGATATTTGATTCCGTACTAACCAGTTGGATAACCAGGTAAGGGCATATGGTTCGCACATATCATATGAATCTTAGCATGAGTCTATTCCCCAAGGGGTCTAGCACAGGTCGGCACAAAGGCCTACAATCACAATATTGTACAAGCAATCATACCATTTCATATGTAACTTTTGAAAGTATTTAGACTTATTGTTTGGAATATCCCACTGAGGCATTGAGAGAGTGTCTGCACATAACCCACGAACGAGCTTTCAAAACTGAGACATCAAAATTGAAGTTCAAAGACGTATAAGCCAAGCTCTGATACCACTATGCCATGCCCCGATCTCCCGCAGGATAAACGGCCATCCCCGCTGGGTACGAATCACCGTGCCAGCGCTCCCGTGGGACGATCGCTTCCATCCATCCGGGCGTGATGCCGCACGAGCGTGAACCGCACCCGTGCAAGGCCATGGTTCATTGGCTGGCGGTAAGAGATCTAAGCCACAAGTTGCACAGATTGTCCGATTGCAGCAGAATGTATAAACGCATAAGCGAATGGTAACAAGTTCACTGAGTCGACAATAGCAGAAGCAAGATTGAGTACACAAGTATAGAAGCAAGGCAACTCTTTTATTCATATTGAGACAAGTGTTACAGGCGGCGTATAGCCGAGATTACAAGTCGCTCGAGCACTCTCTCTGAAATATAAAAGCGTGCCAAGTGGCTACATTTGTGGAATGATTGAATAGGCGATGTTCCAACATTATGTCTTGTATATGTGCATCAGTTCCGGACGCAGCGCTCCAAGGCTCCAAAGTCAAACTCCATGCCTTAGCACGTACGAAGGAGACATCCGCACCGAACGAGGTTCTCCCGCACCCTGCAAGCAATCTGGTGGGTTATCAGTACATGAATGCACTGGTGGGGAGGCTTCTCGTCCGCTTGACAAATCCAAACACGTAATATATGTTCCATGCTGTCATGCCATAATCTCCCGCAAGCTCAATAGTCCCTGTTGAACGCGAATCACTACGTTGCAGCGCTCTCCCAGGACAATCGTTCTCATCGGGACGTAATATCGTACGAGCCTGGAGTTGCGCTCGCACAAGACGATGTTGTCAAACATCAAAGTTATCATCAAAATGACCAAGTTGCAATAAAAGTCAAGTATTGTGTACCAAGCACACATCAGAGTATACGCAGCGAAGCTCTCGATAGGGTCCAAATAAAAATGCCACAAAGAGAATGCATAAAGGCTAATACAACACTCTTGCTCTTTCTCTAGCCCACAAAGGTACTTACCGTTCATACATTATGTCCCATATATCCAAGCAGTGTCACTACATCTGCGTACCTGAAATAATGCCCACAAAAGTGGGTCAGTACACAGCCGTACTAGTGAGCGGGGTAACCCACTCGTCTAAGCCGACACTAGGTAGAATAGTGAATGCAAACAGTTATATGGTGATCTTTCGAGTTGAATCCTAGATTCATTTCATGGCATAATAGGTATGACATGATAAGGAAAACTGTGAAGCATGTTAAACATGCAAGCATTCAACTCAAGCCAATATACAAGCAAATATATATCCAACTCAAAAGAAAACTAGCATACAAATTATCCTACTCAAATCCAAGCAACACGTGAACCTATCGAACCATTATCTAAGCCTCAATATCCATCCTCAATCCAAACCTTATAATCTAATCTTCGATATGCACACTCTTGCCGAGGCAAGGCCAAAGCAAAGCAAACCAACTCTTATCTATATGAAGTCACTGGCCAAGCCATAAAGGTCTGATCAACTGCAGTTCTACCCAATCCAGACTGGTAGCTAGCCTGCTTGGTCGTATCGAACTACCGGCACCGCACCCAAGGCACATTACCATTTGTTTCCTCTATGGCCGAACGATCCCGGTGCTCCAGAGCCTATCTCGTTCGAGGAAACCAAACCCCGTACAACACAGGTTGTCCATGACCGATGCAGACACCAAGTAGGTATGACAAGAGGATCGAATATTCTTGCCCCACCAAACGATCCTAGACTCATCCAATCAAATATCCATAACCATTCTCCAACTATAGCCCAAGGCATAAATCTCAAGTTATTCCCATAGGCACTATGTCGCTTCTCGACACAGTATGCCAATTGGTGCAACACCCCTCGCTCAGAACAATCCCATGACACAATGCCCCAACAGTGCCACAATGCCCTCACCGATGCAGTTGTTCGGTTTTGAACCATAACTGCATGCTTTGTATGACAAAGCATCCAAGTGATACTCGTGCACGGATGCACGTTCGCTCGCCCGATGTTCCAACCAAGATGTATAATTCCAACTATTTTCTCCAACTGCCCCAAATATAATCCAACTCTAGCTCCAACTATCTAACGCGAAAACCAACTCAAGCGACAAATCGATCCAAGCAAACGACGTACACTCTATGCACGCCACAGTGTAGTGATTCCCAAGTTCCAGTCCAAGTGTTCAAGCCTTTACGTGTGTTCCATATTATTAGACATGAATGAGTAGAGGAGAAGGGACAGAGCCCACTCACCAAGTTTGATTCCGTTAAGCATCCTGCCCTGCCGATACGGCCGATCCCTTGAACCCGTGGTCCGATGCAAAGCACGATCTACTCAATTGGTATGACCGTGTGAGCAGGCCGTGCTCTCCAAATCATCCGACCGATCGGACTAAGGAAGACGGCATTATCGCTCCAATCCTGCTATCCCAGTACTCCTCTGAACGAACATCTAATTCCATCGAACTCCACTAGCGATCTGCACATAAAACTAACTCAATCAATACTTGTTCCCAAATCCAACAAATTAAAAATGTAATAAGCTATTGCCTCATTCAATCTGACTCAGCGTAACGCACAGTACGGTTGCGGAACGTTACATAATATACCACTTTGAACCAGGTTCGTCCTCGAACCATACTAGTATTTCATTCTCACTAGCATGTCGCTTGCCCAATTCATAACTCTGCTCCATGCAACTCACATTCTCTTAATCCAGACTCAGCATCTCGCTTGCGCTGAATGCTCGCACAAATTCCATATTCCCACATCCTCCTTACAGCTCAATACGAATTCCTCATATCGCTTAGTTTTGGATCATACACATATTTAAGGCATCCCTGAAATACATGCATTTCAGCCGAGCTTAGCGATAGCAAATTTGGACAAGTTACAAGGGTATCTTTATGTCCGAGGCATTCATTCGCTTTACTCCCAATTGAACCAATCCTGAATTTCATTCCAACATAGTCGCACAAGCATTATTCTCAAATTTGATGATTTCTCAGCCGACTCAATTCAGTTCATGTTCCAACTCAATCCATCCAACTATTTCTGAATCCACTCTAGCACCGTCTAAACTCAACCAACAAAACTCTAGCATGACTCCAATCGCACAATATTCTGCAAGCATTGTCTCTAAATATCATCTCATGATCTGAACGATCATCACAACTGATACTACCACAGCTAGGAGACTTATCCAAATATCAAACTTTGCTTTTAGATCAGCTCAGCCCAACACCTTTTTCTCAATCTCAATACCTCACTGGGTGAACATCTATATTGAGGTTCATGTGAGCAAGATTATATTTCAGGTGCCCGAGCATACAGGTTATCCAGAAGTGTTGTAGAGGATGTTCAAGTATTTTAGTTTATTGAATGTGATGCAATGACTCGCACCCGGATTGCCGCTAAGCGAAGATGACTTATCTATATGAACAGGAGGGTCACTGGCACCATAATGGATAATGTCTCACTAGCGGAATGGGAGTGAAGCTTGAATAGGGCATCGCAGGACATTCCGTCGATCTGATAGAGATGCCTATTCAATGAGTATGGGGATGAGAATGGTGCGAACATAAAATAACATGGGCGTTGCGCACCACCCCCATAAACAATAAGAGAACAACATGGAGTCCGTCTAGACCGGATTGGTCCCAGTGCCCCGAGATCATCCGCGGAATGGGATGCTGTAATCCCCCTTGTGCATAAGTTATCCGTGACCATGCAAGTCTTGGGTTTCAAGTTCACAGGATAACTCAATTTTGTTCAGGACAAGTATGCTCTACGAGCTGTGATATTTTGCCTTACTTGACATGATTCTTGTTCAGTGTTCATTTGACTTAATACAATCTAAGACAATATGAGCATGAGATAATCACATAGCATGATCTGTCTTTACATAGTCTCCCTGAGCCGTTAGATTGAGTACAAGACGAGTATCAATTTCTCCGAGGTGATGTTATCTTTCTTAATTGTCCATTGATGTAGTTCCCTAGTTCAAAAAATGCCTTGGTGACCTAGCGATCCCGAATACTTTCAATGTTCTATATTTGGCTCCGAACGACTATTATATAGTCTTTCGATGGTTTGGATGAATGCAAGGCAAGAAATTATTTACTTGAATTTGGCATGCAATTATATGACAAGCATTGAATCGAGACAACGAGTACAAGTTAACATATAAGCAGGCAAACATGCATTTTTATGAAAACATAAGTATTTACGTTGGCTCGGGCCTAAGGGTAAGCTGATGAGTGAAATCGTATAAGGACATACCGGACGACATAATCTAGGGTCGTGCAGTGTAGCAAGTGAACAGTGCACTGCGAAGAGTATAATGTTATACTCGAGGCATAGTGGGGTCTAGTTGCACAAGGCAAAGGTAGCATGCGAGGGTCCATATATAAGAAAAATTTTATTTCCATGTTCTAACACAAGTAATACAAGTTGGAATTATTTCCTTAGCTAGGTGCATTGTATTCTTTATTAGCATGCATGGGGTGATTCATCTAGCGACTAGCATGTATCATCCATATTTTAAGTATGCTGGCTAAGCAAAGACAAGTTCATCGTAGCCACCCACCTTAGCGATTATTCGCCTCGGTCGAGCGATACTCCGAGTGAGCCTCTGAAAGCCTAAGCCAGAACTCCTGAAGGGCAAAGTCTGGAAATCCTTTGCCTCAAATGAGTATTCTCGCTGAGAAAAACGGGTCGGAACGTTGCACTATCGTCGTTTGAATCGGCTGTCCGCTTGAGCGGAATGGGTCGTTATACTATAAACTTGTCGAGATATGGCCGAAACACACGATTCATTAAGTCCATAAAGGCGGCAGGGGCATTGGTTAATACGAATGACATTACCAAAAACTCATAGTGGTCGTAGCGAGTGCGAAAGGCTGATTTTGTCACGTCGTCCGGCCTAATCTTGAGCTGATGGTAACCTGAGCGAAGATAAAATTTCGAGAATACACGTCGCATCTTGTAGTTTATCAAAGAGATCATCTATCCTGGGAAGGGGGTACTTGTTTCGAACATTGGCCTTATTCAATTCATGATAGTCGATGCAGAGCCGCAATGAGCCATCCCTTTTCTTTACAAACATTACAGACGTACCCCACAGAGACACGCTAGGACGAATATACCCATGATCTAGCAATTCTTACAACTGAACCTTTAACTCTTTTAGTTTTGTCGGGACAAAGTGTCTGAAAATGTGTCTATAGTGAACTGTATCTCTCGGTCGGGTGACATGTCAGACAACTCATCTGGAAACACATCAGAAAAATCTACCATGACGAAAATAGGCTCAACGTTTGCACAATCTTGCTGAGTGTCTCGAACGGACGCCAAGTACCCTTCACAGCCAGAATATATCATCCGCCAAGCAGATATTGCAGAAATCACTATATGGGCATTCGACGCTCTCGACGATAGACTACACGTATAGCAAAATTCGGTCTCGCCTGGTAGACGAAACACGACTTTCTTTTCTGCACAATCAATGGTCATCGAGCAAGCGTCGAGGCAATCCTTCTCCAGAATAAGATCGTAATCCCTGATGTCTAGAACTATCGCATCAAGTGACAATTTTCTTCCTCCGATACAAATGTTACCTTGACGACAAACTAAGTGAGTCGGCAAATCTACGCCCGATGGAGTACGGACGCTAAGGTTTAGGCCTAGCGGTGTTATAGGAAATGTGTTCACGACGGCAAAATCTGCCACAATAAAACTATGTGTGGCACCAGAATCAAATAATACTTGAGAAGATACATTATTGAAAAGTAATATACCTGACACTGTCGTGTTTGACGTAAACGCCTCTTCCTGATTCAGAGCATAGACCCGGCCTTGAGCATTTTGCGGTGCCGTCAGGTTCACTCAAGGTGCCTGACCCTGATTCTGAGACGAAGATGTTATTGTTATTGACGACACGGAGGGGGATCATTAGGGAGATCCTGACAATCACGAGCTACGTGGCCAAACTTACCACAAACGAAATATCCCCTTTTTCGAATACGGCAGTCGGTAACATGGTGCCCCGGCCTGTGGCAGTAGGCACAAGGTGTAACGACCCGTTCTGCTCAAGCGGACTGCCGATTCAAATGGCAAAAGTGCAACGTCCCGACCCGCTTTGCTTCAGCGAGAATACTCGTTTGTGACAAGAGAATTTCCAGACTTGGCTCTTCAGGAGTTCGGATTAGGCTTTCAGAGGCTTGCTCGGAGTCTCTTTCGACCGAGGTAAATTATCGCTAAGGTGGGTGGCCATGATGAACTTGTCTTTGCTTAGCCAGCACACTTAAAATATGGATATTTCATGCTAGTCGCTAGGTGAATCACCCCTGCATGTTAATAAGAATACAACGCACCTAGCTAAGGGAATAATTCCAACTTGTATTGCTTGTGTTAGAACAAGGAAATGAAATATTGCTTATAATCAGACCCTCACATGCTACCCTTACCTTGTGCAACAAGACCCCGCTAAGTCTCGAGTAGAACGATATATATACGCTCTTCTTAGTGCACTGTTCACTTGTTTACACTGCACGACCCTAGATTATGTCACTCGGTAAGTCCCTTTATGGTTTCACTCATCGGCTTACCTTCGGGCCCGAGCCAACGTGATTACTTAAGTTCCTTACAAATACATGCTTGCCTGCTTATATATTGCCTCGATTCAATGCTTGTCATATAATTGCATGCCAATATCAAGTGAATGCTATATTGCCTTGTTTTTATCCAAACAATCGGAAGACTATCTAATAGTCATTCGGAGCCAAGTATAAGAACATTGAAAGCATTTGGGACCGTTGGGTCGCCAAGGCTTTTTCCGAACTAGGGGACTGCATCAATGGACAGTTAAGCAAGATAACAAAGGCTCAGAGGAAATTGATATCCATCTTGTACTCAATCTAATGGCTCAGGAAGACTATCCAAGACAGATCATGCTATATGATTATCTCATGCTCGTATTGCCTTAGATTGCATCTAGTCAAGTGAACACTGAACAAGAATTATGTCATGTAAGCAAGAAATCACATCTCATGGAGCATACTTATCCTGAACAAAATCGAGTTATCCTCTGAACCTGAAACCCAAGACTCGCATGGTCACGGACAACTTGTACACAAGGGGGATTACAGTATCCCATTTTCTACGGATGGTCTCTGGGCACTGGGACCGATCCGGTCTAGACGGACCGATTGTAGTTATCTCCTTGTTTATGGGGACGTGCGCAACACCCTTGTTATTTTATCGTTCGTACCATTCTTGGCCCCATACTCATTGAGAGGCGTCTCTACCTGTTCGACGGGATGGCTTGCAATGCCCTGTTCAAAGCATTTCAAACAATCTGCTAGTGAGACATCGTCCATTTTGGCTATGTCAGTGACCCTTTTTGTTCATATAAATAAGCCATCCTCGCTTAGCGGCAATCCGCATACGAGTCATTACATCAAAGTCAATAAACTAAATCACTAAAAACATCCTCTATAATACTTCTGGATAACCTGTATGCTCGTACACCTGAAATATAATCTCGCACTGGAACACTTGTGTTTGCATATGCTATTGCCCCTGAATGTTTATACATGCTCGTGTTTGGATTAACTTGGTTTGCCATGGACAGGGAAGGACAAATGGTAAGTTGGTAAGTCTCGTCGTGTTTCCTCTTATGTCGCACGGCGTACTGCCACACGAGTTAGGCTATTCAATCTTTGCCATAAAACTGATCCTAAGGCAACTAGAAAGATAACATAATAGTTGTTGCACGAAACTTATATTATGTGTTGGGATTTGTCGAGCGGGCGAGTAGCCTCCCCACCAGTGCATTTATGTACTGATAATCCACCAGATTGTTTACAGGGTGCTGGAGAACCTCATTCGGTGCGAATGCCTCCTTCGTGCGTGCTAAGGCATGGAGTTCACTCTGAAGCCTTGGAGTGTTGCGTCCGGAACTGAAGCACATATACAAGATATAATGTTGGAACCTTGCCTATGTATCATTCCACAAATATAGCCACTTAGCACGCTTTTACTATTTCAGAGAGAGAGAGGCTTGAGCGACTTGTAATCTCGGCTATACGCCGCCTGTAATACTTGTTCAATATAAATAAAGAGTTGCTTTACTTCTATACTTGTATTATTCAATGCTTTCGCTATTGACGACTCTCTGAACTTTTTACCAATCGCCTATGCGTTTATAATTCCGTTGCACTCGGATAATCTGTGCGACTCTGTGGCCTAGACCTTACCGCCAGCTAATGAACCACAGCCTTGCATGACTCATGCTCGTGCAGCATCACGTCCAGATGGGACAGAGCGATCATCCCGTGGGAGCTTTGGCGCAGTGATTCTCGCCTAGTGGGGACGGCCGATTAGCCTACGGGAGATCGGGGCGTGACACAAGATTGCCCCTGATTCTTCCTTGGATCTTGGTCCTAAGACCCGCCGTTATTGTGGCGCTTTTGCGCATTGTTACCACTTGTGTTACTATGGCGCTTGTGATAAAAATTATGTACAATGCCGGTGTGAATCGATTACCATATTTAGTGGATTGGGCCCCGAGGATAGACTTAGCGGCAGAGGACATCTCTGCTGCAAGTTTTCTTGCCTAGTTTTCGCTGTCGCTTTGTTTCTTTCGTGCTTTGAGTTGGTTTTCAGATTTATTTGCATTTTCTTGAACGGTTTCGATGGATTTTATTATTTTCGTTCGTTGAACTGCAATTCAATTCCGAGCTTGGAAAGAGTAGAAGAGGTATTGATCAGCTGTTCGTGGCAATGTAGGTGATCGTGCAGTAGGCAACGTGGGAACGGAGTCTTAAAGCACCTCTTTCCTTTTCTTCTCCAATCAACTTGTGAGTGGCTTATATTCAATTCAGTTGACCCTTCTTTCAAGTCTTCACATCTAAAATCTTGCATTCTTGCTTGTCCCGATCAAACAATACCAAAATAACTAAAAGATGTCAAGATAAAAAGGAATAGACTTGGACTACTTATGCTTGTAAATTCAACTTGTGAACGGTTTCTTTATTGTATGCTAGTTCATTTAGAGTGTTCTTCATATACTTCAATTTTAGTTAGAATGCATACTTCTTCTATAAATTGTGCTATGTATAGAACATGCCTTGTTATGCAAATAACTGATCAGGAAGACTATGCAAAATAAATCATGCCATGCTACTTGCCTCATACTCGTGTTGCCCCAACTACGTCAATTGATAACTTAGTATAGACGCCGTTTGATCATGGACAACTTGTGCACAGGGTTAATGGTTCCTACGGATGGTCGTTGGGGCACTAACACCGATCCTATCCGGACGGAACTCCATGTTAGTCTCTCGAGCGGACAGAATGGTATGCTTCGCCTCGAGATCCTAGCGTTGCATACCACTCTCGCCCAAGACTATAACTCATCCATTATGGCATAAAGCCAGTGATCCCCACGTATATTTAAATATGTGCAAGCTAACTTGTGTCTTCGTGGCAGGGAAGAACATGGTAAGTATTGTGCAGGTGGTTCAGACGGGCAGGTAACAGTCACCGAACGATGGCAAGTTTATTTCAGTAAATTTCTATATCAATGCTTGCTTGTAAAATAAACTAAGACAAGATAGAAAGACCATAAATAAGTTGCATGCTTCACATAAACAACGTGTTGATTGGTATAGTTGGGTTAGCTCGCCTTCACCAGTATATTTTGATGTACTGACCCTCGTTGAAACAGGTTTCCCTCACCAAGGAGATCCTGCGAGGAGCTGAAGTCACTTCCCAATCCAGTCCACCCAACCGCACGGCCTGTTCGTGCAAAGGAGAAGTCCTTTGAAGTTTCCAGGAGCTCGTATGTAAAACCCTCGACCAGTTTAGGATTAATTGGAATTTAAAAGCGAGAGACTAGGATCTAATTGAATTTAACTAGAATTAATATGCTGCAATTACATGTTTTAATATACCTTGCCGTTGTCACGAGGTTGGAGCACCACCCCAGTAGTTATCTTCCACCCAAGGTCACGAACATCTCTTAGACATGCCAGACTACCCCTCTGACCATGGTGTAACCTTAGCTATGCAATATTCATTAATTTTTGCCTTGCGCAGTGTGGTGGCCCATGCAGGTCTACGACTAAATTGTTCGGTTTCAACTTAGGGATCGAACAAGCCTGCAATAAGAATAGGATAAGTTTTTAGGATCTCATCCACTTGCTTGAAAACGTTCTTGATATCTATATTGAATTCAAATTAAATTTTCTTGCATCTTGCCTTGATTCCCGTGCGCCTCTTATAGTTTATTTTGATGCAGAGTAATGGATTCAAGAGCAAACGACAAAACTCCAGCAAATACACCAATAGGTGCTGTAGCCACCTACGGAGAAGGTGAAGTGGCGCCATTGAGTGGAGATCCCTCTACTCACCAAGGCAGCCAAGCAGATCAGCATGCTCCTAGATTTCGGCGAGATAACATCCCACCGCCTCCGCAGTTCGTTCCACCAATGCCTGTATTCCCACCAGGACAGCCTATGGACGGGCAACAGATGTTCCAAATGATTTACGCAATGATGCAAGCCTAACAGCATATTTATCAAGAAGCTCAGCGTCGTGAAGCAGATTACTTAAGGAACAGCATAGTAAATGCACTAGAGCAGGCCAACCTACCAACTCGACGACAACCGACGGGCTCTATCACCGATTTCTGCCAGCTGAAGCCCCTCACCTTCTCAGGCAAGGAGGAACCTACTGAAGTTCATGAGTGGCTTACCAACATACGACATCAATTAGAAGCAGCAGAGCTACCAAAGGAACGTTGGATGACTGCCGTCAGAATGCAATTGACGGACAATGCACATCACTGGTGGCTATCTGAGGAGACACGGCTAGGACCAGACCGAGTCACCTGGGAGGAGTTCTCCAGACTCTTTCAAAAGATGTACATTCCAGCTACCACTCGATCAGAACTCAGAGACAAGTTCAACCGCCTTATCCAAGGCAATATGACAGTGGAAGAGTACAACGCAGAATTTATTCGTCTGAGTCGCTTCGCCCCTACCTTGATTCCGACAGAAGAAGAGAAGGCCGAGAAGTTCTTCGATGGACTAAACTTCGAGCTACAGAAACTAATTGGATCCATTGCACCCACATCTTACTCGGACGTCCTTGCCGCAGCTCGACGCATGGAGCACGTCACCAGGAGAGAGACCAGTCTGAAGTGGCCTTCCACATCAGCAACAACCAGAGCACCACAAGAAGAAGCTGCAAAGAGACCTCACCTACACCAACAGCAGGAAGCATCTACACCACAAGTAATAGTTCTCTCTACTTGTCACTACTGTGGCAAAGCAGGCCATCTCGCCAGGGAATGCAGACGCAGGTTAGGACTATGCTTAGGTTGCGGATCCAGACAGCATAAAGTGAGGGACTGCCCTGAGCGTAGAGAAGGAGCACCAAGGGCAAACCAACAAGCTCTACCAGCACCAGGAGGATATCAACCAAGGCCACCTTTTGCACCTCGACCAGCACCCTTCCAGCAGGCCCAGCAGCAGCAGAGGAATCCCCCTCAAGGACGCGGACAAGCTTATGCGATGACTTTGGAGGATGCGCAAATTCATGGAGTAGCTAATGCGCGTAAGTTTTTTTATAGTTTCTGTTTCTTGTATTGTTTTAGTTTTTGCATGTTGGTTCGTGACCCTAGCCTTCACCTAGTAATTTTAAATTGCTAAATACCTAGAATAATTTTATAATTAATAACCTAATATGTTTTAAGTGATAATCTAGTTTTTTTTATGAACTGTAGTCTTCTAAATCTCCTTCAAACGGGAGATTGCATAACTTTTAATGCTTAGGGAAATAGTTTTTCCTTTGTATTATTCTTACACCCTCAACCTTGACTCTCCTTGATCATGATGTGCTTCGAACAATATTTGCAACCGTGTCATCTCTGTTGACCGGTTATTCTTTTGATTGCGAGGACGCAATCCTCTTAAGGGGGGTAGATTGTAATCCTCCTGATTTTTTCAAGAATTTTTTATTCGGATTTTCCTGGAATTTTCTGGAATTTTTCTGTAATTAAACCCTAGGTTTTTGGTAATTGAATGATTTTTTAATTGTAGTTAATTAATATTAAAATATTATGAAAATAATATTTTATGGTGTAAAATGAAAAACCGAGCATAGGGTAATTTTCGGTGAATTTATTGGACTCCGAAAACCCGTTTAAAGCCCTAAAAACTATTTATAAAATAAACCAATTAAACCCTTAACTAAACCTGGTTCAATTGAACCAAACCAACCCAGACCCGGTTCATTTGAACCAAACCCAGCCTTATTGGGTCGGGTCGGATCTAAACCCGACCCAAAAACCGAACGCCCGAAACCCGCACTTAAGCAATAATGGGTCGGGCCGGATTCATATGAACCCGACCCGCTTGAGACCCGACCCAAACCAAACCCTAATCCCAATCTTTGCCGGATTCACTGTTCACCCTATTTAATTGCCTCGGGATCCGTGCCTCGCCGCCGCCGCACACCCTCTCTCTCTTTTCTCCGCCGCCGAGCCCCTGACTGAACCCTAGCAGCCGCGCCCTCTCCTCGTGACTTCCCGCCTCGAGCAGTCAAACGACCACCGGTCGACTTCCCTTCTCCCGCGAGCGCCGCCCGCTCCGCCTCCTCGACGAGCCACCCTCCTCCCCGACGAACTTCCCTGCCCTAACCGCACTATCCACCGCCCTCTTCTCAGCCGCTCGACGAAGCCCTAGCCCCACTTCGTCGCCGCCCGTCTCCTCCTTACTCCCCGTCGTCTCCGCCTTACTTCCTGTCGTATCCGACGACCTCGCCGGCCTCGACCCGACCTCCACCCGTCCCAGATCGCCCCGAGCCCGACTCCGGCCCACCGTGCCGCTCAGCGCCGCCGCCCCTCGAGCGCCGCCGCCTCCGCCCAGCCTCGCCGGTGCCACCCCAGCCTCCTCCGACAGGCCTCCCCCACCGCAGCGTCGCCCAGCTCCGGCCGTCGCCCAGTTTCCCAAACCCTAACCCTAGGATTCGGATCAGGACACGGCCCTTCGTGTCGTGTCGGACACGGGATATTTTGGGTTTTTTGAACCCTGTTCAGGTACGCGTATCTCCCTGCTCGTTTACCCCTTTTCAATTCCGTCAGTTGCGTCGCTTATACAGTATGACCCTCTCGGTGCCCGTGCAACCCGCTCGGTGCATCGCGTCTTGTGGTGATCGCAAACTGCGATCCAAAAATAGGAAAATCAACGCCCCGATTCACCCCGGAACTGAGTGTGCCCCGCCAAACGGGACGACTTGGTCGCACGCGGTCTTTATCGAAACGTACGTGACGTTGATACGGACGTGTGGGATTTCGCAGAAGTTGATTTGGATGTGCGTGCACACCGGAATCAACGCGTATCCGCCGACACCGCCCCGTATCCGTCGGTTCTGGAACACGCTGTAACTTTGTGTACACACGTCGGATCGAGACGAAACTTGCGCCATCGGACTCGTAGCAATACGCTGGTCCTGTGACCCAAGTTTGGTTCGATTCTGAGAACGTTGACGAAATCGCGTATCGTGGGCCCCACAGGCTCCACTTGACGGGCGATTTTGTGATCGGCTCATCGGAATCCAATTCTGGAAGTTCCGTTGGGTTCGTATCATCGTTCCTGACTTGTTGACACTAAGTTTGAGGAATTTGGAAACCTTTGACCCTGACGCGGTTTTTGGTGCAAAGTGGCCCACATGTGGACCCCGCTTTTACCCGGAAATGTCATTTTTGCCCCTGTGTCCAAATTGGACGTAAGGACAGGCGTTTTTAGTTATTTGATATTTTCTGAATCTAATGGTGATGTTTATTTCAGCAACCGGAATAGTACATGCAGATCACACTGAGACCAAAGCTACAGTTGGAGCCGGAACCCCAGGCAAGTGTACCTTGCCAAACTTTGTAGTATTGTTACATAATTTCCTTGCTTCACTATATTGCTGTGCATGCTTAACCTAGGACCGTGTGACATACTTAGCGTCCGATTATTAGTCGGGTGTCAACACTGTATGCGGTGTTGGGTACTGTCATCTAGAGATGGACCTTCGTGACATTTTATATTCTCGTACTTGTCTTATCAAGTACACTATGACCCAGGACACTTGACACTATTCATGAGACAGAATCTTCCTGAGATATTCATGGTGATTATGTATAGGATACAGGTTTATGACATACACAGTTTACATGCTTAGATTATATCCGGACTTGTTGCATTAGTCTTGATCCTGCGTGTCATGGACATGAGATGTGAGATTTCATTGGGTGGGGAGAGTATTACCATATAAAAGGCTGATTATATTATATATTGACATCTGGATGTGTCTTAGTCTCTGACACAGAGCTATGGCACCAGTTCTGGCCCTTCGAGAAAATACTGCTATGGGTTTCTCCGACACTGATCCTGTAGTAGTCTCAGCCCGAGTATGGAATAATGTTCTCATTTGCATATCACTTAGATGGTTACGTATTTACCCTATTGCTTTATTTATTGCTGCACTGCATATTTATTTATTGGCATGAGATCTTTGTACCTTGCTATGTCCCCTGAGGACCTGGATCCGGATTATGTCCCCAGATATTGCAGACGAGATCTATCCCGATGTATATGGGACCGGAGCATTAGCATTAGCAGGAGCAGGTGCCTACATCAGAGCAGAACCAGGATCTGAGGACGAGATCGTACCAGAGGATTTCTCCTGAGTATTGGCTTGAGATACTCATTTATTTCAGTTTCTAGTTATTTACTTTCAGTCTATTTCATTGATGTATCAGACTTGTACTCGGATTGTTCTCCGAGACACTTTTATTGAGACTTGTTAGTTTATATTTATTTGCATTATTCTGGCATTTGATCTGTGATTATTTGTTGTGGATGAGATTAGTATAGACTGTGACTTGTACCACTGGATCTACTTATTGTTATACTACAGCTTTAGTATGCCCCGATGGATCCATTAAATTGGGTTTGTCCATCGGTGTGTACTGCTGGCCATTATCACGCGTCTGGTCCCACGGTATTTTGGGACTGGGGTGTGACAATTGAGCTTGAATATAATATCGCTCGAATGAGTTAGCCCGGGGATGAATACTGTGGTTCGATGAGAGATATAAGCGATAATAGAATTGGTTTGGAAGTTTGTAAGAACGACTTAAAATCCAGTTTGAAAAGATAACTCTTGAAATCAGTCCCAACGAGAACGGTTATCTTGCGGGAGCGCCGGCATGGTGATTCGCGTACGGTAGGGATGATCGGACTCAAGGAAACATGTTTAGTGATTATTCTGAACGGACTCGATGAATGGAACGTATCATAATGGAATAAAACTTGGACTTGAATAATTGAACTTGTTCTTGAGGAATGTTATAAGTAGGCTGTGGAAATATCGAACGGTAACATCAAATTTGGATGATTTTACAAGACGAACTATAATCACTGCATAAACATATTTGACTTGATGGATATACAGTTGGATGGAATTAAAGGTTAAAGGATAAGGTGTCTCGATCATGTCGAAGATAGCCATAATATTCAAACATTCTTGTCTTGTACGAGCGTAACTCTACGCCCGCACATGCGTCACGTCCGGATTAGGACGATTATCTAGCGGGAGCGTTGACGTGATAATCTCACGTCCAACGTGGATGATCGAAATTATGGGAGACCGAGGTGTGACAACTTATGGATCGTCTTGACTTCTGGTTCGATACGATAAGACGAACTTGGAATGCAAGTGATTAAAAATGTTTCAATGGATAAGTTAGCCTAGAACCTGTAATAAATCACGCTTGATGGTTTTGTGAACGGATACGTAAATCAGGTTGAACGAATTGGAGTTAAAATTAGAAAAGGGCATAGAATCGAATCTTGTCTTGGTGGACTAGACTTGGAATGGATAGGGATTATATCAAAACATGTTTGGAGGAATAGACTATGCCAATTACTAGGCTTGTCCTGAATCATGGAAATAGTAGATTTTAACTTACTGACTCGTCCCCCGAGCCAAACGAACGTGTTATTGAGAGTAGGAAAAATTTGTGCTCGATGTTTAGAAAATTGAGTGAAACGAGCTTGGGTAGATTACCCTGTACAAATGAACAATGGTTTAACCCTAGGAATTGGGGCGAGCATCGTGCAACGAATTTGCACGATGTATCATATGCTTGAACTTGTACCTATGACCTTGTGAGCTGACCTAGCAACTAGGCAGATGACCCTGTACTGAGTGAATGAACCTGTGTAATCGACTTTATCACATTGCTTGAACAAAGCTATAGAATTGGGGCAGCAGACTTAGGGTTAGACTGGAAACGGTAAAACGTGTTATATTTGACCTGAAGATGGACGCTAGTCGGTTGAATTGAACGGATGGTGCTAACGGGAGTTCAGATACTTGATTGAGTTGGAAAGGAACTTACTTGGGATTTGATTGGCCCTATCGGAAGTATCCTTGTGATTTCTAAATGGGAACCCTTAAGATTTTCGCAAGTAGCTTGTCCAATTTCACTATCTCTAAGTTTGGTTGAATGCATAAGTTTGAGGGACGCCTCAAACGAGGGCACGATCCAAGACTCGATGAGATATGAAATTCGAGTGCACAGACTTCGCTATCGCCAAGTTGGTTGACATGCATGTGTTTGAAGGATGCTTCGGACATGTGCACGATCCAGACTCGCGATATGCTGATCTTGAATGCTAGTGCAAGTGAATATCCTATCGAACAAGCATAATGACTTGTATAAGTTTGCCTCAGCCTTAGATCGTCATTCTAGAGGGATTGTAACGTACCCATGCGTTAAGCAATATGTCCCGCGCTAAGGCGCAATGAGACCGACTCAGTACACACGTGACACGGCGTAAGGAACGAGTAGGTGATTGTGTTCAAATGGATCTAGGGGTACCGGCAATTACGCTTGGACTAAAATCGATAGAACGACTTGCCCTCAGGAAGTCTCGAGGACAAGACTTTTTCTGAGTGGTGTATGATGTAACACCCCGTTCCGCTCAAGCGGACTACCGATTCAAACGGCAAAAGTGTATTGTCCCGACCTACCTTGCTCAGTGAGGCGACTCATTGAGGTAAAGGATTATCCAAACTTGGCCCTTCAAGAGAACCGGCTTAGGCTTTCAGAGAGGCTCACTCGGAGTATCGCTCAACCGGGATGAATCATCGCTAAGGTGGGTGGCTACGGTGAACTTGTCTTTGCTTAGCCAGCACACATAAAATACGGAATGATATATGCTAGTCGCTAGGTGAATCACCCCCTGCATGCTAATAAGAATACAATGCACCTAGCTAAGGGAATAATCCCAACTTGTACTGCTTATGTTAGAACATGGAAATGAAATAATTGCTTATGTACAGACCCTCATATGCTACCGTTGCCTTGGGCAACTGGACCCTGCTATGCCTCGATAGATCGATATGTGTATTGCTTTCCTTAGTGCACTG
The DNA here is from genome assembly GCA_036927795.1 of Iris macrosiphon. NCBI lineage: Eukaryota > Viridiplantae > Streptophyta > Magnoliopsida > Asparagales > Iridaceae > Iris > Iris macrosiphon. Next base: position 347,630 of record JAYESA010000111.1, on the reverse strand, counting down.
TTCACCTGGTTACATTGCACGAGTCTAGATAATATCGCTCGTTAAGTTCCTTAACGGTTTTACTTCTCGGTTTACCTTCGGGCCCGAGCTAACGTGATTGTTTAAGTTTGCATGCTTGTCTGCTTGATATGTTAACTAGTAATGTTGCCTCGACCCCGCTGTGCCTCGAGTAGGATGATACAAGTACACTATGTTTACTCATTGCACTGTACGACCCTGGAGCATGTCATTCGATAAGTTCCTTGCGGTTTCACTCCTCGGCTTACCTTCAGGCCCGAGCCAACGTGATTATTTAAGTTTCATTGGAAATGCATGCTTGCCTACTATATGTTAACTCATACCCTTGCCTCGATTCAATGCTTGTTATATGGAATCATGCCTTAATCAAGTAAAACACTGTTGTATATCGTGCATGCATCTTGTTAGCCAGATGACTATTAAATAGTCCTTATGTGTAGAATGGAACCTGCTGGTATCTGGGACCGATAGGTTGCCAAGTCAATCCCCGAACCAGGGGAGCGCATCATGTTAAGTTGCACCTGAACATAACTATGGGCTTGTATATCAACTTGTGTGAAGTTCATAACAAATGAACCGAACGGCCTGGGATGGTTTGTAGAGAGGATCATGACCTGCGCCTGCAACCATTGTGGTTTACTCAGAATAATGGAAGAACAACCAAAAGAACTCATTCATTCAGTCGTGAACGCTTGTGCACACGTTTGATCTCCTCGGTTCGGGACACCGGGCCACCGGGACCGATTCGACCTAGGGGAAAGATCCGGTAGTTGCACTAGTTTGTTCCTAGCACGGATAAGTTCGGTCTGGTTGCCGGGGCATCAGGACCACCGTCTTATTGCGACTATGTCCATAAATGGCTACGCCAGCGACTCCTGAGCATTCATATGATCACACTTGCTTAGCGGCAATCCGCGTGCGAGTCATTGTACTGCATCTATGAAGCTGAATCCGAGTGTCCTGATAAAAGAGTTATGAACCTGTGGATCATTCCTGAATCTGAGAAATAAGTATACTCGTGTTAAATGAATTAAATAGAAGAACTCGGGTACCCGATATAAAATCTCGCTTGAGACACTTATGTTGCATATGCTAATGCTTGAATATTTATATATCATGGTGCATGAATTAACTTGGTTTATACTTGGACAGGGAAGGAGAATTGGTAAGTTGGTAAGTTTCGTCGTGTTTTCTCCTATATCGACGATGCACTGCCACACGAGTTAGGCTGTTCATATATGCCATGAAACTGATCCTAAGACACAACTAGAAAAACAACAAAATAGATGGTGCACAAAACATATATTACGTATTTGGATTTGTCGAGCGGGCGAGTAGCCTCCCCACTAGTGCATTTGTAGTGCCCCATTCTCCCGGTACGGAGATCGCGGCTAAAAAACACAAGACAGTATCGTTCGATCGGGATAGATTGAAACAAGAACTCGTCCTCGTTATGGATTTGTTTCTTCGGAATCGATTCCCATATTCAGTGGACCGTGCCCCCGGGATCGACTTAGCGGCAGAGTCAGGAGGGACCTCTCCGCTGCTATCTTTTATTGCCTCGGATTTCGAAGTCGCTTGTTGCTTTTGTGCTTTGAGTTGGTTTTGGGATTTGCTTGTTTTCCTTGAACGGTTTCGATGAGTTTCATTATTTTCGTTCATTGAATTGCACTTCAATTCCGATATTGGAAAGAGAGGAAGGAGTATTGATCGAGCTGTTCGTGATGCAGGTGAACGAGCAGTAGGCGGCTTACGAGTAGAGTCGTGAAACGCCTCTTTCCTTCTCCCTTCCAACAATCTAAGTGAGTGGCTACCATCCCGATTAGCTAGCCCTGCTTCCAAGTCTTCACACCAAAACTCTTGTATTCTAGTTGCCCCGATCAAACAATACCAAGTAATAATAAAATATACCAAGATAAAAAGAGAATAGACTTGGATAATACTGCTTGTCAATCAAACTTGTGAACGGTTACTTACTTGCAAGTTTGTTCGTTTGGAACGTTTATCATATGCATAAATATAAGTAAGAATGTATGCTCTTCTTTAAATTATGCTATGAACAGAACTCATCCTGAATGATATAATCTGAATAGGGAGACTATGCAAAAGTAGATCTTTCCCTATTACTGTCCTGTGCCTGATATTTCCCTGAATTGCCTCGACTCCTAACTTAATGTATTATATTGATCACGGACAACTTGTGCACAAGGCCCTTAGTTCCTGCGGACGGTTGCTGGGGCACTGGCACCGATCCGATCCTGGCGAGAACTCTCCTGTTTAGTCATCATGTGCAAGGACGGAATGGCGTGCAGCACACCCGTGCTCTCGCTGCATACCATCCTCGTCAGCGACTAAAATTGATCCAATATGGCATCCAGCCAGTGATCCCCTGTATATTTAAACCTGTTGCAAACTAATTTGTGTCTTCGTGGCAGGGAAGGCATGGTAAGTATTATGCAGGTGATTCAGACGGTTAGGTAAAATCCACCGAACGGTGGCAAGTTTATTTCAGTATCATACATATATACTGTTGCTTGTAAATGAACTAAGGCAAGATAGAAACCCACAAAAATATGCATGCTTTATTAAAACAACGTATTGATTGGTATAGTTGGGTTTAGCTCGCCTTCACCAGTATATTTTGACATGCTGACCCTCGTTGAAACAGGTTCTCCGCACCAAGGCGAACCGAGCGAGGAGCCGAAGTCATCTTTCCCGATCCAGTCTAGCTGTAGGCGCATCCTGATTGTGCCGTATTTTGAAGTACTTTAAGAAGAAGCTTGCAACTCTATATACATAATGCAGCTTCGTGGCAAAGCTGTCCTCCAGCCCAGAGGTCTTTATCCTTTTGAAGTTTAGTAAAGGGATGTAATGTACAGGACTGCTATCTCATTTTGAGTCAACACTTTTGTAAGCTCGTGCGGCATATTAGCTGACTCGTTCAGGAGTTTGTAATAGATATTTATTATCAATAAAGAGAACTTTTCCATGTTTCAAATCTGTGTTTCAATTTATCTGCGTACTCTGAATATGTGGTTGTCATACAAATCATTAAAGCCTTGTGCGGGTGCAACCCCAGGCCCGCACGGCGGTCACGATTCGGGAGACGCCTCAACGATTCTACGGAATCGGGTCATGACAGCATTCATGTACTGATAATCCACCAGATTGCTTGCAGGGTGCGGGAGAACCTCGTTCGGTGCGGATGCCTCCTTCGTGCGTACTAAGGCGTGGAGTTCGACTCTGGAGCCTTGGAGCGCTGCGTCAGGAACTGATGCACATATACAAGACATAATATTGAAATATCGCCTATTCAATCATCCACAAATGTAGCCACTTGGCACATTTTTATGTTTCAGAGAGAGTGCTCGAGCGACTTGTAATCTCGGCTATACGCCGCCTGTAACACTTGTCTCAATATGAATAAAAGAGTTGCCTTAATTCTATACTTGTGAATTCAATCTTGCTTCCGCTATTGTCGACTCAGTGAACTTGTTACCATTCGCTTATGCGTTTATACATTCCGCTGCACTCGGACAATCTGTGCGACTTTGTGGCTTAGATCTCTTACCGCCAGCCAATAAACCATGGCCTTGCACGGGCACGGTTCACGCTCATGTGGCATCACGCCCGGATGGGTCGAAGTGATCGTCCCGCGGGAGCGCTGGCGCGGTGATTCATACCCAGCGGGGATGGCCGTTTAGCCTGCGGGAGATCAGGGTATGGCAGTGCGTGCTAAGGCATAGAGTTCACTCTGGAGCCTTGGAGCATTGTGTCCGGAACTGAAGCATATATACAAGACATAATGTTGAAACTTTGCATATACATCATTCCACAAATGTAGCCACTTGGCACTCTTTTACTGTTTTAGAGAGAGAGGCTTGAGCAACTTGTAATCTCGGCCTAGCGTTGCCTATAATACTTGTTCAATATCAATAAAGAGTTTTTTTTACTTCAATATTTGTGTTATTCAATACTTACGTTATTGACAACTCAGTAAACTTATTACCAATCGCCTATGCGTTCATTATTCTGCTACACTCGGACAATCTGTGCGACTCTGTAGTTTAGACCTCTTACTGCCTGCATGGACCACGGCATTGCACGGACTCGGCTTATGCTCGTGCGGCATCATGCCCAGATGGGTCAAGCGATCATCCCGCGGAAGCGCTGGCGCGGTGATTTGCATGCAAGCGGGGACGGCCGATTATCCTGCTGAAGATCGGGGCATGACATTTGGTATCAGAGCATGGCCATACGTCTTTCGACTTTATTTCAATTTTCTCAGTTTTGAAAGCTCGTTCATGGGTTATGTGCATACGCTCTATCTTAATATCCCATCAGGATGTTCCAAATAATAAGTCTAAATAGTTTTAAAAAGTACATGTAAATGGTATGATTGCTTGTACGAAATTATGATGCGAAGGCCTTTGTGCCGACCTGTGTTAGGCTTGTGAGAATAGACTCATGCTAGAATTACAAAATATGTGCGAACCCAAAAGCCTATACGTGTTTACCCAGCTGGTTAGTGTGTGGAATCGAATATTGTCCCGAACGGTTTGCTATACACACAGTCTTTCGGCTAAGTTGTGTAGAGTATCGCGCGCTAAGACCCTTTTGTGCGAGCTAGTTGCAAACAAGATTGGGATGTCGTTCAGAAATAAGATAAGTCAACTTAGAATGACAACCGATAGAAACATTATAGATTTATCGCTTAGGCGAATATAGAGAATCGTGCTTGGATTTTTGGGAAATAGCTCGAACGGTATTTCGTGTCGGAAGATACAAATCGAATATGGTCTACTTGGATGACTATCAACAAGATATATATATATATATATATATATATATATATATATATATATATATATATATATATATATATATATATAGAGAGAGAGAGAGAGAGAGAGAGAGAGACTAATATTTTATCAGGCGATGCTATGTATCGTACAGGAATTCTAAGGAACGACTTGGTGAATATGCTAGCGATTGATGCGAACATCGATTGAGGATTTAATTGGGTGACTCAATTCTGAGTGATATATGGATCATTAGAAATGTCCAAATAGATTCATAGGTCTCGTGCGATAGTCGGATTGAATGATTGGAGAATGTCTCGAATAAATGATAAGGCTTATATCAAATAGAAATTCATGGAAATGGAAATTGATATCTTGGTTCAGGAAAACTTGTTGGAAACTTGAGGATCATGCAAGCAATTTTGGATTGAAACAAATGGATTGAACTTAAATACAATATCGCTCGAATAGAAGTTAGCCCGAAAATGAAGATTGTGATTCGATGAAAGAGATAAGCGATAATGGATTTGGCTTAGAGTTTAGAAAAACGATCTTGAAATCAAGTTCAGAAAGATAACCTTCGAAATCCTCAAACCAATGGCTAAACAGAGTGGGTAAATCAGGTACTTGAAGACTTGCTGCATCTCTGCGCAATTGACTCAAAGTCAAGTTGGAACGTCCACCTAGCGTTGGCCAAATTTGCATATAACAACAGTTATTAGTCCAGCATCTAGATGGCTCCGTATAAGGCTCTGTATGGACGTAAGTGTAGGTCACTGATCTGCTGGGATAAAGTTGGGGAGCGTCAAATTCTTACGCCGGAACTAGTTGAACAAACAGCCCAAAAGGTTCGGTTGATCCGAGAGCGACTAAAAGTAGCACAAAGCCGGCAGAAGAGTTATGCCGACATTCGTCGTCGATCCCTTGAGTTCTTTGAAGGTGACCATGTGTTTTTAAAGGTCTCACCCATGATAGGAGTTATGCGATTTGGAGTAAAAGGGAAGTTAAGTCCGAGATTCGTTGGCCTGTTCGAATTCCTCAAACGAGTCACTTCGGTTGCCTATCAAATTGTATTGCCACCAGCCCTGTCAGAAATGCATAATATTTTTCATGTGTCACAGCTTAGAAAGTACGTGCATGACCCAAACCACGCGGTAGATTTCGGTCAACTGGATCTGCAGACAGACTTGTTGTACGCCGAAGAACCCGTTCAGATCTTAGATCGTAAAGAGAAACAGTTACAGAATCAGGCAGTCTCGCTAGTGTGCGTTCTTTAGCAGAACCACTCGGTCGAGGAATAGACCTGGGAACTCGAATCAGACATGAAGGAAAAGTTTTTCTCATTATTCCTTAGGGGTCGGTTCTATTCCTAAGTTTCGAGGATGAAACTTTTTGTTAGTTGGTTAAGATGCAGAGTCCCGTTCCCCCTATTAGGGGAGCACGACTAAGAAATACTTGGTATCGTTCGATCGGGACATATTGAATAAAGATTCTTTCCTCGTTATGGATTGATTTTTTCGGAATCAAGTCACATATTCAACGGATCGTGCCTCAATGAAGGACTCGGCGGAAGAGTCGAGAGGGGCCTTTCCGTTGCGCTGGTTTCTTTGCCCGTTTTCGATGTCGCTTGGTTGCTTTCTTGTTGGTTTTTTGCCTTGCATTTTCTTGAACGATTTTGATGGATTTTATTGTCTTTATTCTTTAAATTTTGCATTTTGTATCGAACCATTGGAGACCGAAGCAGGAGATATTGATCATCTGTTGGTGCGTACAGGTGATCATGTAGGCGACGCGCAAGCGTAGTCTTGAAGATCCCCATTTTCTCTCTTTTCTGAATCACCAACTTATGAGTGGCTTTACTATGATTAGCGCCCTTCTTCCAAGTCTTCATTCCTAATAAATTGACTTGTTTGTATATCCCGATCAACGATACCAAAAGAATAAAATTGAGTCAAGATAAAAAAAGAATAGACTTGAAACACTTATAATGCTTGATAGTGAGTATATTCAGCCTCTCTGGCAATGCCTCAAACTTCAATCCAATACGGGTCTCATATTGTGCAGATATAAATGAGTGTGAAGCTCCAAAATTAATTAAAGCTATGGCAGGAAAGGTTGTAACGGAAATGTTACCTGCCACTATGTCGCCCGATGCCATAGCTTCCTCCAAAGACAAGGTGAGCGCCTGCCCTTGGTCTTGTTGAATTCCCTGCCGATATCTTCCTTCTTGTCGTTGTTGCGGTCCCTGCTGATTCTGCTGTTGTTGTTGTCTATAAAGCTGGACCTACGTCGGCAATGGACGCTGAGCTAAGGGCTGTACTGCTGCTGCTAGTCCTCCTTGCTGCTCTTCCCTTGGAACTGGTAATGCAAGAAACTGTTGTACTGGTCCTCCTGGCCTCTGTATTAATGGGCATGTGGCAACCTTGTGATGAGGGCTCCAATATCTCAAGCATAATCTGTTAGCTGCCCGACAAATATCTTGGGTATGACCTTATTTGCCACAATAGGTACATGTCGGTGCTCCCCGTCGTTGTTGCTGCTGCTGCTATTGCTGCCTTGGCTGCTGCTGCCGAGTTGGTGCAATCACTATCGATGTCACTGGCCTCCTCTGTGTCATGTCATGGATGTGAATGCCAGTGGAAGGTGCTGACGTTCGCGGTACTGGCCCTCATTGCTCTGTCTAGGAGGCCTCTTCCGATCTACTCTTTTTGATGCCATCATTTGAGAAGTAATCTCAACCCTCTTGGCTGCAATCAATACTGCCTCAAAAATTTGGTAGTCATGCACCTCTACCATATGTAAGATTTTCAAGTGAAGTCCCTACTGGAATCTCATTCCTCTCTCCAACTCTGTTGCCACCATGGTTAGAGCAAACCTACTTATTCGGCAAAATTTTACCGCTTAGCCGTCTACTGTCCTTCCAGCCTGCTTGAGGTTAATGAACCTTTGCTGCATCTCATAATGAGCCACAATCCCAAAGTACTTCACCCTGAACCGGGTCCTGAAATCATCCGACAAAATATGATGCCTCAATCCTACCTCCATCATGGCCCACCAATCCCTTGCCAGATCTTGGAGTTATAGGCAATCCAGGTCAACCTATTCCTCGACCGAAACTTTAGCTGTTGCCAGAATGGTCTCAATATCCTGGAACCAATCATCTGCCATGATTGCGTCCTCCATGCCATCAAAATATTTGGGGTTTTGTCTGCAAAATCTAAGAGATGCCCCAAAATCTGTTCTCCCGTCTCGTTCTAGGGCCGTCTGTAACCCTTTGTTCAAGAGGATGTTCTGTTCCTACGGCTGAAGCTGCTGTTGTTGATGTTGTTGTTGTTGCTATTTTTGTACTACCATCTAGTGTTGTTGGGCAGCCAACAATCCACAGATAATCTCTAACAAGGCCGGGTATCTAGTATTGTCGGCACTGCAGGAGGTACGGGAACACCTGGAGCCTGATATTTTGTTCCATTTATCGTGGGATTAACTTAGATCCTTGGCTGGGGTTCTACAGGATCTCGTTCCACTGGCAATTCTGCCTCTCTTGTTGCTACAGCATCGGAGGAAGGAGAAGCCCTAAAGAAGAGCACAAGAAATAATCAAGTATATGAAGAGAAGAAACAAGAAAGCAATCTATCTGAAAAATTTTAAGCTGAGTATTGAAGATGATGAATTCAGAATTTCAAGAAGGATCATGTTTGACTGAGAATCCTATGGCTATGACACCCCACAAGTCTGAAGAATAGACCTGCATGGGCCACCACTAAAATCTTGTCACGTCCCGGTATCGGAATACGGAGACAAACATGGCCAACTACCCCGAACAAGGTACTATACGTCGTACAACGATCACGGCTATAATAAGACAAAGGGGTGCATGCTACAATCAAGTCTCCTATGGTCAAGAACTTCTCTGTATCAATCATTCAAACAAGAAACAGTAACCATAGAGCATATATAATAAAGCAATAAGGCGTCTCAAATGCTTTCTCAAAATATTCTAGAGACCAGCTGTGCAAAATAAGAAGCTGGCAGAGTATCAAAATTATATGACAATGATCAGTTGCAGTCTGATTTAATACAATCATGTAAGGGGACTAATGTCCAGATGTGTCGGCTAACAGGTGCCGGTAGCTAAACGCCAAAAAGAAGAAAATGTACAACGACGAGCGGGGAAGAAGAAAACTCATTCGTTATCCTCTACGACCATGTTCCTGGTACGCACCATGGGTTGGGGGATAGTACGCTGGATCTTCGGGTGATGGCTCAAAACCTGGCCATGCAAAACCAGTGGGGTTAGACCCCAAATAGCAAGTACTATAAAGGAAGCACGAAATGGTGACACAAAAATCCAAGAAGTAATTATATAATAATACATAGGTTCAGTGTCGTAACTTAGGTCCATGACATATCCTAGCGTAAATGTCTAACCCTACAACCAAAAACGTTCAAGGGTTGAACCATCACACTATGATAGTTTATTTCTCTAGGCTACTAACCGAATAATACAATCACAACCAATTCCCTTTTCTTATATCGACCAATCACTTGTACGGCTTGCAATTTTATGGAATCTGAGGTTATCTCAGAAATAACACATAATAGGTATCCTCATATCACGCCAGTGCCGAACATGAGCTAACCGAGCCAAATAAGAAATATACAGGCACCTACAGGATGCGACAGTCCCCCGTAGGGCTATTGCGCTAAAAATATGGTATTAACGGTTCCAATGCTCCTATAGTGAAATAATGGCTCGACATATTTATAATGGGTCAGATCCTGCACTCCCCTAAGGTGGATGATATACAGTATCTGTGGTGGCCAGTCCACAGGGCACTTAGAATGAATATATGTGAGAAGGTTCATTGGCATGATCTCGGGATACCGTTTTCTCCAAATGTTACAACTTTTAATTACCAAATTAGCCTATAGTGCGTTCAAAATCTCTAGGCATGGTCATATGAGAATTTTTCTTAAGATGTCGTACAAAGTACGGGCACGCTAGATACGAATCCATGAAAGTTCAATCTGGATTCTCCCGAGCGTGTATGCAACATTCAATCAACATCCTAACCACGCTTTGGTTGTTGACTCGCTTATTATGCTTGTACTGGAGAAAAGTAGTATGCATATATAATATCACGTATTCAGAAGATTTGGAGGCATTCTCGATGCATAATCTAATATAAACACTTAACACATGATACTGTATGTCGTACCTCGGCACACATCCGATCATATACACTTTAAGGCAATAATTTTTATCAACACATATATATTATTCAAGTCCAATTACCAATTATACATTGGGTCACATGAATCAAGATCAAATTATAACACAAACCTTATATCATGCATATAGCCGGTTAGTCACTATCCACTTAGTCTAGTTCATACTAAAATCTCAGTTCAACTCATGCCATGTTCATAGCCAATCTTAGCTCATGGTCATGTCTGGCACGAGGTTTGGTTACTAAACCTATTCTTCCTTAGAATCATACTACTAGAATTAACTCAATTATAAATCATAAAAGAAAAATAAAACATTCAATCAAACAATCAAGGCCGCATGGGTCTCTAGGTCGCATATGAAGTCCTGGCCGCATATGTCTCTAGGCTGCAGGAAAAATCCTAGCCGCATATGAAGTAAGGTACTCCTTGGGACAAGTGTTGAAGTGACAGCCAATAAATAAAGTGTCAGTGATATGACATAGAGTGAATGATGTGACTGAGGTGACAATGCAATAAAGTATGTAAGAGAGAAAGGACAAGGTTATAGAAATATGTGCCAACGGTTCAGGGTCATGCGTCCAAGAAAGGTGGCCGCATGCTCTGCTTGCCGCATATGAATCATGCTGCATGGATTGCCTCTTGGACTTAGCGAATTTCTCATTCGTTCGGCGAGTTAAAACACAAGAATCTCAAGGACACTTGTGTAAAATAAGCAGTCATGTGTCCAACAAGATGGACGCATGCTGGTCAGTATATACGGCACAGAGTTCAGGCCGCATAGCACTCCCTACCGCATATGATGCTTGCCGCATGAGCACTTCGTCTTCTCCAACAATAATTTGGCCATGGCAGAAGCCCCAAAAATCAAAATTTTACTTTAACAATAAAATCCTCATTTTAAATCTAAATCAATTGAACCAAAAACTAAAACGCTTGAAATTGAAAGCTCTATCATGTAGCAAAAACTAGTTTTCAAAAATATATGTTAAATAGATCAAAATCAAGAAAAACTCATGAAGCTCATAAAAATTCTAAGTTAGAAATGTAGATCTGCACTAATCCATCCACCAAATTCGAAAAATCCAAGTTCTAAAAGTGTCTAAAATTATGCAAAGAACGTAATAATCAATTAATATGGAGGGTTTCTCCATTTCTCATGCAAGGTATACTTGCCTTTGGAAAGGAGAGAGAAAACATAAGAGAGAGAAAATGAAGTAATGGAGAGAGAGGGGGGGTTGGCTTATATATGGTAGGGTAGGAGGTTGAACCAAGGGTTCTCATGACTTGAACCAACCACAAAATGAACCATGAACCAGGTTAAACCAAAGAATGAGACTAGTCTCCATGCACCTGCAACCATGCTAAAATAAAAATATATTTCAAATACGTATATCGGAAACAAGGAGTGACACATGTCCTTACGAATCAACTGTGTCAAGGATGCAGAAATTATAGCAAAATATGCCATGAAGCGCAGATAATATCCTGCCAATTCCAGAAAACTATGAACTTCTGCAACTGTTCAAGGTACTGGCTAAGTCTCCACAGCTTATATGTTCTTGGGATCCACTTTTACTCCACATTTAGCAATAATATGTCCTAGATATAAAATACGATCGAGCCAGAACTCACATTTAATGAACTTCGCATAGAGCTTATGCTCTCTGAGAACTTGAAGAACTGTTCGAAGATGTTGCTCATGTTCCGCTTCACTTCGAATATACACTAGGATGTCGTCAATAAATATTACCATGAATTGTTTCATGTACAACATGAATATGCGATTCATGAGATCCATAAACACTATTGGCTCATTGGTGGCTCCAAAAGAATAACTAGGAACTCCCAATGGCCATATCTTGATCTGAAAGTCGTCTTAGGTATATCTTGCTCTCTGACTCTGATCTGATGATATCTAGACCGTAAATCTATCTTGGAAAACACTGCTGCTCCACTTAGCTGGTCAAATAAGTCATCTATCCGAGGTAATAAATATTTGTTCTTGATGGTTACCGCATTGAGGGTACGGTAATATCTACAAAAATATGATGTTTCATCCTTCTTCTTTACAAGAATCATCGGAGCTCCCCAAGATGATCCACTCGCACGAATGAATCCCTTGGCTCTCAATTCCTCAATCATTCGATACAAGGCTTCTAGCTTTGGAGGGGTCATCCTATAGACTCTTTCTGATACTAGTAATATTCCTGGGATCAAATCAATGACAAAATTGATCTTTCTTTCTGGTGGCATGCCTGGAAGCTCTTTTGGGAATACATCGGGGAATTCTTCTATAACTCTGGGGAATTGCATTTCTTCTGCCACTGTCATTCTCAAGATTGCTGATAGGTGCTCCTTTTTCCCTCTAAAAAATGAGAAGTCTTCATTTTCAGGGATACGAAAAATAATATTGCTAGCATGGCAATCTATTGTTGCCTATCGAGCACACAACCAATCTATGCCTAAGACGACGTCATAATCTCCCATAGGGATTCTATCAATCTAGCAAAAAACTCTCACCCGCACCCTATAACTCGACACGAGGCATAGACTTTATCTACTCCCATGATACCATTACTAGTAATTATATTGAGTCTCACTGATAAGGACTCTGGTTCCAATCTAACTAGTATCGTAAATCGTATAGACATAAAAGAATGTGATACACCAGAATCGAATAATGCTAAAGCTGAATGAGAGTTGGTGAGAATGGTACATGTCACCACCTCACTTGAAGCTAACTGCTACTCCACGGTGAGTGCCATAACCTGACCTCGTCCTCTCGGTGCTGGTCCCCTCTACTGTGGACCTCCTTGTCTGGCCTGTACTTAAGCTTGGGTCTGTGCATATTGTTGTGGCATCTATTACTGGAATACGTGAGATTGAGTCGGCAAAGGCCTCTGACCCAGGTTTTACTGAGCCGGTACTGGAGCCCTATACTGTGGTCCTGTCGGGGAAGATGATGAACTGGCTCGGTGTGGGCAAGATCATACTCTGTGGCTTGGAGCTCCACAGGCTAAGCAAAACCCTTGTGCTCTACGACACTCTGAAATTATATGTCTTGGCTTTCCAAAATAAGAACACCTTGCTGAGGAATATGTCCTTTGATGTTGAGTTTGGGTTGGGGATGGTTGCTGAACTAAGGTTGTTGAAACTAGTCTCCTCGGAGATCCAATGGTCATACCCTAATTGTCGAGGCTGGTGTAGAAGACTGGGTATAAGAACCGCTTGAAGTATAGGTTCTCTTACGACCTCCAGTCCTATCCATGATTCTCTGGGAGGTATACTCATACCTCCTTGCTGCTCTTAACACTGTATCAAAAGTCTGAAACTCGTATTATTACACTGCTCGAATAATCTCTAAATGGAGTCTGTGCTGGAATCTCTGAGCTCTATCCAATTCGATTGCCACCAAAGTGGGAGCGAACCGACTAAGTCTGCAGAACTCTGCCGCATAGCCATCGATAGTCATGTCCATCTACTTTAGGTTGTTAAATCTTTGTTGCAAATCATGATGCGATACTGGGTTAAAATGTATGGTCTGAAACCTCTCACTGAAAATGGCCCAAGGGACTTGCATTGCCAAAAAAACTATATGTGATGTCCGCCAGTCTCGGGCTAGATCCAGCAAACGCAGGCGAACTACCCACACTTGCTCTTTGGCTGGTACTCCTGCTGCCTCTAGGATAGCTTCAGTGTCCTAAATCCATGCATCCGATGAAATCGCATCCTCAGTTCCATAGAAATACGATGGTTGGAGGAATTTGAAGTTGCTTGCTGAGTTGTTGGCACGATGTCCGCCACTTTCCAAAGCCTCTTACACTGACTGAGTGAGTGCATTATCTCATCATCCCTGGGATGCTAACAATTCTCTAAGGATACCAATCAGCACACTGATATCTCCTCCTACATCAGGTACTGGTTGTATGGGTGGCATTGCTACAACATGAGGTATTGCCTGGGTCTGGGGTTCCTTATTCTGAGTTTTTCTGGACCCGGCTCTGGAATGCTGAGGATGAACCTCAAGATTCTGTTGGTCGGCCGGATGCTGTTCTGCCACTGGAGGAACTCGGGCTGGATGATCGAAAGGACTAGAAACAGTGTCCCTGAAAGATAAAGGACACAAAGATCAAATCGGAATGACAAGAATGATCGAGGATAAAGGCAAGTATCAGGTCAAGATTTAGAGATATAGAATCGATATTGGAGAAGATCAAGTAGTAACATGATTGAGACGTCTAAATACTGATAAACCCCCACACTTCTGAATTTTAGACTGCATGGGCCACCACTTAAACCGTGTCACACCACAGAACCATAATACTGGAGAGCGAGGGAAGACAAAGCCAGCTACGTATACCAGAGTATTCTATACCCTAAGATACAGTCACACCTGTCTAAGACATGTGAGGGTTTACTCTACAATCCATTAGGCAATCCTGGGTCAAGAATCCTAGTTGTCTCAATCTCAAGCAAACAAGTTACAAGATGTATGATCACTAAAGATATATTAGTAAGGCGTCCCAAACTATAAATACGTAGTTTATTATGAAGCTAGTTGCACAAAATGGAGAACTAGCAAAGAGTACAATATTACATGATCGACTCTAGCTATAGTCTAGAATATGCTTTACATGTAGGCTTGCATGCAGGATATCAAGTTCCAAAGCACAAGCTAAATACGTGCTCGTTGGCTAAATGTCTCAAAAGTATAATTATACAAGATAAAATGAGTGATGAAGAAGAAACTCATATCCTCGTGTGCTCCTCGTGTTCACCATCTTGAGTAGGAAAATATGGGAGATCATGCGGTTCTGCTCCAAAATTTGGTCATACAAAACCAGTGGGTTCAGACCCCAAAACAACAGAGTACCCCAAAGGGGCCAAACTTATGAACTAAAACCATTATGCAAACAATCAAGGAGACACACAAGTTAGAAACAATTTACATATAAAAAAATTATGAATCAATCTTTTGGTGTCAACAATGATAGGTATACAAGAAGGTAAACCTAGCATGCGCCCTATCTATATGACGGTCCATGAGTTTCCCCATTAATGGACAACAACACCCCCCTAGATCCTTTCAAAACGTAACATCAGGGTGCTCTCACAATCCCTTCCGCACCGACCGATTCTCAGTGCCCCAGGAATCGATCAAGAGACTATTACCTTGTGCACAAGTTGTCCGAGACCAATGCATGACAAGCAACATTCAATCAATATACATTAACATTCACAATCACAAGCATTTAACAATCTAAAAGCCACACCCCCTAGAACCCGAAGGAACGGAACATCAGGGCGGACTATTAGACTTTTCTCTTTTCATTCATTCAAGCAAACACATCTTTTCACATATCTAATAGCACACTCCCCTAGATCCCGAAGGAATGGAACATCAGGGCGGACTATTAGTCTATGCTTATACGAATCAAAGACTTTAGCAGTTCGATATAGCAAAATAGACAAGCAAAATATATAATGGCAAACACGATTTTGATTTCATATCTAGCATACAATAACTATCTCTTTCTTAGCATATTACAAATGGACATTCAAGCGATTCATTTACTTATCTTTCTTAGCATAGCAAGGGTTCGTTTGATAGCTGTGTCGGTGTAACTAAGCATGCAATAATTCTTCTATCTCATTAGCATAGCAATGGTTCTATCTCTTTCCCTTTAGACAAGCATCTCCAGTTCTCTAATTAGGCAAGCAAGCATATTCATTTCGATGACAAGCTATACAAGTTCTCTTATTAAGCGTGCTGAGTCGGTTCTATCATTCTTCCTATGAAACTATCTTCTTAAGCAAACAAGCATTCAAAAACTCAGATTCATTATTAAGTCGTGCAAGAATCAGAGAATGCAGTTCTGCCCACTCACATTGATCAATCGGTCGGGAAGTCTCCGAGAAGACTTTCGTTCGAGCAAGCAAGACGATATCACTTGTTCATAGTGCCTACGCGGAGCGGGACACTACATACTTACCCACCAACAAAGAGTTTCGTCCTCAAAACTCAAAGAGAAACTCACGAAACTCGGAGCAGCGATAGTCCTCCTCCTTTATCATCCTAAATCAAAACACAAGCAAATCACAAGCACAAAGGCACAACTTAATCAATAAATCAAATCCAGAAAACTTTTGCATGCATCTTTGAGAATATCTATGGACTTATTGTATGGAACGTTCATTGCAACACAATCACAACTCAGAGTCGGAGGCAACAGAATGGGCAAGGAATCGAGTCGCTCTGATACCATTATGTCACGCCCCGGTCCCCTAGGGCCGTTCGTCCTCGCTTTGGTCACTACGGAAATGATCGTCCTCGCACGGGCGTGATCCCGTGCAAGCCTCAAGTGCACTTGCACAAGGCCAAAGCTTTGAACAAAGGCAAGTAAGCTATTCAATACTGAAGCAGCGGCACACATATATTACAGAAAAGTAAAGAACACAATGGTACATGAAAAACAAGCTCTTTTATTGTAATCGAAAGTGTTACAAGTGGCACAAGATCGAGGTTACAGATCGCTCAAGCACTATTTCTCTCGATTACAATGTGTAAACCCCCAGAATTTTTCAAAATTTAAAAACAAATTTTTGGGATTTTTTCTAAAAAATTTTACTAATTAAAATAAATGTTTTCTATTATTAAATTAATTTTGTGATTTTATTAAATATTAAAATATTATAAAATTAATATTTTTGGGTGTAAAATAAAATATTAGATATACTGTAATTTTTCTAAAATTTATTGGGCCCAAAAACTATTTTTAAAGACCTAAAAATAATATTTTTAAACAAACCAAAACAAACCAATCTGAACCCAGTTGAACCAAACCGAACCCAACTAAATAAACTCAACCCAAACCGTAGTGGGTCGGATTCGGACCCGCATCCAAACCCGACCCGAACCCGACCAGATAACCGTAAGCTACAGTGATCCCCCGATTCCCCCGTGTCCTTCCGACTTTTCCCTCCGCCGTTTCTCCTCCGCCGCAGCCGCGTCTCTCCGCCTTCCCTAACAGCCGCCACCCGCCAAGACCCCTCACCTCCCGCAACCGTCGACCGACTAACTCCCCGCCGCTCCTCTTTTCTTCCCCGCCATCTCAATAAAACCCTTTCACCCATCGGCACCCACTCAGACATCCGCCGTGACCCTCGACCCCGGCCGCTGCCACCACTGCCTCCTTCACACCACGATACCTCCGCCACCTTATTCCTCTGACGACCCGCCGCCGGCCTCCTCCTATAAACCCTAGACCCACGATCTCAGCCCCGTCGAGCCGCCGCTGCCATCCTCCGGTGCCACCCCGCAGGCCGCCGAGCTCCTCTTCGGCCGACCCCGACCTCGCCGGCAACAAAGACGACCCCACCGCTGACCAGCAGCTGCAACAGTGCGGCCGTGCCGTGCCGCACCGCATCTTGCATGTGCAATTTTATTCGTTACCGAACCATCGTTCCGGTGAGTTTTTCTCTCTCCTTGCCGTCTCGTTTTTCGAACCGTCTGCTGTAACGCGTTTCCTGTGTAACTCTTTCGAACCCCGTGCAATTTTTTAGGGTATCGCATTCTGTGTCAGTCGTAAACTGCGACGCAAAAACAGAAAAATAAATCCCAATTTTTGAAAATTCAAAAATTAGCCCCGAACTCCCCAGTTCACGACCGTTTTGCGACCAACCTACAAAATGTTTTCAAAATTTACCTGAACAGTAATTTAGACCATATGACCTAGTTTTAAAACACTATTTTTTTAGTTTATTTATTGAGCTGTAATTTGCATGTTATTAGAGGATGAAAATGACCAAAATATTGGTTATTTAAAATCTAGATTTTCCCGGAACTGGGTGTGCCCCGCTAAACAAGGCGACTTGGTCGTGTGCTAACTTCACCGAAAGGTGCATGCTGTCAATACGGATGTATGAGATTTCGCAGAAGTTGATTTGGATGTGCGTGCACACCGGAATCAACGTGTATCCGTCGACAACATCCCGTATCGGCCATGTTCTGAAACTCGTTGTAACTTCGTGTACGTTCATCATTTCAAAATAAAACTTGAGCCATCGGACTCATAGAAATACACTGGTCCTGTGACCCAAGTTTGGTTCGATTCTGAGAACGTTGACAAAATCCCGTATCGTGGGCCCCACGGCTCCACTTGACGGACAATTTTGTGATTGGCTCATCGGAATCAAGTTTTGGATATTTTGTTGGGTTCGTATTATCTTTCTGGATATGTAAATACTAAGTTTGACGAATTTGGAGAAATTTATCTCTGGCACATTTTTCGGTGCGAAGTGGGCCACATGTAGACCCCACTTTGACCAGAAACTATCACTTTTGCCCCTGTGTCCAAATTGGACTTATGGACAGGCAATTCTAGCTATTTGATATCTTCTGAACATGATGGTAATGTTTATTTCAGCATTCGGAGGAGTACTTGAAGATCCCTCGGATACCAGAGTACTAGTTGGAGTCCGAACCCCAGGCAAGTGTACCTTGCCAATCTTGCAGTTCTTGTTACATAATATTTCTTTGATTTATTTATATGATGTATCTGTTCAACCTAGGACCGTGTGACATTACTTAACGTCTAAACAAGATTCGTGTGTCAACACCGTACGCGGAGTTGTGTAACATCACTAGAGATTGATATCGCGACCCTATATATATCTTCGTACTTGCATTATCAAGTACGTTATACCATAGGACACCTGACACTGTTCATGAGACAGAATATTCCTGAGTCATTCATGGTGATTCTGTATAGGCTACAGGATTCGTGACATAGACTTTATATATGTCCATAGCTATCATATGACTTGCTGTATTAGATATGATCTTGCGTGTCATGGACATGAGACCTCGTGGACATGAGACGTGTGATTACATTGGGTGGGGATAGACACACAGGCTACAGGATAATTTTATATATATATTTATTAACGGTGTCGTAGGCCTACTATATAGTATAACTACATAGTATAACTGCTACCGTCTCCCCGACACAAAGCTTGTAGTGGTCTCAGCCTGAGTTTTAGTGATGCTCTCAACTTGCATATTACATAGCTGGTTATATAGTTTACCCTATTGATTCATTTATTTTTGTACTGCATTTACTTTGGCTTGAGTTATTCTTGTACCTTGCTATGTCCCCTGAGGACCTGGATCAGGATTATGTCCCCAGGTTTAGCAGAGTAAATCTATCCCGAGGTGTACGGGACAGGAGCATACATTGGAGCAGTACCAGAACCCGAGGACGAGGTGATCGTCGAAGATTTCTCCTAAGTATCTGCTTATTCTATACTCAGTTATTTCTGTTGTTTCCTGTTTATTGAATTAATATATCAAACTCATTATCGGGTTATTCCCCGAGATATATTTTATTGAGACTTGATGTTGTAATGACCCACTCCGCTCAACCCGGAGGGCCGATTCAAATGGCACAAGTGTAGCTATTCAACCGCCTTGCTCAGCGAGATGGCTCATTTGAGGCAAAGGCATTTATGATGGGATCTTCAATGGAGTCAGACTTAGGCTTTCTAGAGGCGCGTCGGGAGTCTCGCTCGACCGATGCGATACATCGCTAAGGTGGGTGGCCCCGGTGAACCTGTCTCTACTTAGCTGCACATTAAAAAAATAAATGTGACATGCTAGTTTTCAGGCGATAACCTTTGCATGCTAATAAAAAAGAGGAACGCACATAGCTAAGGGATAACCCCGCCTTATCATTGTATAGAACATGGAGATCTTACTTGCTATTTGCGTAGTTGGGATTGTTGAGTTGGAATGTAGTAACTTCTTTCATATATGCCATAAAGTAGTGTGAGTTCATACTGAGGCATTGTATCGCACGAAACATGACACGGGATGGAGTAAAATTATGTTGCATGCATAGACGAGGAAGGCTATCAAGTAGTTATTCTGAGTCAGGAGATGGAAAGAAAGGAAGGTACTCGGGATATGCAGATCACCGAGGCAGTCTCTAATCAGGGAGCTGCGTAAAGAAGAAAAGATCTGAGTGTAGTCCTCGGCAAAGATTGATCCGAGAGTTGTCCTCGGCTAGGATTGGAAGTGGGGGAGTAGTTGTATGGTCACGGACAACTGGTTGCGTACCAGGTAGAGAGAGTCCTCGACACGATTGTTGAGGCATCTGAATCGTGTCGGCCCGGGAGGACAGTGCCAGTATAGTCCCAGCGATACGCTAGCTGATGACTAGCAAGCGAGAGCGGAACATCCAGCAAGGCTTGCTACTGACCTGGATGGGCACCGACTAGTTAGACGGCTAGGAGGTCCAGCAAGGCTAGCAACCGAGCTGGGAAGATAGCCGTCCATCGCAGATTATGTCCATTATGGCTAACAGATCCAGTGACCTTCATATAGATAAGTCATATTTGCATAGCGGCTATCCGCATTCATAAGAGAAGTAATGGGAAGGAGTGTGTTTGCACGACACTTTGCATAATGAGAATGGACGTATGGTATCACGCATAGTTCTAGTAAAATGGGCTTTGAGGCAGAGACACGACATAACACTTGGACTTCATAAATATTCTTTATTATTCCGTAGATTATTGTTTATATTGCTGTATATGACAAGGAAGGCCGAATGGTAAGAAATGGTAAGGGTGAACTCAATTGTTCATTATTATGACACTCTTGGGCTGACACGGAGATTACTTTCTTTATGTTGCCATGTAACTGATCCTAAGGCAAAAGAATAGAAAGACAACAAAACCAGTCGGTTCACATAACTAATGAACGTGCTTGTTTTGTGGCGTGGGCAAGAGGCCTCCCCACCAGTGCATTCAATGTATTGATACCCAACCAGTCTGCATGTAGGGTGCAGGAGAAACTCGTACGGATTCGAAGATCGCTTAACGCAATGAGGCGCCGGACCGCACTTGGCGTCTTGGAGCGTGACGCACGGACCTGGAGCTCGCATATATGAGACATAATATATGGGAACATCATCATCCAGATCGTTTGTATTGGTTCTAAGCCTAAGGGCATATTCTTTGTAAGAGAGAGAGAGAGAGCATGAGCGATTTGTAATCTCGGTCTAGCGCCGCTTGTAATCTTTACTTAATATCAATAAAGAGCTTGATTTGGATTCAATACTTGTGTTCATTTTATGTTTCCGCTATGACGACTTTGTGAACTAGTTATCAACGACCGTTTTGGTATTTGCCTCGCACGGGTGCAACCCCAGGCTTGTGCGACATCGCGTCTTGATGGAAACGTACGTCTCGCGGGAGCGCTGGCACGGTGATTCGCGCCTAGCGGGGATGGCCGATTTCGGCAAAAGATCGGGGCGTGACATATTGGTATCAGAGCACGGCTTTACGTCCTTGGAATTTGTTTCGATTCTCTCAGTTTTGAACTTGTGTATTGAAAGAAGTGGTAGATGCTCTCTCTCGATGCTTCGATAGATGTTCCATACAATAAGTCTAAATATTTTTGAAAAGTGCATGTGAATTATATGATTGCTTGAACGGGATTATGATGCGAGAGCTTTTGTCCCAACCTGTGAAAGACATTGTGAGAGTAGACTCATGTTATAATCGGCAAGTTATATGTCTATATGAAAACACCAAGCGAGTAGAGTGCGAGATAAGAATATCGTTCAGACAATGGTCTATGCACATAGATTTTTGGCCAAGTTGTGTTGAGTATCGTACACCAAGACCCTTGGTGCTAGTGAGTTGTGTAAACCCCCTAATTTTTCAGAAATTTTTAATTTGGATTTTTTCACAATTTTCTGTAATCTTCTGGGATTTTTAACTAATTAAGACCTAGGTATTTGGTAATTAAATGATTTTTAATTGCTGTTAATTAATATTAAAATATTATAAAAATAATATTTTTTGGTGTAAAATCAAAAACTAAACATAGGATAATTTTTCGAAAATTTATTGGACCCCGGAAACATTTTTAAAGCCCTAAAAACCAAGTTGTAATTAACCCTAATTAAACCCTAGAATTAAACCCTAGAATTAAACCCAGTTTATTTTGAAATAAACCAAACCAAACCAACCCGAACCGCAGTTAAACCGAACCGAACCAAACCCAGCCCTTAGCGGGTCGGGTCGGATCTAAACCCAACCCGAAACCCGCAGACCCGAACCAGCACTTAAACATTAGCGGATCAGGCCAGATTCAGATTGAACCCGACCCGCTGACCCAGACCCGTTACCCAATCGGACCCGTAACCCTAATCCTAATCCTACCGAAAATACTGTTCCGACCGCACCTATATAATTTCCCCAGCCACCGAAACCCTAACTTCCTTCGCTTGAACCCTAGCTCCTCCACACCCAGCCATCGACCACCACCGCCTTCCCTCCTCTGCTCCGCTCCGTAGCAGCAGCGCCTCAGCCCCAGCCGACGAGCCCCCAAACCCCGAGCCCCTCAGCCATCGTCCTCGACACCCCTCGAGATCCTCCACCGTCGTCTCGATAACCCGCTGCCCTGCGCCGCCCTCTCCTCCGCCCTCAGCGTCGACCCCGTCGAACTGCCACCGCCTTCCTCCTCCAGAACCACTCCCCACTCCCCTTGCCGTCCCCGACTCGCAGCACCTCGCTCCGACCACCACCTGTCACCCTCCACCGTCTCCTTCGCCCAGCCCTCGACGATACCCCGCAGAACCTCCTCGAAGACCCCTAGCTCCTCCGCCCTCAGCGTCGACCCATCCCCGGCCGTCTCCGCCCTCCTCCGGCGAATCCCCCAACCCCAGCATCGAAACCCTAGCTACACAGCCCGGACACTGTGTCGTGTCGTGTCGTGTCAAGACGACTCCTGGACACGAGAAACCCCGTTCCACGGAGCCCTGTTCAGGTAATCCGTTCTCTCTTCTTGTTGCTCTGTTTTTTGTTCCGTCAGTTGTGACGCGTAGGCTGGGTGACCCTCTCGATGCCCGTACAACCCGCTTGGTGCATCGCATCCTATGGCGATCGTAAACCGCGATCCAAAAATAGGAAAATCAATACCCCATTTTCCTCTGGAACTGAGTGCGCCCCGCCAAACGGGACAACTTGGTCGCGTTCGGTCTTCACCGAAAGGTGCGCGCCATTGATACGGACGTGTAAGATTTCGCAGAAGTTGATTTGGATGTGCGTGCACACCGAATCAACGCATATCCGCCGACAACTCCCCGTATCCGCCTGTTCTAGAACACGTTATAACTTTGTGTACACACGTCGGATCGAAACAAAACTTGCGCCATCGGACTCGTAGCAATACGCTGGTCCTGTGACCCAAGTTTGGTTCGATTCTGAGAACGTTGACAAAATCATGTATCGTGGGCCCCGCGGTTCTACTTGACGGGCGATTTTGTGACCGGCTCATCGGAATCCAGTTCTGGAAGTTCCGTTGGGTTCGTATCGTCGTTCTAAACTTGTTGGCACTAGACTCATGTTATAATCGACAAGTTATGTCTATATGAAAACACCAAGCGAGTAGAGTGCGAGATAAGAATATCGTTCAGACAATGGTCTATGCACATGGATTTTTGGCCAAGTTGTGTTGAGTATCGTACACCAAGACCCTTGGTGCTAGGGAGTTGTGTAAACCCCCTAATTTTTCAGAAATTTTAAATTTGGATTTTTTCACAATTTTCTGTAATCTTCTGGGATTTTTAACTAATTAAGACCTAGGTATTTGGTAATTAAATGATTTTTAATTACTGTTAATTAATATTAAAATATTATAAAAATAATATTTTCTGGTGTAAAATCAAAAACTAAACATAGGATAATTTTCCGGGAATTTATTGGACCCCGGAAACATTTTTAAAGCCCTAAAAACCAAGTTGTAATTAACCCTAATTAAACCCTAGAATTAAACCCTAGAATTAAACCCAGTTTATTTTGAAATAAACCAAACCAAACCAACCCGAACCGTAGTTAAACCGAACCGAACCAAACCCAGCCCTTAGCGGGTCGGGTCGGATCTAAACCCAACCCGAAACCCGCAGACCCGAACCCGCACTTAAACATTAGCGGATCAGGCCAGATTCAGATTGAACCCGACCCGCTGACCCGGACCCGTTACCCAATCGGACCCGTAACCCTAATCCTAATCCTACCGAAAATACTGTTCCGGCCGCACCTATATAATTTCCCCAGCCACCGAAACCCTAACTTCCTTCGCTTGAACCCTAGCTCCTCCACACCCAGCCATCGACCACCACCGCCTTCCCTCCTCTGCTCCGCTCCGCAGCAGCAGCGCCTCAATCCCAGCCGACGAGCCCCCAAACCCCGAGCCCCTCAGCCATCGTCCCCGACACCCCTCGAGATCTTCCACCGTCGTCTCGACAACCCGCTGCCCTGCGCCGCCCTCTCCTCCGCCCTCAGCGTCGACCCCGTCGAACTGCCACCGCCTTCCTCCTCCAGAACCACTCCCCACTCCCCTTGCCGTCCCTGACTCGCAGCACCTCGCTCCGACCACCACCTGTCACCCTCCACCGTCTCCTTCGCCCAGCCCTCGACGATACCCCGCAGAACCTCCTCGAAGACCCCTAGCTCCTCCGCCCTCAGCGTCGACCCGTCCCCGGCCGTCTCCGCCCTCCTCCGGCGAATCCCCCAACCCCAGCATCGAAACCCTAGCTACACAGCCCGGACACTGTGTCGTGTCGTGTCAAGATGACTCCTGGACACGAGAAACCCCGTTCCACGGAGCCCTGTTCAGGTAATCCGTTCTCTCTTTTTGTTGCTCTGTTTTTTGTTCCGTCAGTTGTGACGCGTAGGCTGGGTGACCCTCTCGATGCCCGTGCAACCCGCTTGGTGCATCGCATCCTATGGCGATCGCAAACCGCGATCCAAAAATAGGAAAATCAACACCCCATTTTCCCCTGGAACTGAGTGCGCCCCGCCAACCGGGACGACTTGGTCGCGTGCGGTCTTCACCGTAAGGTGCGCGCCATTGATACGGACGTGCAAGATTTCGCAGAAGTTGATTTGGATGTGCGTGCACACCGAATCAACGCGTATCCGCCGACAACTCCCCGTATCCGCCTGTTCTAGAACACATTATAACTTTGTGTACACACATCGGATCGAAACGAAACTTACGCCATCGGACTCGTAGCAATACGCTGGTCCTGTGACCCAAGTTTGGTTCGATTCTGAGAACGTTGACAAAATCATGTATCGTGGGCCCCTCGGTTCCACTTGACGGGCGATTTTGTGACCGGCTCATCGGAATCCAGTTCTAGAAGTTCCGTTGGGTTCGTATCGTCGTTCTAAACTTGTTGGCACTAAGTTTGACAAATTTGGAGACCTTTGACTCTGACACATTTTTCGGTGCAAAACGGCCTACAGGTGGACCCCGCTTTGACCAGAAACTGTGATTTTTGCCCTTGTGTTCAAATTGGACTCAAGGACAGGCATTTCTACCTATTTGATATTTTCTGAATCTAATGGTGATGTTTATTTCAGCAACCGGAGTAGTACCTACAAATTACACTGAGACCAGAGCAACAATTGGAGCCAGAACCACAGGCAAGTGTACCTTGCCAACATTGCAGTTCTTGTTACATATTTTCTTGATTTGTTTATATATTATTGTACATGCTTGACCTAGGACCGTGTGACTTACTTAGCGTCCGATTATAGTCGGGTGCCAACACCATATGCGGAGTTGTGTAGTGTCACCTAGAGTTGGATATCGTGATCCCTTTACATTCTCGTACTTGTCTTATCAAGTACATTATACCCAGGACACTTGACACTATTCAGGAGACAATATCTTCCTGAGATATTCACGGTGATTCTGTGTAGGATACAGGTTTATGACATATACAGTTACATGCTTAGATTTTATCCTGACTTGTTGCATTAGTTATGGTCTTGTGTGACATGGACATGGACATCGTGAACTGTGACGTGAGATTACATTGGGTGGGGAGAGTATTACCATATCAAAGGCTGATTATATTATATATATTGTCATCTGGAGGTGTCTTAGTCTCTGACACAGAACTTTGGCACAAGTTCTGGCCCTTCGAGAAAATGCTGCTATGGGTTTCCCCGACACAGAGCCTATAGTAGTCTCAGCCCGAGTATGACTAAAACTCTCAACTTGCATATTACTTAGCTGGTTATATATTTACCCTATTATTTTATTATTGATGTACTGATATTTATTTTGGCATGAGTTATTTTGTACCTTGCTATGTCCCCTGAGGACCTGGATCCGGATTATGTCCCCAGTATTAGCTGACGAGATCTATCCCGAGGTATACGGGACCGGAGCATTAGCATTAGCAGAAGCATGTGTATACATTGGAGCAGTACCAGATCTCGAGGACGAGATCATGCCAGAGGACTTCTCCTGAGTAGTGGCTTCATATACTCATTTATTTCTGTTCCAGTTACTTTATTTCCAGCCTATTGCATTGATGTATCAGACTTGTTCTCGGATTGTTCTCCGAGACACTTTTATTGAGATATGTTAGATTATATTTATTTATATTTATTCTGGCATTGATTTATGATTATCTATTGTGGATGAGATTAGAATAGACTGTGACTTGTATCATTGGACCTATTTACTGTTGTATTATAGCTTAAGTAGGCCCTGGTGGATCCATTAAATTGGATTTGTCCATCAGTGTGTGCTGCTGGCCATTGCCACGTGTCTAGTCCCTCGGTATTTTGGGACTGGGGCGTGACATGGTTTTTATGGTGGCCCATGCAGGTCAACGACTAAATTGTTCAGTTTTAACTTAGGGACCGAGCAAGCCTGCAGTAAGAATAGGATAAGTTTTTAGGATCTCATCCACTTGCTTGAATCATTCTTGATATCTATATCGGATTCGGATAAATTTCTTGACTTGCATCCTGCTTTGATTCCTGTGTGCCTCTTATAGTTTATTTTGGTTGCAGAATTATGGATCCACAAGCCGGTGAAGAGACTAATCCAGGAACACCACAAGGTGTTGTGGTTACCCACGAAGATGAAGTGACACCAGTTGATGAAGGTCAATCAGCTCAACAACGCAGTCAAGCAAGTCAGCATGCCTCGAGAATCCAGCAAGATAACGTTCGACTATCGACGCAGTTTACTCCACCGATGCCTACCGTTCCACAAGGGCAGGCTATGGACGAACAGCAAATGTTTCGAATGTTCTATGCGATGATGCAAGCCTATCAGAAGGTTCGTCAAGAAGCTCAGCAAAACCAAGCGGAGAAGTTCATCGACAGATTTAGCTCCGAGATACGAAAGTTAATCAGCTCCGTTGCAACTACCTTAGATGCATACGTTCTTACTGCAGCACGACCCATGGAGTGCATCACAAGGATAGAGTCCAGCCAGAAGCGGCCGTATGCATCAGCACCAGACCAAGCACAACAAGAAAGAGTTGCAAAGCGACCACAGATGAATCCACCACCGAGAGAAGCACCCAGAGCCTCATTCCTTCCTACTTGTTACTATTATGGCAAGGTAGGCCATATTGAGAGGGAGTGCAGACGCAAGTTGAGACTGTGCTTGATTTGCGGATCCAGCAAATATTTAGCCAGAAGTTGCATGATGCATCGAGGAGAAGTACCAATGGTTAACCGACAAGCTTTACCACTACCGAGGCTAGCCTGTCCAGCTTTGGGAGCACAGCAAACGGAAGTTGAAGGAGTCTTACCACCAGCTCCAGGAGGGTATCAGCCGAGGCCACACTTGGCACCACAAGCAGCACTCTTCCAGCAGGCCCAGCAGCAGCAGAGAAATCTACCGCGAGGACGCGGACAAGCTTTCGTGATGACTTTGGAGAACGCGCAGACTATTGGATTAGTTAATGCACGTAAGTTTTTATAGTTATCTGCTTCTAGATTTGCTATAGTTCATGCCTGTTGGTTCGTGACCTCATCCTGAACCTAGTAATTTTGAATTTGCTGATGATTGATAATCTAGAATGTTTTATAATGGTTAACCTAATATGTGTTTATAAGTGATAACCTAGTTTTTCTAAACTGTAGTTTTCTAGATTTTTTCCCTCTGAAAATTGCATAACTTTTAATGCTTAGGAAAATAATTTTTCCTATGTGTTATTCTTATACCCTCAACTTTGATTCTTCTTGATCGTAATGTGCTTCGAACAATATTTGCAACTGTGTCATCTCTGTTGACCGGTTATTCTTTGATTGCGAGGACACAATCCTCTTAAGGGGGGTAGATTGTAAACCCCCTGATTTTTCAGAAATTTTTAATTTGGATTTTTTCACAATTTTCTGTAATCTTCTGGGATTTTTAACTAATTAAGACCTAGGTATTTGGTAATTAAATGATTTTTAATTGATGTTAATTAATATTAAAATATTATAAAAATAATATTTTCTGGTGTAAAATGAAAAACTAAACATAGGATAATTTTCCGAAAATTTATTGGACCCCAGAAACATTTTTAAAGCCCTAAAAACTAAGTTGTAATTAACCCTAATTAAACCCTAGAATTAAACCCTAAAATTAAACCCGGTTTATTTTGAAATAAACCAAACCAAACCAACCCGAACCGCAGTTAAACCGAACCAAACCAAACCCAGCCCTTAGCGGGTCGGGTCGGATCTAAACCCGACCCGAAACCCGCAGACCCGAACCCGCACTTAAACATTAGCGGATCAGGCCAGATTCAGATTGAACCCGACCCGCTGACCCGGACCCGTTACCCAATCGGACCCGTAACCCTAATCCTAATCCTACCGACAATACTGTTCCGGCCGCACCTATATAATTCCCCCAGCCACCAGAACCCTAACTTCCTCCGCCTGAACCCTAGCTTCTCCACACCCAGCCATCGACCACCACCGCCTTCCCTCCTCTGCTCCGCTCCACAGCAGCAGCGCCTCAGCCCCAGCCGATGAGCCCCCAAACCTCGAGCCCCTCAGCCATCGTCCCCGACACCCCTCGAGATCCTCCACCGTCGTCTCGACAACCCGCTGCCCTGTGCCGCCCTCTCCTCCGCCCTCAGCGTCGACCCCATCGAACTGCCACCGCCTTCCTCCTCCAGAACCACTCCCCACTCCCCTTGCCGTCCCCGACTCGCAGTACCTCACTCCGACCACCACATGTCACCCTCCACCGTCTCCTTTGCCCAGCCCTCGACGACACCCCGCAGAACCTCCTCGAAGACCCCTAGCTCCTCTGCCCTCAGCGTCGACCCATCCCCGGCCATCTCTGCCCTCCTCCGGCGAATCCCCCAACCCCAGCATCGAAACCCTAGCTACACAGCCCGGACACTGTGTCGTGTCGTGTCAAGACGACTCCCGGACACGAGAAACCCCATTCCACGAAGCCCTGTTCAGGTAACCCGTTCTCTCTCCTCGTTGCTTCATTTTCTGTTCCGTCAGTTGTGACCCGTAGGCTGCGTAACCCTCTCGATGCCCGTGCAACCCGCTCGGTGCATCGCGTCCTGTGGCGATCGCAAACCGCGATCCAAAAACAGGAAAATCAACACCCCATTTTCCCCTAGAACTGAGTGTGCCCCGCCAAACGGGATGACTTGGTCGCGTACGGTCTTCACCGAAAGGTGCGCGCCATTGATACGGACGTGCGAGATTTTGCAGAAGTTGATTTGGATGTGCGTGCACACTGGAATCAACGCGTATCCGCCGACAATGCCCCATATTCGCCTGTTCTAGAACATGTTATAACTTTGTGTACACACGTCGGATCGAAACAAAACTTGCGCTATCGGACTCGTAGCAATACGCTGGTCCTATGACCCAAGTTTGGTTCGATTCTGAGAACGTTGACAAAATCGTGTATCGTGGGCCCCGCGGCTCCACTTAACGGGCAATTTTGTGACCGGCTCATCGAAATCTAGTTCTGGAAGTTCCGTTGGGTTCGTATCATCGTTCTAGACTTGTTGGCACTAAGTTTGACAAATTTGGAGATCTTTGACTCTGACACATTTTTCGGTGCAAAGCGGCCCACAGGTGGACCCCGCTTTGACCAAAAACTATGATTTTTGCCCTTGTGTCCAAATTGGACTCAAGGACAGACATTTCTAGCTATTTGATATTTTCTGAATCTAATGGTGATATTTATTTCAGCAACCGGAGTAGTACCTATAAATCACACTGAGACCAGAGCTACAATTGGAGCCAGAACCACAGGCAAGTGTACCTTGCCAACATTGCAGTTCTTGTTACATATTTTCTTGATTTGTTTATATATTATTGTACATGCTTCACCTAGGACCGTGTGACTTACTTAGCGTCCGATTATAGTCGGGTGCCAACACCATATGCGGAGTTGTGTAGTGTCACCTAGAGTTGGATATCGTGATCCCTTTACATTCTCGTACTTGTCTTATCAAGTACATTATAACCAGGACACTTGACACTATTCAGGAGACAGAATCTTCCTGAGATATTCACGGTGATTCTGTGTAGGATACAGGTTTATGACATATACAGTTACATGCTTAGATTTTATCCTGACTTGTTGCATTAGTTTTGGTCTTGTGTGACATGGACATGTACATCGTAAACTGTGACGTGAGATTACATTGGGTGGGGAGAGTATTACCATATCAAAGGCTGATTATATTATATATATTGTCATCTGGAGGTGTCTTAGTCTCTGACACAGAGCTTTGGCACAAGTTCTGGCCCTTCGAGAAAATGCTGCTATGGGTTTCCCCGACACAGAGCCTATAGTAGTCTCAGCCCGAGTATGACTAAAACTCTCAACTTGCATATTACTTAGCTGGTTATATATTTACCCTATTATTTCATTATTGCTGTACTGATATTTATTTTGGCATGAGTTATTTTGTACCTTGCTATGTCCCCTGAGGACCTGGATCCGGATTATGTCCCCAGTATTAACTGACGAGATCTATCCCGAGGTATACGGGACCGGAGCATTAGCATTAGCAGAAGCATGTGTATACATTGGAGCAGTACCAGATCCCGAGGACGAGATCATGCCAGAGGACTTCTCCTGAGTAGTGGCTTCATATACTCATTTATTTCTGTTCCAGTTACTTTATTTCCAGCCTATTGCATTGATGTATCAGACTTATTCTCGAATTATTCTCCGAGACACTTTTATTGAGATATGTTAGATTATATTTATTTGTATTTATTTTGGCATTGATCTGTGATTATCTGTTGTGAATAATATTAGAATGGACTGTGACTTGTATCATTGGACCTATTTACTATTGTATTACAGCTTAAGTATGCCTTGGTGGATCCATTAAATTGGGTTTGTCCATCAATGTGTGCTGCTGGCCATTGCCACGTGTCTAGTCCCTCGGTATTTTGGGACTGGGGTGTGACAAGTTGCAGTGAGATTTGGGTATTGTTCGGATAAGAATAAAGTTTGACTTAGGAGGGAAATCGATAGAGACGTTATCGGAGTGCCGTTAAGGCGAGTAATGGGAATCGTGTATAGAATTTTCAGATATAGTTTGGACGGTTATTCATAGTGATAAGTTATGATTTACAACATATTTGTATGGTGGACTATCAATAGGGGTACATACGAGACTAGAATTGTTAAGGCAATAAATAAGGATCGTGCTGGAGTTCTAAGGAATGAATTGGGAATACGAGTGAAGGATGCAAAGGCAATTCAGGAGTTATAGGGATGACTCAATTCATGAGTGGTGTATACAATAGTCCCCTGTTCGATTATGCGAATTATGGATATAATGAGTTGTATAGATTCATGGAGTATAACTCGAACCCTGAGTGGTGTATTGGTCGGCTTAGAAGTGTTCGAACAAATCAGAGATTTTGGAGTATTAAACGAGTCTAGCGGCAAACAACGAGATTGGGTAAAGCCTTAGTATAAATAAACAATGCCTAGCAAGTAAGCGAACTCGGAGGAAGCATGCAATATTTGGTTCAAACGAGTTACAATGAGTTGAATAAGGGATAAGGCATACATCGAATAGGAATTCAGGGCAATTGGAATTGATATCATGGTCGAAAAAACTTAGAGGATTGTACGAGGGATTTTGAGTTGAAACAAGCGAATTAAAAAACTTGAGTTGAGATAGAATAATCGAGAATGCGATCGGAATTAGTGCAATTGGAAATAATGGAGTGAACGAATGATAGCGTGCATGGAAAATTTGGATTTGAGTAGGATATCGCTCGATAGAGTTCGGTTTGAGTACGAATGCGATAATTTCAAATTTTGGGAGATTTTTAGACCATAACAATGGTTGGAAGATAATATGGATTGATGCAAGTTAGTAAAATTGTGATTTTGATGGATCGAGATAAGAGGTAACAGATTTGGCTTGGAGTTTGAAAGAGCGATCTTAAAATCAAGTTCGGAAAGATAACATTCAAAATCAGTCCCAGCGAGAACGATTATCCTGCGGGAGTGCCGGCGTGGTGATTTTACGTACGGCGGGGATAATCGAACTCAAGGGAACATGTTCGGTGATTATTCCAAACGAACTTGATAAAAGGAACGTATCAAAAGGGGATAGACTTTGAGTTTGGGATTTGAACTTAGTTATTTGAGGAATGCTAAGAGTAGACTAAGAAATGATCAAATGGTAAGATTGAAGTTGGACGGTTTGGCTAGGCGAACTTGGATGGAGGTAAGAACGGTTGTTAGAAGAATATGGCTTGGTGGATCAATGTACAACTTGGGATAAAATGAAAGGCGACGATAAGGTGTCTGTTCGTTCGAGGATAACCATAACGATTGACCTTCTTGTCTTGTGTGGGTACAACTTCTTACTCGCACATGCGTCACGTCTGGATTAGGATGATCATTCCGCGGGAGCGTTGGCATGGCAATCTTACGTCCGACGAGGATGATTGAACTTGTGGGAGACCGGAACGTGACAATTGAAGGATCATTTTGACTTGTGGTTTGATACGATAAGACAAGTTTTAGGACACAAATGAATCTAAGGATTTTTGGTGAGGAGTTAGTCTAGAAACGTGAAGTAAGAGATGTTGGACGGTTTTATGAATGGATACATAGATTGTGCTGGACGAC
The DNA here is from genome assembly GCA_036927795.1 of Iris macrosiphon. Lineage (NCBI taxonomy): Eukaryota > Viridiplantae > Streptophyta > Magnoliopsida > Asparagales > Iridaceae > Iris > Iris macrosiphon. The sequence continues at coordinate 314,609 of JAYESA010000111.1, read as the reverse complement.
TTAGAGTTTATGATATACATCGATGATTTATAATGGAATTATGGCTTAGTGATACAGGCTTAGAAAAGGATGGATTGGTGGATTCTATCAAACGTGATAAAAGAGATAGTGTGTGCGAATCGATGGGTTGGACCTGAAATGTGGGAGTATCATGGGTTCGGTTGAACGAACGTGTTGGTGTGATAGGATGATCTGTGCTCGATGTTTAGAAATCTGAGTGAAACGAGCTTGGGTAGAATATCCGTGTAAAAGAATAATGGTTTGACCTTAGGGTATTTGGGGCAAGCTTCGTGCAACGAGATTGCACGATGAGTCGCAAACTTGAACTGTACCTATGACCTTGTGAGCAGAACTAGTGGCTAGGCAGATGACCCTATGCCTTGAGTTAAACTGGAGTGGCTAACTTCAGAGTATCGTTCAAAAAAATGATAGAACTGGGCAACGAAATTTAGAGTTAGGACTTCACACTGAGAGTGTATACTAGTGACGTTGGCATTAAAACAAACGCAGTGCGAGATAGGACTCGGGTAATAATTGATTTGGTCGGATCGGTTATACGACAGTGAGGAATAAGACGGTATTAGAGAATTGTCGGACGGAACTCTCACGATTAGAATTGGTGATATTGAAGATAAGTTGGCGTGATGAGTTGGATCTTTGCATGGAACATGTGTGTTGCTACTAGTAATGCTAAACTTGAAATTGGGTGAGATTGGAGTAGATGGTAACTAAATCGAACCAGAGTTCGATTATTCGTATAGTAGAACGATCGACGATTCAAAAAAAATTTACGAGTAGCTTGTCTGACTTAGCTGTCACTAAGCTTGGTTGAAATACATATATTTGGGGGACGCCTTGAATATGGGTACGATCCAAGACTTAGCGATATGCATAACTCGGATGCAGCTGCAAATGAAAATGTTCGGATTCGCGTGGATGAGTATGGAAACTGAAATAAGTTAGCCTCAACCTAAATTTTCATAAAGGAAGGATTATAACGTTCTCCGTGCTACCGAGATAGTTCTGCACTAAGGCACAGTAAGAGACTGAGTTTGGGAATGCAATAGTTGTACGAAGGGATCATTCGAATAAAATGATTAAGCACTCGTACGAACGGAATGAGTAAAATGAATAGGAAGTTAAGTTCGATTGAACCAAAAGACGCAAAGGATTAGAGCGTACCCCAGGTGGGCAATTTAGCTCTGCGCTAAGGCGCAATATAGACTAAGTCAGAAAACATAGGTGATTGGGTACAATTTACTTAGCGTGATTGGACGGTAACTCAGAGAGATTTGATGCAAACGAGATTGGAAAATTAGCTGAGATTCTAGCTTTTGGGTTAGGCGTAAAGATGGGTTTCGATAGGCGACGTCAAGTAATAAGATCGAATGCGTTGGGTTCCTATGGAGATAACATAACAAGTTGGGCAAGACCACCCAATTATGAGTTGTAAGTGCCCATTAAGTTATAGAATACTCCATGTTTGAGTAATACAGCCCTGCGCCAGGTGCAGTAGATTTTGAGTCGGGAGTGCAACGATTGAGTTGAGTATAGCTCGATAAGCATTGAACGATAGAGTCGTTCGATGAGAATTAGCTAACATTGGTGTAACGCATGGTGAGAAAATAAATAAATGATTATATTATTGAGACAGTCCTTGAAGGATAGACGAGATGTATAGAGTTGGTTTAGAAGTTGTGCGATAGTACGAGTTGCGCTCAGGAAGTCTCGAGGACGAGACTTATTCTGAGTGGTGTATAATGTAACGACCCACTCCGCTCAACCCGGAGGGCCAATTCAAACGGCACAAGTGTAGCTATTCAACTGCCTTGCTCAGCGAGATGGCTCATTAGAGGCAAAGGCTTTTATGCTGGGATCTTCAATGTGTAGTGCCCCGTTCCCCCTATTCGGGGAGCGCGGCTAAGAAATACAAGACGGTATCGTTCGATCGGGATAGATTAAAACAAGAACCCATCCTCTTTATGGATTTGCTTCTTCGAAATTGATTCCCATATTCAGGGGATCGTGCCCCCGGGATCGACTTAGCGGCAGAGTCAGGAGGGACCTCTCCGCTGCATCTTTTGTTGCCTAGTTTTTGCTGTCGCTTGTTGCTTTCGTGCTTTGAGTTGGTTTTCGGATTTGCTTGAGATTTCTTGAATGATTTTGATGGATTTCATTATTTTCGTTCTTCGAACTGTACTTCAATTCTGATAATGGAAAGAGTAGAAGGGGTATTGATCAGCTGTTCATGGCAATGCAGGTGAACCAGCTGTAGGCGCCGCTCGAACGGACTCCTAAAGCACTTCTTTCCTTCTTCCTTCCAACTACTAAGTGAGTGGCAACCATCCCGATTAGCTAGACCTTCTTGCTTGTCTTCACAACTAAATCTTGTATTCGTGCTTGCCCCGATCAAACGATACCAAGTAATAACTAAAAGACTTCAAGATAATAAGGGAATAGACTTGGAAAATTATGCTTGTCAAATGAAACTTGTGAATGATTACTTACTTACATGCTTGTTCGTTTGGAATGTTCATTCATATGCATGAATATGAGTTAGAGTATATATACTTCTTCTTAATTTGTGCTATGTATAGAACTCATCTTGAATGCAATAAACTGAACAGGAGGACTATGCAAAAGTTAAATCTTGCCCGGTTACTGCCCTGCGCCTGATATTTTCCTGATTTGCCTCAATTGCTAACTTAGTGTACTACGTTGATCACGGACAACTTGTGCACAAGGTCTTATTTCCTGCGGACGGTCGCTTGGGCACCGGTACCGATCCGATCCGGACGAAACTCATGATAGTCGCCTGCTATAGGACGGAATGCCCTGGGATGTCCTGATCTATGCGTCACACGGCACTCCGTACTGAGACTAGCCCGTCCATTATCGCAACGTGCCAGTGATCCCCTGGTGTATTTAAACCTGTTGTAACTAACTTGTGTCTTCTTGGCAGGGAAGGCAGAGTAAGTAATAAGCAGGTGGTTCAGACTGGCAGGTAAATATCACCGAACGGTGGCGGGTTATTTTATTGATTTCTATATCTAATTTTTGCTGTAAAATGAACTAAGGCAAGATAGAAACCCACAATAAATATGCATGCTTCATTAAAATAACGTATTGATTGGTATAGTTGGGTTAGCTTGCCTTCACCAGTACGTTTTGATGTACTGACCCTCGTTGAAACAGGTTCCCCGCGCTAAGGAGAACCAAGCGAGGAGCAGGAGACAAACCCCCAATCTAGTCCAGCTGTAGGCACGCCTTGACCGTGCCACCCTTTTGAAGCATTTTGAAGATAGAAGCTAGCAACCAAGCCATTATGCAGCTTCATGGGAAAGCCGTCGTTCCGACCCAAGGTCTTATATTTTGAGTTTTAGTAAGTGATGTAATGTACAGGACTACTATCTCATTTTGTGTCAATACTTTTGTAAGCCCATAGAGGCAACTTTATGACTCAGTTCAAGGAGTTTGTAATAGATGTTCATATTATCAATAAAGAGAACTTTTCCATGCTTCAATTTGTGTTTCAATTTATCTGCGTACTCTGAATATGTGCTCGCTATGCAAAACAAAAAAATACTTAGCCTTATGCGGCGTGGAACCTAGGCCCGCACGGCGGTCACGCCCGGGGGACGACTATCGATTCCACGGGATCGGGGCGTGACATGTTGGTATCAGAGCACAGCTTCAAAGTTCCTTTGACTCTTGAACTGGAAAAGTTCCCTTAACGATAAATCCCTGTGCGAACTCCTAAACTCGTTAAGGCCAAAATGAGATACGTTCATGCAATAAGTCCATAGTACATTATGATCTTAATGTAATTTACCTTCTTTTGAAGGAATGGCACCAGCGCAATCTGCAGCGCTAGCACCGAGCGAGACGCAAGCCCAGAAGAGCAGTTCCGGCACTTCAGGAAGCTCTCGGAGCCAACGTGGCGTGTCTCGTGCTGATCCGGTTCAGCAAATGATGCGGATGTTAGAAGCAAATCAACAAATGGATGAAGCTCATCATGAACGAGCTGAAAAGCGAGCTGATGAGAGACTCCTCAAGTTTCAGGATAATATAGAGGCACGATTCTCAGTCCAGCAAAAGCAGGTAGATACCCTGCAGCAGATCGTGCAGACTTTGGCCTCCAACCATTCCGCAGCAACAACGGCTACACCGGTGGAGCAGCCAGTGCTTGAAGTCGAGACACCGCCAACACCAAGGACGAGGGAAGCGACTGCCTTCGGCTTTGGCGACTTCAAAAAAGTCTGCAACACTCCATTCCAAGGGACTGAGGATCTGATAGTGGCTCTAGATTGGCTCACCGAACTTGAGGATCACTTCTCACTCCTAGAAGTACCTGATGAAAAGCGCGTTGCATGCGCTCAGCTACAGCTTCGCCTCAATACGCACGACTGGTGGGACGTGCATCGACGATCTCTTCAGCTTGACCATGGGGAGGAGGCGATCGCGTGGACGACCTTTCGTACCGCGTTTGAAGAGGAGTTTATACCCCTGCCTGTACTTCGTCAGAAAGAAAATGAGTTTGTACAACTGCGGCAGGGCAGCATGACAGTTAAGCAATACTCTGCTGAATTCAACAAACTGGCCAAATTTGTTATTTCCTATCTACCCGATGCAGCGAGTCATGCCAGACGATTCGAAGGAGGGCTATATCCTGCCATCCATGCGCACGTGGTCGTTCCGCAGTATCAGACGATGAGGGAAGTTTTGAACCATGCCCTTTCTCTAGAACAACAGTATCCTCACATTGCTGCCGGCGCTGTGCAAACCTCTAATCACAAACGCCAAGGCAACGATAGAGGAAACAACGCTGTAAAGCGTCCAAATAATGGTGGTAAACAGCATGGAGATAACAACAAGACCTACAACTTTTGCAGGAAGCCAGGGCATATCGAAAAATATTGTCGCCGTAAGCTTGGCTCATGCCTCCGTTGTGGCGATCCTAGCCACCAGATCAGTAATTGTCCAATCCTCCAACCTCAACAACAAAATTAGGCACCTGCACCTCAGGCCAACAGAGCTGCACCTCAGCAAGGGCGTAATCAAGCTCAAGGACGGGTCTATACCATGACGCGAGAAGAAGCTTTGGCCTCAGACACCGTGGTGTTAGGTACTTTACTTTTTAATAACATACCTGCTCGTGTTCTATTTGATTCTGGTGCAACACATAGATTTATATCTACAAACTTTGCCATGGAGAACAATATATAAATGACTCTGTTGCATTTAGATTTAAGTGTTAGCATCCCATTCGATACGAAAATACCAGTCCATTCAGTATGCCAAGGTGGTTACATCTGTATTGGAGAAAGGAAGCTGTCACTTGATGTTTTAGTTCTAGATGTTCGGGACTATGATATCATCTTGGGAATGGATTGGCTCAGCACGTGCTCGGCAACTATCGAGTGTGCAGAGAAACAAGTCGTCTTCCGCCTGTCTGGAGAAGCCGAATTCTGTTACACAAGTAGTCCGGCAACTGATGCGACTAGGGCCTGCATGGTGATTTCAGCGATATCTGCTCGGCGGATGCTCCACTCAGGCTGCGAGGGATTTCTAGCATCAGTTCAGGACACACGACAGGACTACGCAAACGTCGAGTCTACTTCCGTTGAGGCGGAGTTCCCCGATGTATTTCCGAGCGAACTACCCGGCATGCCGCCCGACCGAGAGATTAAATTCACTATCGATACATTTCCAAACATGCAGGCGATCTCCAAGCCTCCGTACAGAATGGCCCCTGCAGAGCTGAAGGAATTAAAATGCCAACTTCAGGAATTACTTGATCGTGGGTTCATCCGTCCGAGCGTGTCTCCTTGGGGTGCGCCTGTGCTCTTTGTGAAGAAGAAAGACGGAACGCTACGCCTCTGCATAGACTATTGAGAATTGAACAAAGTCACAATCAGAAACAAATACCCTCTGCCACAGATTGATGACTTGTTTGATCAGCTACAGGGGGCAGCAGTATTTTCAAAAATCGATCTTCGTTCGGGTTATCACCAGCTGAAGATTAAACCGGAAGACACGCCAAAGACTGTCTTTCAAACCCGCTATGGACATTATGAATTCTCAGTGATGCCATTCAGACTGATGAATGCACCTGCAGCATTCATGGATGTAATGAATCGTATATTTCGGCCCTTCATCGATAAATTTGTGGTGGTTTTTATCGATGACATCTTGGTGTACTCGAAGACTAGGGATGAGCACGCAGGATACCTGCGGATGGTGATGCAAACCCTTCAAGACAACAAGTTGTACACCAAATTAAGTAAATGTGAATTTTGGCTAGACAGTATATCCTTTTTGGGGCATGTCATCTCGTCGCAAGGCATTTCAGTTAATCCAAAGAAGGTAAAAGCCATTACGCAGTGGAAACGACCGGAGTCTGCTAGCGATATCCGAAGTTTCCTTGGACTAGCGGGCTACTACCGCAGGTTTATACAAAATTTTGCTAGAATTGCTTCGTCCTTGACTCAGCTCACACGGAAGGGTACAAAGTTTACTTGGACGGACGACTGTGAAGCTTCATTTACGGAGTTAAAGCAGCGCCTCGTCTCTGCCCCCATCCTCACTCTACCGAACGGACCGGATGATTTTAAAATATATAGTGATGCATCAGGTAAAGGACTAGGATGTGTTTTGATACAGAGGGATAAAGTGATAGCCTTCGCGTCGAGGCAGTTAAAGCCTCACAAGAAGAACTATCCGACTCATGATTTAGAATTAGCTACAGTAGTATTTGCGCTTAAGATGTGGCGCCACTACCTTTATAGCGTGCCGTGTGAAATCTATACGGACCATAAGAGCTTGAAATACTTGTACACGCAAAAGGATTTGAATCTTCGGCAGCGGCGATGGCTTGAACTCCTTAGCGACTTCGATTTCATGATCAGATATACGCCTGGAAAGGGAAACGTAGTAGCTGACGTACTGAGTCGAGTGTTTGTAGGGAGTTTGGCTATTGATGATAGGCTGCGCCGAGATCTTGAATCACTGGGCATTACTCTTAAAATCAGATACAAAAAGTGGGCACAAGTAGCACAACTGCGCCTCAAACCTGACTTGTTACAACAGGTTAAAGCCGCTCAGAAAGATGACCAATTCCTGCAAAAGATTCATGCCCTTATCTCAGCAGGAAAGGCGTCCGACTTTACGGTAGGCACCGACGGGATGCTCCGAGTGAAGGGAAGACTGTGCGTTCCAAACAACACGACCCTCAGAAAAGAGATCCTCACGGAGGCCCATTATGCTAGTTATACTTCTCATCCGGGTAGCACAAAGATGTATCAGGATCTCCGCACGACGTTTTGGTGGCACGACTTGAAATAGGATGTGGCACAGTTTATGTCGCATTGCATGGCTTGTCAGAGAGTAAAGGCCGAACACCAGAAACCAGGCGAAGAGCTTCAGAACCTTGCTATTCCGGAGTAGAAATGGGAACATATAACGATGGATTTTATTGTTGGCTTGCCAAGGACGCAACGGGGAGATGATGCTATTTGGGTTATTGTTGATCGCCTCACCAAGTCTGCTCATTTTTTGCCTATCAAATCTACTTGGGGTGCTAATCGCTTGGCTCAAATCTACCTCAACGAGATCGTTCGGCTCCACGGCGTGCCCGTATCCATAGTCTCCGATAGAGATGGTCGATTCATATCGCATTTCTGGGAAAGCCTGCAGTCAACAATGGGGACGAAGTTAAAGTTCAGCTCCGCCTACCATCCACAGACCGACGGCCAAACGGAACGTGTCAACCAGATCCTCGAAGATATGCTGCGACTCTGCGCCTTGGACTCGAAGACTAGTTGGGACCTTCATCTACCTTTAGCCGAATTTGCTTACAATAATAGTTATCAATCAAGCATTCAAATGGCGCCGTATGAGGCATTATACGGACAAAAGTGTCGATCTTCGATCTGTTGGGATGAAGTTGGTGAACGGCAGATACTTGGCCCTGAGCTTGTGGAACAGACTGTTCAAAAGGTCCGCTTGATTCGGGAAAGATTAAAGGTAGCTCAAAGCCGTCAAAAGAGCTACACGGATATACATCGAAGGCCACTTGAGTTTATTGAAGGCGATCGGGTATTTCTCAAAGTCTCGCCCATGCGAGGAGTCAGCAGGTTCGGAGTAAAGGGGAAACTAAGTCCGAGATTTGTCGGTCCATTCGAAATACTAAAGCGGATTGCCTCAGTTGCTTATCAGATTGCCCTACCACCATCCTTATCCGACGTATACGATATATTCCATGTTTCTCAACTTAGGAAATATATGTACGATCCGAGCCACGTAGTAGACCTTGAACAACTGAACCTCCAGGCCGACTTGACGTATGTAGAACAACCTGTGCAAATTTTGGATAGGAAAGAAAAGCTGCTTCGGACTCGTTCTCTTCCTCCCGTGCGCTTGCTTTGGCGGAATCACTCTGTCGAAGAATCTACTTGGGAAGTTGAATCCGAGATGAGGGAAAGGTTCCCCTCATTATTTCCTAGTGGTAGATTCTATTCCTTAAGTTTTGGGACGAAACTTCCAATTAGTTGGGTAGTGCCCCGTTTGAGGCAAAGGTATTTATGCTGGGATCTTCAATGTGTAGTGCCCCGTTCCCCCTATTCGGGGAGCGCGGCTAAGAAATACAAGACGGTATCGTTCGATCGAGATAGATTGAAACAAGAACCCATCCTTTTTATGAATTTGCTTCTTCGGAATCGATTCCCATATTTAGTGGACCGTACCCCTGGGATCGACTTAGCGGCAGAGTCAGGAGGGACCTCTCCGCTGCATCTTTTGTTGCCTAGTTTTCGCTGTCGCTTGTTGCTTTCGTGCTTTGAGTTGGTTTTCAGATTTGCTTGAGATTTTTTGAACAATTTTGATGGATTTCATTATTTTCGTTCTTCGAACTGTACTTTAATTCCGATAATGGAAAGAGTGGAAGGGGTATTGATCAGCTGTTCATGGCAATGCAGGTGAACCAGCTATAGGCGCCGCTCTAACGGACTCCTAAAGCACTTCTTTCCTTCTTCCTTCCAACTACTAAGTGAGTGGCTACCATCCCGATTAGCTAGCCCTTCTTGCTTGTCTTCACAACTAAATCTTGTATTCGTGCTTGCCTCGATCAAACGATACCAAGTAATAACTAAAAGACTTCAAGATAATAAGGGAATAGACTTGGGAAATTATGCTTGTCAAATGAAACTTGTGAACGGTTACTTACTTACATGCTTGTTCATTTGGAATGTTCATTCATATGCATGAATATGAGTTAGAGTATATATACTTCTTCTTAATTTGTGCTATGTATAGAACTCATCTTGAATGCAATAAACTGAACAGGAGGACTATGCAAAAGTTAAATCTTGCCCGGTTACTGCCCTGCGCCTGATATTTTCCTGATTTGCCTCAATTGCTAACTTAGTGTACTACGTTGATCACGGACAACTTGTGCACAAGGTCTTAGTTCCTACGGATGGTTGCTGGGGCACCGGCACCGATCCGATCTGGACGGAACTCATGATAGTCGCCTGCTATAGGACGGAATGCCCTAGGACATCCTGATCTATGCGTCGCATGGCACTCCGTACTGAGACTAGCCCATCCATTATGGCAACGTGCCAGTGATCCCCTCGTGTATTTAAACCTATTGTAACCAACTTGTGTCTTCTTGGCAGGGAAGGCAGAGTAAGTAATAAGCAGGTGGTTCAGACTGGCAGGTAAATGTCATCGAACGGTGGTGGGTTATTTTATTGATTTCTATATCTAATTCTTACTGTAAAATGAACTAAAGCAAGATAGAAACCCACAATAAATATGCATGCTTCATTAAAACAACGTGTTGATTGGTATAGTTGGGTTAGCTTGCCTTCACCAGTACATTTTGATGTACTGACCCTTGTTGAAACAGGTTCCCCGCGCTAAGGAGAACCAAGCGAGGAGCAGGAGACAAACCCCCAATCTAGTCCAGCTATAGGCACGCCTTGACCGTGCCACCCTTTTGAAGCATTTTGAAAATAGAAGCTAGCAACCAAGCCATTATGCAGCTTCGTGGGAAGGCCGTCGTTCCAACCCAAGGTCTTATATTTTGAGTTTTAGTAAGGGATATAATGTACAGGACTGCTATCTCATTTTGTGTCAACACTTTTGTAAGCCCATAGAGGCAACTTTATGACTCAGTTCAAGGAGTTTGTAATAAATATTCATATTGTCACGACCCGCACCCGGTTTAGGGGCACGAGTGCGTGGGTACGTCCAGCCTACGCCGCAGCATCGGCGGTAGAACGCTGTCTAGGTCAATAATCTATCTAATCAATCTCACGCAAACATCCAATCTCCATAAGGAGGCACGGATGACACAATAAAATAAACACATACTAAATCACAGGACGACAGCACGATAAGATATCGAACAGAAAATTAAGTACAACACAAGTCAAGAAGTAATCTAACTCAACAAATATCCAAGTCTCAAAAAATGCCGGAGACAAATCCGGTACCAAATAGTCTACTGAAAGAACTAACTAGAAGATTGGTGATTTCGGCTAGACCTCCAGGAATCACAACTAAACTACTAAGTCTGCAGCTACTCACCATACGGTCCACAAAGTGTCGGACAGCGGTCCTCTAAGGCATAGTCTAGAAAAATATTTCCAGTCAGGAAGGAGCAAAGTACAAATCTCAAATAACAGTTCCATATAATTGATAAGGACTATAAAGTAATAAACAGATAATGCTAGATACTGAGAAGACAGTAAAATAATGTAATGTCAAAATAGAGAGACAGACAATGTAAAGAGACATGCAATAGGCAATATGATATAGTCAGAGCATGTATAAAAATGAAAAGAATAAGGTACAGTATCATATACGGGTGATGTAGTATATGATTTAAAATAGGGAACTGAAATCTATTCTAAGTGTTTGAAATAGTAGTTTCGAAATGTGATCGGCTTGGGAACATGTACGATTGCTACAGGGCCTGGCTAATCATATGTGAAGAGCATGATTAACACTTACAATTGTTCTACACTGCAATAAAAGGTTATGATCATATTTTTTACTAACTACTTCCCCGCCCCTAACTAGTACTGTGGATCCAACCATGACACGTCACGATACACGAGCAAGTCCAGTCTATCATGTACGATGTCTAATATATATGTCGTGTACAATGTCAATACGATAATCAAGGTAACATCTCATGACTGCAGATCCAAGCTATACTAGTCCATGTAGCACAGTGTCAAGGATTCAGATGTAATATTTCTAGATTATTGAACTTTATAGGAATTATCAAAAATTGGAAATTATCAGAGAATGTACTTGCCTTGGGTCCTTAGCTGGTATTTATTGGATGTCCTGTTCCAGAGTATCCCCTGGGTAAACCAACAGTCCTATAAACATAACACAAAGCAAAACCATATTTGCATCAGATGCTACAATAACACAGTCTATAAACACTGGCCTCAGGGCCATGCCAGGCAGGGCACTAGTCAGCTAGGGTCATCTAGTAGGAATACGTAAAACACATTACACTTATTAATACTTACAATATTTATATATGTACACCAATATAAATACATATGCAATATATATATGTACCAAAATACTAATTATATTAAATTATACTATGTATACAAGTACACATATATATAAACCAAAATACCAAACCAAATATATATATATTATATATACATACCAAATTAGCACTTATATCCAAATAAATATACATATATTTATATACACCAAATTAACAATTACCAACCTATACTAAAAATACAGATATACATATATACAAAAAAATTTATATTAAAATATATTAAGTATATACAAAATATATACATATAAAAAAAACATACTTATACCTATTCATTAGTTAGATACACACTTATACATATATGTATATAGTATTAGTTAAATAAATACTATACATATACCTACACATTAATATATATACAAATAGATGTACACATTGCATTCATATACTAAATATATATACACATTGCATTCACATACACATTGCATTCATATACTAATATTTATACACATAGGAAGAAGGATGAAGGAAGAAGGAGAAGAGAAGCTCACAGCGGGGGGGGCTGGCTGGCCGGCCGGAGTTGATGCCGTGGCCGGGGAGTTGAACGTAGAGGGGGAGCTCGGGGAGCACAGCATCGGGTCGAGCCGCTCGCCGGAGCTTTCAGCAGAGGGAGGAGTAGCGGGGCCGCCGGACTCGTCGAGGCAGCGCCGCCGGAGAAGCAGTCGACTGATGGTGGATGGATGGATGGATGGATGAGAAGCAGCCGGAGTAGAGGGCTCGAGCTAGGCTGTCGCAGCGGGTCGATGGGAAGAGGGCCGCCGGAGGATGGGTTCGGTCGCCGGGCCGGAGGGAAGAAGTTCAGCGGCGGTCGGAGCAGCCAGCGCCGGTCGGGTGTACAGCCGGAACAGGGTGATGGGGATGGGGGCTGAACAGTAATGGTTTCCCCCCTCTTTTCCTCTTTCGAATTTTTAAAAATCAATGAAGAGAGGAAGAAGAAGAAGAAAAAGAAGGAGAAGAGAAGAAGAAAAAAAGAAGAAAGGAAGAATTTTCCTACGTTGGAGAGAGGGGGTGGAGGCTTGTGATGAGGGTGTGGTTACCTAGGTTTTTCTAGGGATTAGGGTTTATGATGTGACAAGACATTATATAGGGAGAGAGGTTGTTGAAATGAAGGGTTGTGATTAACCCCCTTTAAATGAGGGGTCCAGATTGGATATGGAGAAATTTAATTCATGTAGGAATGAGGGTGAGGGGCTAGTTAAATAATATTAGGTTCCCTCATTGTTTAAACAATTGGGTGTTGACGCAAAATGCAAATATGCAAATTAGCCCCCTTAAATTTGGGTATTCGCACAGACACATGAAATAACAAAAATTTGGTGGCGATTCGGTGCCCGGTGTTTTGTAGGGTCAGGGGGTGCTGTATGATCGGTATGGGCTCAAATAGCAGGGCACTGGAATTAAATTAGGATTTACGAAATCGGTCAAAATAGTATCCTCAATTTAATTAGAAATAAAATGCAAGTTGTGTTCTAAAATTAATTAGAAGTACATGGGGCCAAAATCAGGTCAGGTCATCAATACCAATAATGAAGAAGACTCAGAACAGAATATTACCCTAATTTGGGCCGCACGAAAAATAGGTCAAGATTGTCTCAAATTTCAATTTGAACGCACAACGATGCAAAATAGGGATTTATTAAATAACGTCCGCGATGATTTTTGTGCGGCTAGAAATAATGTACAGAGAGCACAATTATGAGTTGCAAAAATAGTAGAATGGAAGACGGGCATGTCTAGGGCAAGATTGTGAAATTTGTTGGAAGACAAAAGCTAGGGTAGCGCTCCAAATATTGAAGCAAATGCAAGGCGTAATTATTAATTAAAATACGGTAATTAATTATTGCCTCCAAGAATTTAATTCTAAAATAAACAATTAAAATACCGAATCCCACAATTCGGACAGGTGTTCACCTATTGGCTTCTAGGTCAAGTCTACCAGCACAAACACAAATGAACACGGTATATAATTACTATATTTAATTACACACCTCACATATTTATTTAAATCAATAACCTATCACGCAATTACTAAATTGTAACTACAATAATATTAATTATTGTAAAAAGTCGAAAATACCCCTGTTTTCGGGACGTGGTAGTGACACATATTATCAATAAAGAGAACTTTTCCATGCTTCAATTTGTGTTTTAATTTATATGCGTACTCTGAATATGTGCTCGCTATGCAAAACAAAAAAATACTTAGCCTTGTGCGGCGCGCAACCTAGGCCCGCACGGCGGTCATGCCCGGGGGACGACTATCGATTCCACGGGATCGGGGCATGACACAATAGAGTCAGACTTAGGCTTTCTAGAGGCGCATCGGGAGTCTCTCTCGACCGATGAGATACATCGCTAAGGTGGATGGCCCCGGTGAACCTGTCTCTACTTAGCTGCAGATTAAGAAAATGAATATTACATGCTAGTTTTCAGGCGATAACCTTTGCATGCTAATAAAAGAGAGGAACGCACATAGCTAAAGGATAACCCTACCTTATCATTGTATAGAACATGGAGATCTTACTTGCTATTTGCGTAGTCGGGATTGTTGAGTTGGAATGTAGTAATTTCTTTCATAAATGCCATAAAGTAGTATGAGTTTATACTGAGGCATTGTACCGCACGGAACATAACACGGGATGGAGTAAAATCATGTTGCATGCATAGACGAGGAAGGATATCAAGTAGTCTTTCCAAGTCAAGAGATGGAAAGAAAGAAAGGTACTCGGGATATGCAGATCACCGAGGCAGTCTCTAATCAGGGAGCTGCGTAAAGAAGAAAAGATTCGAGTGTAGTCCTCGGCAAAGATTGATCCGAGAGTTGTCCTCGGCTAGGATTGGAAGTGGGAGAGTAGTTGCATGGTCACGGACAACTGGTTGCGCACCAGGTAGAGAGAGTCCTCGACACGATTGCTGAGGCATCCGAATCGTGTCGGCCCGGGAGGACAATGCCAGTGTAGTCCTGGCGATACGCTAGCTGATGACTAGCAGACGAGAGCGAAACATCCAGCAAGGCTTGCTACCGACCTGGATGGGCGCCAACTCGTTAGACGGCTAGGAGGCCCAGCAAGGCTAGCAACCGAGCTGGGAAGATAGCCGTCCATCGCAGATTATGTCCATTATGGCTAATAGATCCAGTGACCTTCATATAGATAAGTCATGTTTGCATAGCGGCTATCCGCATTCATAAGAGAAGTAACGGGAAGGAGTGCGTTTGCACGACACTTTGCATAATGAGAATGGATGTACGGTATCACGCATAGTTCTAGTAAAATGGGCTTTGAGGCAGAGGCATGACATAACACTTGGACTTCATAAATATTCTTTATTATTCCGTAGATCATTGTTTATATTGCTGCATATGACAGGGAAGGCCGAATGGTAAGAAATGGTAAGGGTGAACTCAATTGTTCATTATTATGACACTCTTGGGATGACACGGAGATTACTTTCTTTATGTTGCCATGTAACTGATCCTAAGGCAAAAGAATAGAAAGACAATGAAACTAGTCGGTGCACATAACTAATGAACGTGCTTATTTTGTGGCGTGGGCGAGAGGCCTCCCCACCAGTGCATTCAATGTATTGATACCCAACCAGTCTGCATGCAGGGTGCAGGAGAAACTCGTACGGATTCGGAGATCGCTTAACGCAATAAGGCGCCGGACCGCACTTGGCGTCTTGGAGCGTGGCGCACGGACCTGGAGCTCACATATATGAGACATAATATATGGGAACATCATCATCCAAATCGTTTGTATTGGTTCTAAGCCTAAGGGCATATTCATTGTAAGTGAGAAAGAGAGCATGAGCAATTTATAATCTCGGCCTAGCGCCGCTTGTAATCTTTACTTAATATCAATAAAGAGCTTGATTTGGATTCAATACTTGTGTTCATTTTATGTTTCCGCTATGACGACTTTGTGAACTAGTTATCAACGGCCGTTTTGGTATTTGCCTCGCGCGGGCGCAACCCCAGGCTCGCGCGGCATCGCTTCCCGATGGAAACGTATATCCCGCGGAAGCGCTGGCGCGGTGATTCTGTAGATGTTGCTTCATATTTCATATTGTTTGTATTTATTTCTGTGGATGAGATTAGTACCATAACCCATATTGTTGTTTTACAGCTTAAGTATACCCTAATGGGTCCATTAAATTGGGTTTGCCCATTGGAGTGTGCTACTGGCCATTGCCACGTGTCTAGTCCCTCGGTATTTTAGGACTGGGGCATGACATAGTTTTTGTGGTGGCCCATGCAAATCAACTACTAAATTGCTTCAATTTCAACTAAGGGACCGAGCAAGCCTGCAACAAGGATAGGATAAGTTATAGGATCTCATCTACTTGATTGAATCGTTCTCGATATCTATATCGGATTCGAATTAAATTCTTGACATGCATCCTGCCTTGATTCCTCTGTGCGCCTCTTATAGATTATTTTGTATGCAGAGTAATGGATCCACCAGCAAGCGACGAAACTCCTGCAAGAATACCACAAGATGCTGTAGCCACCTACGAAGAAGATGGAGTGACGCCATTAAGTGGAGATCCCTCCACTCACCAAAGAAGTCAATCAAATCAGCATGCTTCTAGATTTCGGCGAGATGATATTCCACCTCCGCCACAGTTTAATCCACCAATGCCCGTATTCCCATAAGGGTAGGCTATGGACGGACATCAGATATTTCAAATAATCTATATAATGATGCAAGCTCAACAGCAAATTCAACAAGAGGCTCAGCGTCATGAGGCAGAGAATTTGCGAAACAATATAGTGACCGTACTGGAGCAGGCGAACCTACCAGCTCGACGGCCATCGACGGGATCTATCACCGATTTCTGCCAGCTGAAGCCCCAAATCTTTTCAGGCAAGGGGAGCCTACTAAAGTTCATGAGTGGCTCACAAACACTCAACACCAATTGGAAGAAGCTGAGCTTCCAAGGGAGCGTTGGATGACTGGCGTCCGGATGCAGTTGACGGACAATGCACATCACTGGTGGCTATCTGAGGAGACATGGCTCGGACCAGATCGAGTCACTTGGGAAGAGTTCTCTAGACTCTTTCAGGAGATGTATATTAAATCTATTGCTCGATCGGAACTTCGGAACAAGTTTAATCGCCTCACAAGACAATATGAAAGTGGAAGAATACAATATGGAGTTTATTCGTCTGAGTCGCTTTGCCCCTACCCTGATCCCGACAGAAGAAGAGAAGGCGGAGAAGTTCTTCGACGGACAAAACTTTGAGCTACAGAGACAGATTGGCTTGGTTGCACTTACTTCTTACTCGGACGTCCTTGCTGCAGCACTACGTATGGAGTGCATCACCAGGAGAGATTCCAGCCTGAAGCGGCCTTTCACATCAGCACCAGCCAGAACACCACAGGGAGAAGCTGCAAAGAGATCTCACATGCACCAGCCACCCAGAGCATCTCCGCAGATACTACCTATATATCAATATTGTGGCAAGTGAGGCCATTATGAGAGCAAGTGCAGACGCAAGTTGGGATTATGCTTGATTTGTGGATCAAACTAATATTTAGCCAAGGATTGTCCTGAGCATCGAGAGGGAGCATTAATGTTAAACCGACAAGCTTTACCAGCATCGAGGCCAGTTTGTCCAACATTGGGAGCACCACAGACGGGAGTTGGAGGAGTCAGACCACCAGCTCCAGGAGGATATCAAACGAGGCCACCTTTGGCACCCCAGGCAGCACTTTTCCAGCAGGCCCAGCAACAGCAAAGGGCACCACCACAAGTACGTGGACAAGCTTTTGCGATGACAATGGAGAATGCACAGACTCGTGGAGTAGCAAATACGCGTAAGATTTAAGTTATTCATAGATATCTATTCCTAGCATTGCTTTAACACGTGCATGTTAGTTCATGACCTTAGCCTTAAACCTAGTATTTTGAACTTGTTAATAATTGATAACCTAGCTTTCCTAAGCTGTAGTTTTCTTTGCTCTAACCAGATTTTCTTCACTCTTGAATTACCTAACTATACTTTATTCCTTCCCTATGTGTTTTGTTTAACCCTCATCCTTCGAATTCTCCTTGATCATGATTCTTTGTTTGTGTCGTGCTTCGAACATATCTTACAACCGTGTTATCTCTTCTAACCGGTTATGTTTCGTTATTCTTTGATTGTGAGGATGCAATCCTCTTAAGGGGGTAGATTGTAAACCCCCAGATTTTTTCAAATTTAAAAACAAATTTTTGGGATTTTTTTCTGAAAATTTTTACTAATTAAAATAAATATTTTCTGGTATTAAATTAATTTTGTGATTTTACTAAATATTAAAATATTAGGAAAATAATATTTTTGGGTGTAAAATAAAATATTACACATAGTCTAATTTTTCTGAAATTTATTGGGCCCAGAAACTATTTTTAAAGATCTAAAAATAATATTTTTAAATAAACCAAAAAAAATCTACTTGAACCCAGTTGAACCAAACCGAACCCAACTAAATAAACTCAACCAAAACCGTAGTGGGTCGGATTCGGACCCGCATCCAAACCCGACCCAAACCCGACCCGATAACCGTAGCTACAGTGATCCCCCGATTCCCCCGTGTCCCTCCGACCTTCCCCTCCGCCGTTTCTCCTCCGCCGCAGCCGCGTCTCCCTGCCTTCCCTAATAGCCGCCACCCGCCGAGACCCCTCACCTCCCGCAACCGCCGACCGACCAACTCCCCGCCGCGCCCCTTCTCCTCTCCGCCATCTCTATAAAACCCCTTCACCCATTGGCACCCACTCAGACATCCGCCGTGACCCTCGACCCCGGTCGCTGCCACCACCACCTCCGTCACACAATGACGCCTCTGCCACCTTCTTCCTCCGACGAACCGCCGCCAGCCTCCTCCTATAAAACCCTAGACCCACGATCTCAGCCCCGCCGAGCCACCGCTGCCATCCTCCGGTGCCACCCCACAAGCCGCCGAGCTCCCCTCCGGCCGACCTCGCCGGCAACAAAGACGACCCCACCGGCGACCAGCAGCTGCAACAATGCTGCTGTGTCGTGCCTTGTCGCATCGCGCATGTGCAATTTCAGCTGTTACCGAACCATCATTCTGGTAAGTTTTTCTCTCTCCTCGCTGTCTCGTTTTCTTAACCTCTGCTGTGACGCGTTCCCTGTATAACCCTCTCGAACCCCGTACAATTTCTTTGGGGTATTGTGTCCTGTGTCGGTCGCAAACTGCGACACAAAAACAGGAAAATAAATCCTAATTTCTGAAAATTCAGAAATTGGCCCCGAACTCCCCAGTTCACGACCGTTTTGCGACCAACCTGCTAAATGTTTTCCAAATTTATCTGAACAGTAATTTAGACCATATGACCTAGTTTTAAAATCCTATTTTTTAGTTTATTTATTGAGCTGTAATTTGCATGTTATTCGAGGGTAAAAATGACCAAAATATTGGTTATTTAAAATCCTAATTTTCTCGGAACTGGGTGCGCCCCGCTAAACGAGGCAACTTGGTCGTGTGCGAACTTCACCGAAAGGTGCGCGCTGTCAATACGAACGTACGGGATTTCACGGAAGTTGATTTGGATGTACGTGCACACCGAAATCAACGCGTATCCGTCGACAATACCCCATATCGGCCCTGTTCTGAAACTCGTTGTAACTTCGTGTACGCTTATCGTTTCAAAAGAAAACTTGTGCCATCAGACTCGTAGAAATACGCTGGTCCTGTGACCCAAGTTTGGTTTAATTCTGAGAATGTTGACAAAATCTCGTATCGTGGGCCCCACGGCTCCACTTGACGGGCAATTTTGTGATCAACTCATCGGAATCCAGTATTGGACATTCCATTGGGTTTGTATCGTCGTTCTGGACATGTAGACACTAAATTTGATGAATTTGGAGAACTTTGTCTCTGGCATATTTTTCGGTACGAAGTGTGCCACATGTGGACCCCGCTTTGACCAGAAACTGTTATTTTTGTCCCTGTGTCCAAATTGGACTTATGGATAGGAAATTCTAGCTATTTGATATCTTCTGAACATGATAGTAATATTTATTTCAGCATTCGGAGGAGTACTTGAAGATCCCTCGGATACTAGAGCAGCAGTTGGAGTCCGAACCCCAGGCAAGTGTACCTTGCCAATCTTATAGTTCTTATTACATAATATTCCTTTGATTTATTTATATGATGTATCTGTTCAACTTAGGACCGTGTGACATTACTTAATGTCTGAACAAGATTCAGTTGTCAATACCGTACGCGGAGTTGTGTAACGTCACTAGAGATTGATATCGCGACCCTATATATATCTGCGTGCTTGCATTATCAAGTACGTCATACCATAGGACACCTAACACTGTTCATGAGACCGAATATTCCTGAGTCATTCATGGTGATTCTGTATAGGCTACAAGATTTGTGACATAGACTTTATATATGTCCATAGCTATCATATGACTTGCTGCATTAGATATGATCTTGCGTGTCATGGACATGAGACCTCGTGGACATGAGATATGTGATTACATTGGGTGGGGAGAGACACACAGGCTACAGGCTAATTTTATATATATATTTATTAACGGTGTCGTAGGCCTACTACATAGTAAAACTATATAGTATAACTACATAGTATAACTGCTACCGACCCTTTGACACAGAGCTTGTAGTGGTCTCAGCCTGAGTTCTAGTGATGCTCTCAACTTGCATATCACATAGCTGGTTATATAGTTTACCCTATTGATTCATTTATTTTTGTACTGTATTTACTTTGGCTTGAGTTATTCTTGTACCTTGCTATATCCCCTGAGGACCTGGATCCGGATTATGTCCCTAGGTTTAGCAGAGGAGATCTACCCTGAGGTGTATGGGACAGGAGCATACATTGGAGCAGTACCAGAACCCTAGTACGAGGTGATCGTCGAAGATTTCTCCTGAGTATCTGCTTATTCTATACTCAGTTATTTCTGTTGTTTCCTGTTTATTGAATTAATGTATCAAACTCATTATCGGGTTATTTCCCGAGATATATTTTATTGAGACTTGATGTTGCTTCATATTTCATATTATTTGTATTTATTTCTATGGATGAGATTAGTACCAAAGCCCATATTGTTGTTTTACAGCTTAAGTATACCCTAATGGGTCCATTAAATTGGGTTTGCCCATTGGAGTGTGTTGCTGGCCATTGCCACGTATCTAGTCCCTCGGTATTTTGGGACTGGGGCGTGACACAATGACACCGTTCCATACATTATGGCCCTCTATATAAAAGCAGCTCAAGCTCGATACGGATCAAGACATCGACTCCAGATTTTTGGTTCCTTGTGGATGAGGCACGGCTATCGCTTCCTCGGACGATCAAGCACCTGTGAATAAGCAAACTGTTGGTGGATCAGCACTTTTATAAGTACTGGTGAGTATAAATAACTAAATAGAAGCTACACCCCTTGAAACCCACACTAAGTAAGTATGTGGCAAAATATTACATTACTAGTGATATTGCTAGTTTTACCTAAGTTTATTTCATGCAGCTCAGGACTATAATCATATTACATCTTTTGAAAACATAGTTGGAAACAGTTTGACATATTCGTCAATAAGCATACGATCGGGGCAGTGTTCTATTGTGCAGTGCGCAGCATGTATTGTGCATCAAAATCTAACTCTCTTGGGGCAAAGATTTCTAGTGGACTGATCATCTCAAATCAAAACAAACATTTAGCAGGCTATCATACTTTCAAGCACACAAGAGGAACTAGCTATATAATTTTTGGTCCCAGAGAAACTCAGGATCGGTAGCGAAAATCCAGCTAACCAATGACTCACATTCTGATCCTAATAGCAGCTGTGACCAAGGTTCAGCTCCGCACTAATAGGCCATTGTCCGACCGATGCGAATGCATGAAGGACTATCAGATAAACTCTATGATGCATATTTCAATGATCGAGCAAGCTATATGTATACACATATATTTCTTACCCCATAGCCGAACGGTTATCCTGCATCACACATACAAGTTAGCCACAATTTGCATATGAAAAACTTATGAATCAATCTTTTGGTGTCAACAATGATAGGTATGCAAGAAGGTAAACCTTGCATGCGCCCTATTTATATGACGATCCATGAGTTGCCCCATTGATGGACAACAACACCCCCCTAGATCCTTTCGGAACGGAATATCAGGGTGCTCTCACAATCCCTTCCAGACCGACCGATTCCCAGTGCCCCAGGAATCGATCGAGAGACTATTATCTTGTGCACAAGTTGTCCGAGACCAATGCAAGACAAGCAACATTCAATTAATATGCATTAACATTCACATTCACAAGCATTTAACAATCTAATAGCCACAGCCCCCTAGAACCCGAAGGAACGGAACATCAGGCCAGACTATTAGACTCTTCTCTTTTCATTCATTCAAGAAAACACATCTTTTCATATATCTAATAGCATATGTCACACCCCGTACCCGCCCGGGCCGCCCCTCCGCCTTACCTCGCCCCCGTATAGCCGGATTATCAAACCGGGCATGAATCACCGTGCCCGTCCAGAGGGTGCGAGGAAGGGATTTTGTGTGGCCCGCACGAGTGTATCGGGGACGTGATGCCGTGCGGGCCTGAGGTTGCACCCGCACAAGGCCAATTGTTCAAGTTGATAGTTAGCTATCATCGCATCAATCGAGTAAGCAGCGGAAAGGGACTTGTTGTAATGCAATACATTTAGCCAACTGAGTATTCGGGACAATCGAGGGACTTGGGTTCTCTTATGCAAAGGCAGGTTCTATCATTCTCTTATGAAAACATTACAAGCAAAAACTCAGGTTATTATTAAGGCGTGCAAAAATCAGAGAACGAAGTTCTGCCCACTCACTTGATACATAATGCCGACACAGAGCGGGGCATTACATACTTACCAACCAACAAAAAGTTTCGTCCTCGAAACTTCAAGGATAAACTTCTCGATATTCCGAACAGCGATAGTGCCGTCCCTCGCCGTACTCAATCGAAATAATCAAGCAAATCAAGTTCAGAAAATATTTGCACTTTGAGAATATCTATGGACTTATTGTATGGAACGCTCTATTGCAATACCATATCGATAATATCTCAGAGTCATAGCAACGGATTTGGGCCAGAAGATCGATTCTGCTCTGATACCATTCTGTCATGCCCTATACCCGCCCGGGCCGCCGCTCCGCCTTACCTCGCCCCCGTATAGCCGGATTATCGAACCGGGCATGAATCACCGTGCCCAGGAGCGCCGAACGTGAATCACCGTGCCCGTCCCGCGGGTGCAAGAAAGGGATTTTGTGTGGCCCGCACGAGTGTATCAGGGACGTGATGCCGTGCGGGCCTGAGGTTGCGCCCGCACAAGACCAATCGTTTAAGTTGATAGTTGGCTATCATCGCATCAATCGAGTAAGCAGTGGAAAGGGACTTGTTGCAATGCAATGCATTTAGCCAACTGAGTATTCGGGACAATCAAGGGACTTGGGTTCTCTTATGCAAAGGCATGTTCTATCATTCTCTTATGAAAATATTACAAGCAAAAACTCAGGTTATTATTAAGGCGTGCAAGAATCAGAGAACGAAGTTCTGCCCACTCACCTGATACATAATGCCGATGCGGAGCAGAGCATTACATACTTACCAACCAACAAAAAGTTTCGTCCTCGAAACTTCAAGGATAAACTTCTCAATATTTCGAGCAGCGATAGCGTCGTCCCTCGCCGTACTCAATCAAAACAATCAAGCAAATCAAGTTCAGAAAACATTTGCACTTTGAGAATATCTATGGACTTATTGTATAGAATGCTCTATTGCAATACCATATCGATAATATCTCAGAGTCATAGCAACGGATTTGGGCCAGAAGATCGATTCTGCTCTGATACCATTATGTCATGCCCCGTACCCGCCCGGGCCGCCGCTCCGCCTTGCCTCGCCCCCGTATAGCCAAATTATCGAACCGGGCATGAATCACCGTGCCCCGGCGCACCGGACGGGAATCACCACGCCCGTCCTGCGGGTGCGAGAAAGGGATTTTGTGTGGCCCACACTAGTGTATCGGGGACGTGATACCGTACGGGCCTGAGGTTGCGCCCGTACAAGGCCAATCGTTCAAGTTGATAGTTGGCTATCATCGCATCAATCGAGTAAGCAGCAGAAAAGGACTTGTTGTAATGCAATGCATTTAGCCAACTGAGTATTCGGGACAATCAAGGGACTTGGGTTCTCTTATGCAAAGGCAGGTTCTATTATTCTCTTATGAAAATATTGCAAGCAAAAACTCAGGTTATTATTAAGGCGTGCAAGAATCAGAGAACGAAGTTCTGCCCACTCACCTGATACATAATGCCGACGCAGAGCGGGGCATTACAGCACACACCCCTAGATCCTGAAGGAACGGAACATCAGGACGGACTATTAGTCTATGCTTATACGAATCAAAGACTTTAGCAGTTCGATATAGCAAAACAGACAAGCAAAACATATAATGGCAAGCACGATTTTGATTTCATATCTAGCATGCAATAACTATCTCTTTCTTAGCATATTATAATGGGACATTCAAGCAATTCATTTACTTATCTTTCTTAGCATAGCAAGGGTTCATTTGATAGCTGTGTCGGTATAACTAAGCATACAATAATTCTTATATCTCATTAGCATAGCAATGGTTCTATCTTTTTCCCTTTAGACAAGCATCTCCAGTTCTCTAATTAGGCAAGCAAGCAGATTTGTTTTGATGACAAGCTATACAAGTTCTCTTATTAAGCGTGCTGAGTCGGTTCTATCATTCTTCTTATGAAATTATCTTCTTAAGCAAACAAGCATTCAAAAACTCAGATTCATTATTAAGTCATGCAAGAATCAGAGAATGGAGTTATGCCCACTCACATTGATCAAACGGTCAAAAACTCTCCGAAAAGACTTTTGTTCGAGCAAGCAAGGCAATATCACTTGTACATAGTGCCTATGAGAAGCGGGGCACTATAATTATTAGTCTATTATTAGCCTTGACATGTTATCAAGAATTCATGACCGTGATGCTCAAAAATTTGCCTTAGAAATGATGCAAGATAGGACAGTAGCTTGACAAGTACAACCAGGACAGGAACATGTAATCAACCACGAAAATTATCTTAACATTTCAGGCATTACATTCCAGGAATATAGCATGTCAGGAGTGCGCTTCGTCGAGCCACTATCAGGAATATCAATACTTGTCGGGTATCAGGAATCAGGAGTTTAAGATTAGCAATACAACTATAAATCCAGGTCCAGGAAACTCCATGTTCAGGTAATTATCACAATCGGATTCTAGAGCATATAAGAGAAATTAACTGGAGTTCACAATGTGCACCAAGCTCAGGAAAATAGACAAATCCATATAGAATACGCTAACAAGAAAATTAGGCAACATATCACTAATATACACCAAGATAGATCAGTGGCGTACTATACGCCAAAGCAATACTGGTGTACAACACCAAAGGTATTATTGGCGTATAACACTAGTCAGGGCAAGCTTGGCGTACTCTGATATAAAAGCATGCTGGAGAAAGATGGTGTACTTTCATATTAAAGTACTCTCACACAACTTCGACGTACAACCATGAAAGTACGTGTGCCAAGAACTTGGCATACTTTCACGAAGTAGACCATCAACAAGGTTGGCGTATCTTGACAAGCGTGGGAAGGTCTACTAAAAGATAAGGCACAAATATCCAAGCATAGCACATTAGTACAGAAATTGAGAAGTGCAGAAGTCAAGGATCGCCCATCGAAGGAAGAACACAAGAAATTATACGCCAATCAGAAGACTTGGCATACTATTCTTGGTCATTGGACGAGTCTTGAGGAACAGGTAAAAAGTACGCACTGTTTATGGTAATAAACGAAAGAAGAATGTATATAAGACGAGGTTTATACGAAATCCATTTCTTTGGTTTACAAACAAGCTTGTACAATTAATCCTATACGAGGACGTCGGGTACAATTTTTAAATCTGGGTAAATATTGCTATAGGTGTCTGATCTGCAGTCGATCACTTTAGCCTTTGGACCACACGATGGTGAAGAAGTGCCGTAGAAGACGAAAAGCAGCTTCGAAGGTTGCAAAAGAGGGCGGATGCACGATGCCAAAGTCGTCGATCACTACTCTTTCCCTGAGCTCCGGATTCTTCTCTCTCGAGGACTCTTCAACTTCTCTCCTAGATCTTTTGACCTATTTTTCCCGACCTTTGGTTCGATCTTTTCTGAAGTTCGACCTTGTTCGAGTTTTTTGACCTTGGACCTCTGTCAATAGAGGTCTCTATTTATAGAGTTTTGGTGACAGTGACCACTCAGTCGGTGTAGAAACCGAGTAGTGGAAAGTATAGCATCCTTCTACACGATGGTTAAAATAACCGTTGCCCGCGTATAGATGATCTTTTGTATGAGCGTGTGACGCGTGTCCAACTAAGGGACAAACGCGTATAACTGCTGCGAAGATCACGACGTAGAAGCCACGTAGGTAGGTATCCCTTGTGTAGAAGAGGTTGGCGTAGAAGCCAATGTCTGTCACCATGGCGTAGAAGCCAAGTAGGCATAGAAGCCGAGTGGGCGTAGAGGTCGAGCAGGCATAGAAGCCGAGCAGGCACAGAAGCCGAGGAGGCGTAGAAGCCCAAGCGATCCTTTAGCCGAAATTATGGCTGTTGGAGACATAATCAAATCTCCTACATTAAATGCAGAGATCCGCCATCATCCCGCGTATTAATTGCAGAGGCGTGTTCTGAAGGTCTGTCATCATTCTGAGCATTAAGTGCAGAGACGTGCCTCGAGCCCTGTACGAAGAGCAGCTTTTTGACGTGGCAGTCTACTTGTCTTCCGCGGAGCGTAAGAAGCTCACATCTGCCTGTATAAAACAAGGCAGCGTATCCCTTTGTACGCGTAAAAGCAGTCTACGCCGAGGAGACGTCAGTAAACGACGGTTCGGCGATATTAATCAAATCCCCTGCATTAAATGCAGAGATCCACCATCATCTTGTGCATTAAATGCAGGGGCGCGTCCCGAGTGGTCTACCATTATTCCAGCCGTCGTCTGGGTAGTCGTGCAGTACTCTTTGTCAGAAGTCAGACGTCAGGTTCACTGCATGATTTGACAGGTTCATTTCTGGGAATACGAAGCATTCCTCGTACGCTTAAATGCTGCATTGAAAGCGGATGAGTTTTACGCCATAGAGGCGATGAAGCACCCTGTCTACACTGAAGCAGCCTGGACATACTGCATTTACGCGGACGGTCCTTAAGCTTATATTTCACGATGTTCTTAGCGAAAAAGGCTCTGTTGCATGTTGATGGCTCTGAGGTCATCTTTTACGCTGCCCCGCATCACCATGCTGCGTAGAGCTATCCGGCGTATTTTTTATGCTTCTACAAGACCCCCTTCAAAGCTTTTAAATTCCTCATAATTTGAAATATTTTGAATGAAGCATGAACCGTTCCTCGTAACTCGAAACGTTTCTGAATGGAGCCTAAAACGGTCAAGTCTGACACGTTCTTTCAAGGCTGACTTTATGGCAGAGTTATTGGGTACCGGTGCGATCTCTTTCGCCTATAAAAAGGCCGAGGAGTTAACCTGTTCTTCCCACAGTTCTTTTGCCACGCAGAGATGATCGCCGGAGTTCGTTGAGCTGACCTGAGGAAGAAGCAGATCATGTTCTTCCAGTATGTAAGGAGCCGAAAGAAACGGCGTCTTCGAGCAAATGTCCTCTGCAACGATGGATCATGGAAGGATATCATAGCCTCCTTTGCTCGGGATAATCAGCAACTTTGTATGGCGGTTCTTCCGGTGAGAGGAAGGGTCATCTTAGACCACACAGCTTGCAAGCTGTAAATTTTCTCCTGATACTTTCGTGGAGGAGAGCAGACAAAGTGTAACTGCTGTCAACGAAAGTTGAGTTGGGTAAAATACCTCAACTCAATCCGTCATGGCGTATTGGAGGATGGGTCTGTGTATAACACGCCCAGTTTTGTATCCTCCCGCCATTGATCATATGTCAGTCGGTTTGCGGAAACCGACTAGCTGCTGAAGAAGACGAAAGACGATCTCCACCAATGCGAGAACCTGGCAGAACAGATCATGGGGGTGGCCCTCCGATGAAGATGAGAAAATCCTTTGTAGACGGGATTTCCCTCATATATAACCATGAAAAATGAAGAAAAACCTCTTCTAGATAGGATTTCCCTCACATGTAATCATGATTTTAATTTTAATAAAATTTTCTTCTTCTGTGCATATGATCGTTTTGCCATATGTTGCTATGAAGTCTGAATATGTGTAGCTTCGACACGTCTGATTCTTTATGCCGACTCTGTTTTAGAAAGAGTGCTAGGTCCTGTCCTATCTTTTACGCATAGCTAGGGATGCGCAGAAAGCCGCTCAGCATTCGAGTGTTCGAACTGTTCTGCTGTTAGGAATGAGGGACCGCGTAGAATTCTGAACTGTTGCTTCTGATAAACAGAATTCCTGTTCAGACATCATCTTCAAGACTGATTTCTCGAAAGTCCCTTGGAATCGGGCGAGAAATGGCTGTCAAATTGAGTTACCATCTTGATTTGTAGACGAAATATTCAGACTGGAGTCTGGATGAACTTCGAATTGTCCCATGAAGAAGAGTAATTTTCAATGTTGAACTCTGTATGCTTCGGGTACTTGGGATATCTTCTGGTCAAGAAGGAGTATCTTCTGTGTGAACTCTCGCAATTGACCGCCTTGAGAATCGTCCAGATGTACGCGTACTCCGGCCTGCGTGTCTTTTAGATGTGTGGAGAGTCATGGCATAAGATCATAAGTTCGTAGCCTCGTGAGCATAAACTAAACGCCACCGAGCGTGAAATCGTAGACTTTGTAGTTCCTGAGCGTGAAGTCGTAGGTTTGTAGCCTCTCGAGCATAAAAGCTTACCGAGCACAAAGGCATCCGGGCTTAAAACCGTAGATTTGTAGCTGTCGAGCGTAGAAAGCTCCTTGGCGCAGAACTGTAGATTTGTAGCCTGTTGAAAAGGAAATCTTTCGAGCGTGAAATTATGGATCTGTTGCTTCTGAGCGTAAACTAAACGCCATCGGAGCATGAGATCATAGATTTGTAGCTGTGAGCGTGAAGTCGTAGGTTTGTAGCCTCTCGAGCGTAAAAGCTTACCGAGCACAAAGGCATCCGGGCATAAAATCATAGACTTGTAGCCTGCGAGCGTAAAACCGTAGATCTGCAGCTGTCGAGCGTAGAAAGCTCCTTAGCGTAGAAACCACGAATCTGCTTTGCACGAAAACTTTTCAAATTTTGCTGACTGTCCGCCTTCTCTGAGTAATAGGCTGACGTAGTACCCAATCATAACCGAATATTAATTAGGAGATTTGGTTCGGGTTTCGAGGAGTCCATCGAACTCTATATATACCCCAAGTTTCTGAGAGAAAAACTTTTCATCCGTCTTCTGCGAAAGAAAGGCTTCGACTGTTCGAGTTCTTCTTCTTTTCTTCCCCGAGTCTTCAAAGTTTCCAGTGATGGCCTCGAAACAAACCTCCTTCTCTAAGGGAAAGAAGGTCGATTCTTCTTCTCGTTCTTCCGCTCAAGCGGGAGTGTCTCCGGTCGGGCAAGGCGAACTCCATTCTGAACGAAGTGTCCTGCCGACGAGTAGTGCACCCGGCCTAAAGGTAGAGTTTTCGGGATGAAAAGAACGACTAAAAAATCTTTCGCACACATTGTACGTGACCGCGCTAGGTCGTCTTCTGTGCTGATAGCCTCTTTGAGGAAGATGATGCACAGGGACGTTTCATCTTTTACGCCCACATTTCTAATGTGCCAGCGTAGAAACTCCATGTTTTCGCAGTCGGGCGTAAAAGCTTTGACTGTCGAGAACTTGGTGTATACTACGAAATTTGAGTCGTACGCTCGTGGATGAAAGTCCTGGCGTAAACTCGAATTTTGCCAGTCTGGCGTAAAGCGCAGACTGTATATGATCAAGTTTTTACAGTCTTGGCATAAAGCACAGACTGTTGGCTCTTGGCATATGTTGCAAGATTGTAATGTCTAGTATAGGAACTGACGTATTTTTCTTGCACCCTTGCTGTTGACTTGCATGAGTCTCCGCTAGCCGATGTAATGGGTTCTGCCGCGGGATGCTGCACTCCAACTATCTGGAGGATCTGTCGCATGTTACATTTCCTATCTCCGGGCCCCAGTATCCTGAAGGAAGGGAATTTTTGATATCGGGATAGGGCGAGCGAATGCTGCTGAACATGATTAATGGAGAGCCCCTGACGTACGTAGACGGGGACCAGTATATAAAGTCGGCATTTCTCTTCGGGGACATGATTGATAAGCAGTCCCAGACGAAGCCCAAGAAAGAACTCTGGGTTTTCCCTGCCGGGAGCTTGGTCTTGCATCTGCCCAAGATGCCGAGAGATTATCCCATCTCGGCCTTCTTCCATGCTACACATCCCAGGAGGATATCGTGGATGCTGACTCCCGATCTTCACGGCAGGTCGGGAAAGATCTTCTACCAGAAATGATCTGGTCTATTCGTCAAACGCCCTTTCGGCCCTGTAACGCCGTTCAGGGGATTGTACCCGGGAAGTATCCCAAGTGAAGACAGCTTAGTGCTCCAGCCGGTGCAATTGCCGACCTTCTGCAATGATTTTATTGGGCGCGGAGGAGTATACCCCAAGGTGAATCCTCGGTGCAATGGTTGGATGACCCCAACGAATCTTCGATGGGCTCGCTTAGTTGATTGGGCCCTGAAGCATTTTCAGACCGAGTTGGAGAGCATCGGTCTGTTTGCAGCTATGAGTGCCACCAGTGTTGGGTTACCTTCTAATCCTAACCTATTTTTGGCACTGATGGAGCGATATATTTCGCTCATCGGGACTTTCGCCACTCTACTGGGGGAGTTGGGATTGGCCCTCCATGAGATGGCAGAGATCTCGAGACTGCCGATGGGGGATACTCAATATGAAGAGTATGTTCCCACGAACCGGGAGCTGGGGGATTCAGACCCTCGGGTAGTGGAAGTGTACCAGGAGCTGATGTAACACTACCTTGCTTGCACCACTTTTTATGGCGAGCTTTCGGATTTGGCTCATACCAACAGATGGACGTCCTACCTCTTCTTTCATCGGGCCAGGACTGCTCAGCCGGAGAAGGTATTGGAAGGCAAAGATCATCCTTTGAATCCTCTGAGCGTGCTTACTGCTCAGGTAGTCGATGATCTTATGAAGGACGCTGGGGCTCCAGATCAGATCCTCGACGAAGGGATAGGAAGATATCCTGCAGGTACTAAGGCCTACAATTATCTGAGGCATTGTCGCAGGCCTCTGTCTAAGGAAGCTCAACTGGCTGGCTTCCTCTCTATATGGCTGCGCCGACTGGTGGTACCCGGCATCGCATCTGCGGATCGCATTCACCGCAACACCTTGTGGCCTGTAGTGCGTCTGGTGTTTGGGGCGAGACTGGGCTTGCTCCCTGCCATGGTGTGCCGCATACAAGCTGGCCTGAGGGCGATGACTGAGGCGCTGCTCGCCGATGAAGCTCGGCATGAAAGCTTTCCCCGGGTGGAATTACCATACCTGTATTTGATGGGATGGTTAATTCTCCATAACCCCCGGGTGATGTCTCCAGGTTCCGGCAGTAGCTTGGGGGTAGTTTCTTGTTGAATTACAAGAAATCCTCCTGGAACGTGCTCACAGTCTTAGACTGTCGGCGGGTGCTGAATTGCGGCCATAGCTAAAAGCTCTTTTGCACTGTCCCCTCTGTACATCGCAATCAATCGGGGATTAGGCTTGAGGATTCAGGTAGAGAGAAGACCATTCTTTCTTCCAAGGCTTTTAATTGGTTGGTCTGCATTAGACCTTCCCACTTGCTGTACAGAAGTGAAGACCAGTGCTTCTTTGAACCCTACCTGCCTAGTCGGTTTGCCAGGCAGTTTGGGTATGATCAGTTGCACGTGGGCAATGCCGTCACCAGCTTCAGGTCCAGAGGTGGACTCATTGATGGAGCGAGGGGATGGCGATATTTTATCATGGGCTGTACTGGGGCAAGTTTTACTGTGCCCGTCATCACACTCTCCAGGAGCTGCGCATCCTCCACACGTATGCCCAGTTCTATGTGGCCACCAACACCTTCCATCGCGATTTTGATATGCATGGAAGTTTTAGGGTGCCCTCCTCCAAGCCTGGGGGAAGAGTCAAAGTCCCCTCGGTTTCTTCTGACGAGGATGAAGGGTCCGTTACTCCGGATGAGCCTCTTGTATCGGTACCGAGGGGTAAAGTACCTCCGCCTGCAGGGGCTTTGGTAATCTCTGGGAAGCGAAGGGCTCCTGCTCCGAAGGAGACTTCCCCTCGTAAGAGGAAGAAGAAGACGGTTACTCGTCCTCTCCGGATCCCTGGTATTGAGGCACCTGGAAGTGAGCCTGCTTCTCCCCATGCTGGGGATGATTCTTTGATTGGAGGTTCCTCGCCATATAGAGAGGGACCTTCTACAGTTTCTACCGGCGGTGCCGAAGAATCTCAGCTGGAGACTGCTGTCGCTGCTACTGCTTCAGGTAGTGGAACGAAGTCGCCTCCGGGGCTGAGTATAATAAGATTCTGTATACCTTTATCCGGATCAGCATCGGGAGAGACCAATGCCGTGCCTGTCAGCGCCTCTAGCGAGATTCCGGCCGATGAGCCTCGGTTGGAATTTGACGAGGACTTGGAAGATTATTTGCCAGCGTCAGTTAGCAGGCCCCCTTCTCCAGGTATGACAGCTTGCTTAGCATCACTAAGAAATGATTTAGCTGTACAGGCTGCAGATGCGACATATATGCCGTCGGCCATGGGTAAATATCGTCTTTACACCTCTTCTTCAGGAAATTTAACATTTATGTTGATATTAACTTCCTTTTGTCTTCTTTTCAGGGGAAGACCTCTTCGGGGAGGGAAATGTATATGCGCCCTTCGGCTCTGTGTCAGGTCCTGGTGATGACATGGAGATGCCTGGCTTTGAAGAGGAGGCTTCTTCGGGTGCCGGCTCGCTCGAAACGATCTCGGTGTCTCAGGAGGAGGATGAGCCTGTTATTGCGACAATGCCTTCTTTGAGTACGCCGGTCACTTCGTCTGGTGTTGGCGCATCTTTTTTTGCCGCGTCACCTGTTGAGGCGACGGCTGTGGTAGTATCGTCTGCGGTCGTTCTCGGAGGGAGGTTCGCCAATATCGCAGCCACTCCCAGCGTCCATTCGGACCTAGCCCAACTGACTGAGCAGTATACCAGTATCTTCTACACTACCTTAAAAATGCTAATATCAATGGTGTTGGAGAAGAATCTGAGCTTCGAGGCTCTGAAGAGGTCCTCTCAGGCTGTGATAGTGCCGGTCAGGGAATTTGACGACACTGGGGTAGCTGATACCCTGGAGGAGATAGTCAATGGTTTGGAGTAGCCTATTAAATAGTATCTATGGTTGTCTCAAGACAACGTTGAAGAACTGGTCCAGGCTAAATATGACTCCTTGACTGTGCAGCTTGCTGAAAAGATGGAGGGCCTAAATAAGTCCATCCAGATACATCAGCAGGAGATGGATGAAGGAAAAGTCATTTTGGAGGAGACCGTCTCTCTTCAAACGAAGTGCCAGGCCGAGCATGAAGGGAATGTAGCAAGGGTCCGTAGCCTGGAGACAAAACTTGCTAAGGCCAAGGAGTGGGCTTCTCAGTCATCTGAAGCCCTAGATGTGGTGAATGGTCGACTGAGTATAGCTCGACAGAATTTGGCGCATGCAGAGGCTGCACGTGCTAGTTTTCTTTGGGCTAGAGCCAAACTGTCCCTCCTGAGCGACAACGAGGCACGGCTGGAGTGGACCCGCCCTAATGTCTTGGGTTCCAGGACTGAGAGGAGGGCCGTACTGGCACAGCAGATTCGTGACCTGACCGCTCCCCCTAAATGATGTACCTCCCTCTTTCTTTCTTTTTGCTGGGGATAAAACCCAGAACGCTTTTCAATGTACTTTTGCTCCCCCTTTTTTTTTAGGGAATAACAAAGAGGCTTTCATATGACTTTGTGGACCCATTATTTTGGAATATAAATGACAGGTTTGGGCGAGAGTGATATCAGAGGTAATATGGACGTGATATACTCTCGATAAACTTTAGCAGGGCATATCTATTCAAAGGTCATACAGACATGATAGAATATGCTTTGACTAAAGTTTTGTACACAAAATACTATCAGAGGTAATATGGACGTGATAGGTCTTGTAGTTCCAAATTAGTCGAACATATCTATTCAGAGGTTATATGGACGTGATAGAATATGACCCAACTAGTTTCGTTTTGGAAGTAGTTTTGTCAGAATGAGGTCTTCGCCATATTCCACTTGAGTAGAGGAGATTAAGCATAGTACCTTTTCAGGAATTTGCCGTTGATAGGAGCCATTAGCAGGTCTCCATTAGGCTGGGCTAACCTGTAAGCGCCGTTTGAGAACGTCGTCTCGATCACATAAGGGTCCTCCCATTTGGGCTGGAATTTGCCCTTACTCTTGTGAGTAATGATCATTGGCCTTCTCACAGCTAAAACTAGCTCGCCAACTTTGAACACTCTTTCCTTCACTTTATGATTGAAAGTTCTGGAAATGCGTGCCTGGTAGAACGTGATGCGCTGCTGAGCTTGAAGGCGTTTCTTGTCTAATCCTTCTAGCTCTTGAAGCCTTAGTAGGTAGTTCTTCTCTTGAGTCAACTCATTAGCCACGGCTATCCTGAGTGACAGGATTTGAATTTCGATAGGAAAAACTGCTTCACTCTCGTAGACCAACGAGAATGGGGTACAACCTGTCGGTGCTCGTACCGTTGTGCGGTATGCCCAGAGACATTCTCCTAGCTTCTCGTTCCAATCTCTCTTGTTTGAAGAGACGAACTTATTCAAGAGCTTGATAATGGTTTTGTTGAAGGCTTCCGCCAAACCATTAGCAGTTGGATAATATGCCGTATAGGCCATATTTTGTATCCGATTCTTATCGCAAAATCGGTGAAACGCATGGCTGATGAACTGAGGCCCATTGTCATGAATTATCCTTCGGGGGATCCCGAAATGATAAATGACGTGATGCTTGATGAAGCTGATCACATTAGATGTCTTCACCTCAGCAAGAGGGGTCACCTCTGCCCATTTGGAGAAGTAATCCGTGATGGCCAGTATGAACCGGTGACCTCTGGAAGAAGACGGGTGAATAGGGCCAATGACATCCATACCCCATGCTTCGAAAGTCCAGGATGCAACCGTAGGATATAGATGTTCAGACGGTTGATGTATGAAGTCTGCATGAACCTGACAGGCTCTGCATTGTCTGGCATACTTGATTGCGTCTGCGATGATAATGGGCCAGTAATATCCCATTCTCCTGATATGATCATGTAGCTTAGGACCGGGTTGATGTGCTCCGCATACGCCATCGTGAGCTTCACGGATAATCTGCTATACTTTGCTGTCAGCGAGGCATCTCAGTAGCAGTCCATCGTAGGTCCGGCGATATAGACACTGTGAGGATGCATCAAAGTAGAAGCGTAAGGATCGTCTTTTGACGGATACTGCTTCTTTGGGGTTCTCCGGTAAGATTCTGCATGCCACGAAATCTATAAAGGGACTTCTCCAATCTCTTGTGGGAGGATCGGTGTTCACAGCATAGCTGCGTTCTATGTGAAAGTTATTTTTCACACAGAATAAATCCCTGTTAAGGAGAATCACCGAATTCTGCCTTCTTATAGGAGTAGCTAAATCTGCAGCTAGACTGGCTAGGGCATCAGCTTCTAGATTCTGAGATCGAGGTACATGCTCTAAGAAGAACCCTTTGAATGTCATGGCTATCTCGACCGTTGCTCGGTGATAGGGAATGAGGTCTGGATTCCGGACTTCATATATTCCTCTGACTTGATTGACGATCAGCAGGGAATCACCGAAAGCTTCCAGAGATTCGACCCCCAGCTCTTTCGCGACTTGGAGCCCGATTAGTAGAGCGTTATACTCTGCAACATTGTTGGAGCAGGGCTTGCTAAGAGAGTATGCTCGATTAGATGACGAGTTTGTCAGGAGTAACCAGGATAATTTCTACGCCTGAAACTACGTTTCCCCTGGGACCAGTCCTGGAGGCGCCATCGAAGAATAGTTGCCATGCGTCACTTTCCATTGCGAAATTATATTCTGCAACTTCGTCGGGAATGTCCTCGTATAATTTGGAGGCCTCCGGGATCGGATGAGAAGCTAGGAAGTCAGCCAATGCTTGGCCTTTGATGGACTTCTGAGGGACGTACACCATGTCATACGGTGTTAATAACATCGCCCAGGTTGCGAGTCGGGAGTTAAGAACACTTGGCTTGTTCATCAGTACCCGAAGAGGATTGATCCTGGAGACGATGTGAATCGTCTGACCTGTGACATAGTGTCGCATTTTCTGAATAGCGAACATCAGGGCCAAGCATTCTTTCTCCACCGGGTTGTACCGGTGTTCGGCTCCGACGATCATCCTGCTGAGGTAGTAGATAGCCTGTTCATGTCCCACATCGTTCTTTTGCACGAGAAGAGCTCCCAGAGAATGATCCATCGCTTGAACATACAGCGCGAATGGTCTTCCTACGACGGGAGGCACCAGAACTGGCGGGTGAGTGAGGTAGTGTTTGATATCGTTAAACGCTTGCTGACAGGCTTTGTCCAATACGAAGGATACACCTTTCTTCATGAGACGAGAAAAAGGCTGACATCTCCCGGAGAGGTTGGATATGAATCTCCGAATATAAGCCAAACGACCTTGAAATCCCTTGAGTTCCCTCAGATTATGGGGCGGTCGCATTTCTAAGATGGCCTTGACTTTATCAGGGTCACTTGAATGCCTTTGGCGGTAATGACAAATCCCAGGAATTTGCCACTAGATACACCCAGAAAGGACTTTGTAGGATTCATCTTGAGTTGATGTTGGCGCATCAGCTCAAATACTGTCTTCAAGTCTTGGATGTGATTATCCTTGAGGAGGCTTTTGACAGCTACGTCATCCACGTAATATTCCACTGTCTGGTGTAAATGCTCATAGAATATGTTACTCATAGCCCGTTGGTACGTAGCCCCGGCGTTCTTCAATCCGAAGGGCATGACCGTATAGCAATATACCCCCAATGGCATCCGGAAGGCAGTATGCTTCTCGTCTTCAGGATGCATCTTGATTTGATTATATCCTGAAAATCCATCCATGAAAGACATACGTTCGAAACTGCATGTATTGTCAATCATGACGTCTGTGATGGGAAGAGGAAACTCGTCCTTGGGGCAGGCTACGTTCAGATCTCGGTAATCGATGCAGACGGGTACTTTTCCATTTTTCTTCATGACCGGGACAACATTGGCGACCCAGTAGGGATATTGTTCCTCCCAGATGAAACCGCAGGCTATCAACTTCTTGATTTTAGCTTCAATGGCGTCCATCATATCCGGACGGAACCGGCGTTAGTGCTGCTTCACAGGCTTCGAATCGGGCAATATGTTCAGTTTATGGGTAGCCACCTTTGGATCAAGTCCTGGCATATCCTCATAATTCTACGCAAAGACGTCGATGTATTCTTTTATCAGTTGAATAACTTCTTCCCTTTCAGCTGGGAAAAGATTGTTACTGATAAATATCGGCTTTGGCGAAAGTTCATCCCCAACATTGATCTGGATAACTTCGCCTTCAGTGGGAGGTTCTTTCTGCTCAAACCGGAATTCCCATTGTGTATCCATTTATTGAGCCCAAGAGTCATTCTCAAACGGCTCAGATTCTTGTCCATCTGTTTTGAAGGAATCTGCCACTACCATATTCACTGATAATGTTTGTTCGAGAGCCTCAGATGAGTCGGAGGGCGACGATCCGTCTTGAAGAAAGGAAAAGACATCCTCATTCGACTTGGAAGTTGTAAGGGAGGCGACATACCCTAACCCGAAACGAGTTTGCTGATAGTGGGGATTGCCGAGCAGCGGTGTCCGTCTGCCTTTCCCGTAGTTGAGACCTGGTTCCAGCTTCAAGTCGTAACCCATACTTTGCATGATTTTTAAAGCTTGCGGGTTGTACTTGTGAACTTGCATTTCACCAGCATCGTCGTTGAAGGAATCTTCTTGTATAGTCGGTCCGTCGCGCCTGCGGCCGAAGACTATTGAATGCTGACTGCTGCGAGTAGGCGGAACAATGAAGATAGAGCCCTCATGCGGTCCATAAGTCGTGGTGACATTGGATGACGATGCCACTTCCCATATGTAGGGATGATAGGAATCTATAGCTGCCAAGAATTTTTGTGCTATAGGCTCTATATCGTCATGGGGAGAGGATTCCTGATTTGGAATTTGAACGTCGATATACCGGAAAAGAGGTCCTTTATTATCATCGAAAACCGCATTCCTGGTTGCATTTACATCAGTCGGCTGCCTGTCGCACCGAAGATTGATGACCAAGGATGGAGGCTTCTGGTTCAAAGTGACCACCAGAGGACGACCTCCTCTTCCTGACCTGGTTTTGTTCAGGTGGATAGCCATAGGCTGCATGGTTGTCGGACGAGTAGTTTGCCCTTTTACCTCGATTGACAGAGGTTGCTTGGCAGAGGGTTCTTCGGGCTCCCGGTGGGATTCCTTCTCTGCTTCGCCTGACACCTCTTCCATGTAGTCTTGGGAGTACAACACGGCGTCAGAGTAGTAGGATTCTACTCCTTTAAACGGGTTCAGGTCAGCAACCTCCGTTTGTACTGTTCCTTGAGTATCTACATATTTGAAGCATTGATGTAGAGTCGAAGGAACGATGTTGTGGTCGTGGATCCATGGTCTTCCCAGCAGAATATTGTAGGATACCTCTGAATCGATGACATAGCATGTAGCCACCGATCTGAGGTTACCGATCTAGATCCTCAGCCGAATCTTCCCCAATGGCTTGCTTCTCCTTGCGTTGAAACCCACGATTGTAGTGGTGGTATAAGCCAATTCGCTGGTAGGGATCCTCAGTGGTCTGAGCAGACTATGAGAAATGATGCTGATTAATGATCTCGGATCTATGTGAATCCGGTCGACCTCCATGGAACCGATGGATCCGGTGTAATAGAGGGGTCTGTCATGCCTGTTATGTTTTAACAGCATGTCATCTTGAGTGAAAGTGATATTCGGGACCACCTCCATCACACTGTGGTATTGAGGACATACCACGGGTTCTTCGTCAGGGGACTTGAGCTGGGTCAAGTATGCATCCGCCTGCATCAATGCTTCACTCAGGGCTTGACGAGTGTCTTGAGAGAGCCTGAGTAGCTCGAAGATGGACAACCTGGCTGGTGTATTGGCTAGTTGGGCCAGGATATCGAAGTTGTAGGGCTTCTCTAAACCTTTGTTTTGAATTTTTTTCACAGGTTTATCGAAGCGCATTTCTTTTTGCTTCCCCTTGTCCGCCGAAGTTGGTCTTGAAGGACCGGCTCCTGGTATGGCGGGCTCCGGTTCTGAAGGCTTGGCAGCTGCAGCGTCTGCCGGTGCATCTTCCTGACTCGCTCCGCAGTCCTTGAGGTAAGCTTTCCCTGAACGGGTTGCAGCCAATACCTCATCTTCGTCTGATGTCGAAGAAGTGGCCACTATATGGCATGGTTTGCACATGGAGTTCTTCCTAGACTTAGCCTTAGTAGCATTAGTCTCTTCCTCGAGCTCCGACACCAAATCTGGATGAACCCACATAATCTCGCCCCGCCGGGTGGTTAGGGATACCAGGTCATAATTTTGACCCCTAGCTGGAGGGAGATTGACGATGTTCATCGTTGTCCGAGAAATAGGTGCCACACCGTCCGGGACTTCTTGGGGAGGCAGATTGCCATATTGCAGGGAGATCATGTTGGCCGTGACCGTCTTCTCGCTGTTGCGCAGAGTGATGGCCTTAGCATCGATCAACTCCTGGATCTTCCTCTTCAGTACATAATACGCCTTTGTAGGGTGGTGTACGTATCTGTGGAAGATGCAGTACTTAGGGTTGTTAATACTGCCGACTTCACTAGGCCGCTTCTCCTCAGGAAGGGTAATCTTGCCGCTCTTGACGAGACACTCGAATATGCTCGGAATATCGTCATCGTCGAAAGAGTAGACTTCAATGGGCCTGGAAGTCCCAGGTCTCGTCTGCGTGGTAGCCGCAGTCTTTTGCCTGGACGTGTTGATTGTCAGGGCTTCCTTCCCTTTGGAACCACGAGGATGGTCGTTGTTGGGAGATGACCTCTTGACTCTGTCGGAGGCAGAGATCATGATTCCATTGTCACGTGCCTTCCGACTGTTGTCTTCGGCGGCTACCGCTGAGATGATGAATGAGGGCCAATCATGGAACTGATATGGTCCTATGAACACCGAGATTATGGGAAGAAGGTTCTTCCTACAAATGTCCACCAACGCCGAGTCTGGAACTCCGGGAGGCATTTGTAAAGTGGATTGGCGAAAACGTTCGATGAAAGTACGAACGTCCTCTTTTTCCTTCTGCTTTACTTCGATGAGAGAGGACATAGACATGTCCATCCCTCCCTCGTAGAATCGTGTGAAAAATAAAGCCTTGAAGTCTTCGAAGGACGAGATGCAGTTGTCCGCCAGGCTACGGTACCACTGATAAGCTACTCCCGAGAGACAGCCCTTGAACACCCGGGTGAGGAGGGCGTCATTCCCTTGTAATAGCACCGTCATCATACTGAAGTAGTTCATGTACTGACTTGGTGACGTTTTTCCTTCGAACAAATCCATGGTCTGTGGTTTGTATCTCGGAGGAAAAGGGACCTCTTCCCAGATAGCCGGGTAAGGCTGGTTGATTCCCAGTTTCTTGAGCTGATCTTTGTGCTTCAAGGCATCGAATTGGGCTTTCAACTCTCGTACTGCCTGCATCAGATTTTCAGCCGGTAGCGGGACCACGGAGTGGTGCGGAATCGGTTGTATCGCGACTCCAACAGGAGGTAATACATTCTTCGAGTGAGGAAGTGGAGGAACTGCTGACTCTTGGTCCAGAGCAGGCTCTTGGATCGGGTTGGATGGTGGTAAGTCCACCCCCACACGTATCTGAGTTGGAGGGACCGATGCTTGAGCCATGGCAACTGTATGCTGAGTCAGCATCATCTGGTGCATGTTCTCCATTATGGATTGCATCTCCTTCATGGATGTCTCCAGTATAGTAATGCGTTGCTCAGCGCTTCCTGATGGAGAAGCTTCCTCGCGTTCATCTCCAATGGCATAGACTCCCATCTCCCTGGGTGTCATTGAAGGATTAGTATAGGTCGCTGTAGAAGCTGACTCTGTACTTTCAGTATCTGATTCGGGGGACTGACGACCCCTGTTTATGGTAATAAACGAAAGAAGAATGTATATAAGACGAGGTTTATACGAAACCCGTTTCTTTGGTTTACAAACAAGCTTGTACAATTAATCCTATACGAGGACGTCGAGTACAATTTTTAAATCTGGGTAAATATTGCTATAGGTGTATGATCTGCAGTCGATCACTTTAGCCCTTGGACCACACGATGGTGAAGAAGTGTCGTAGAAGACGGGAAGCAGCTTCAAAGATTGCAAAAGAGGGCGGATGCACGATGCCAAAGTCGTCGATCGCTACTCTTTGCCTGAGCTCCGGATTCTTCTCTCTCTCGAGGACTCTTCGACTTCTCTCCTAGGTCTCTTGACCTATTTTTCCCGACCTTTGGTTTGATCTTTTCTGAAGTTCGACCTTGTTCGAGTTTCTCGACCTTGTTCGAGTTTTTCGACCTTGGACCTCTGTCAATAGAGGTCTCTATTTATAGAGTTTTGGTGACAGTGACTACTCAATCGGTGTAGAAATCGAGTAGTGGAAAGTACAGCACCCTTTTACACGATGGTTAAAATAACCACTGCCCGCGTATAGGTGATCTTTTGTATGAGCGTGTGACGCATGTCCAACTAAGGGACAAACGCGTATAACTGCTGCGAAGATCACGGCGTAGAAGCCACGTAGGTAGGTATCCCTTGTGTAGAAGAGGTTGGTGTAGAAGCCAATGTCTGTCACCATGGCGTAGAAGCCAAGTAGGCATAGAAGCCGAGGAGGCGTAGAAGCCTGAGCGATCCTTTAGCCAGAATTATGGCTCTTGGGGATATAATCAAATCT
The DNA here is from genome assembly GCA_036927795.1 of Iris macrosiphon. Classification (NCBI taxonomy): domain Eukaryota; kingdom Viridiplantae; phylum Streptophyta; class Magnoliopsida; order Asparagales; family Iridaceae; genus Iris; species Iris macrosiphon. Next base: position 272,890 of record JAYESA010000111.1, on the reverse strand, counting down.
CCTGCATTAAATGCTGAGATCCGCCATCATCCTGCGCATTAATTACAGAGGCGTGTTCTGAAGGTCTGTCATCATTCTGAGCATTAAGTGCAGAGACGTGCCTCGAGCCCTGTACGAAGAGCAGCTTTTTGACGTGGCAGTCTGCTTGTCTTCTGCGGAGCGTAAGAAGCTCACATCTGCCTGTGTAAAACAAGGCAGCGTATCCCCTTGTACGCATAAAAATAGTTTACGCCGAGGAGACATCAGTAAACGACGGTTCGATGATTTAATCAAATCCCCTGCATTAAATGCAGAGATCCGCCATCATCTTGTACATTAAATGCAGGGTCGCGTCCCGAGTGGTCTGCCATTATTCCAGTCGTCGTCTGGGTAGTCGTGTAGTACTCTTTGTCAGAAGTCAGACGTCAGGTTCACTGCGTGATTTGACAGGTTCATTTCGGGGAATACGAAGCGTTCCTCGTACGCTTAAATGCTGCATTGAAAGCGGATAAGTTTTTACGCCATAGAGGCGATGAAGCACCCTGTCTACGCTGAAGTAGCTTGGACATACTGCATTTACGCGGGCGGTCCTTGAGCTCATTCTTCACGCTGTTCTTTAGCGGAAAAGGCCCTGTTGCATGTTGATGGCTCTGAGGTCATTTTTTACGCTGCCCCGTATCACCATGCTGCATAGAGTTATCCGGCGTATTTTTCATGCTTCTACAAGACCCCCTTCAAAGCTTTTAAATTTTTCGTAATTTGAAACGCTTTGAATGAAGCATGAACCGTTCCTCGTAACTCGAAACATTTCTGAATGGAGCCTGAAACGGTCAAGTCTGACACGCTCTTTCAAGGCTGACTTTATGGCGGAGTTATTGGGGACCGGTGTGACCTCTTTCGCCTATAAAAAGGCCGAGGAGTTCATATGTTCTTCCCACAGTTCTCTTGCCACGCAGAGATGATCGCCGGAGTTCGTCGGGCTGACCTGAGGAAGAAGGAGATCATGTTCTTCCAGTATGTAAGGAGCCGAAAGAGACGGCGTCTTCGAGCAAATGTCCACTGCAATGATGGATCATGGAAGGATATCATAGCCTCCTTTGCTCGGGATAATCAGCAACTTTGTATGGCGGTTCTTCCGGAGAGAGGAAGGGTCATATTTCACTACGCTGCTTGCATGCGGTGCCTTCTCCCGTTACCTCCGTGGACGAGAGCAGATAGACAAGCTCTATCTAGGATCGAGTTGGGTTTAATACCTCAACTGGATCTGTCATGGCGTCGGATGTAAGAAAGCAGATTTAGTTTCTGCTTTTCTTCTGTTGGAGGATGGGTCTACGCCCAGTTGTATCCTCCCGCCATTGATCTTCTTGTTCATGATTGTGGGAGTCGATGAACTGCCATGGAAGAAGAGGAAGACCTGCACCGATGCGAGAACCTGGCAGAACAAATTCTGGGGGTGGCCTTTCGATGACGATGAGGAAATCCTTTGTAGACGGGATTTCCCTCATATGTAACCATGAAAAATGAAGAAAAACCCTTATAGAATGGATTTCCCTCATATGTAATCATGATTTTAATTTTAATAAAATTTTCTTCTTCCGTGCATATGATTGTTTTGCCATATGTTGCTGTGAAGTCTGAATATGTGTAGCTTCGACACGTCTGATTCTTTATGCCGACTCCATTTTAGAAAGAGTGCTAGGTCCTGTCCTGCCTTTTACGCATAGCTAGGGATGCGCAGAAAGCCGCTCAACATTCGAGTGTTCGAACTGTCCTGCTGTTAGGAATGAGGGACTGCGTAGAATTCTGAACGGTTGCTTCTGATAAACAGAATTCCTGTTCAGACATCATCTTCAAGAATGATTTCTCGAAAGTCCCTTAGAATCAGGGCGAGAAATGGCTGTCAGACTGAGTTGCCATCTTGATCTGTAGACGAAATATTCAGACTGGAGTCTGGATGAACTTCGAATCATCCCATGAAGAAGAGTAATCTTCAATGTTGAACTCTGTATGCTTCGGGTACTTGGGATATCTTCTGGTCAAGAAGGAGTATCTTCTGTGTGAACTCTCGCAATTGACCGCCTTGAGAATCGTCTAGATGTACGGGTACTCTGGCCTGCGTATCTTTCAGATGTGCAGAGAGTCATAGCATAAGATCATAAGTTCGTAGCCTCGTGAGCGTAAATTAAATGCCAGCGAGCGTAAAATCGTAGACTTGTAGTTCCTGAGCGTGAAGTCGTAGGCTTGTAGCCTCTCGAGCATAAAAGCTTACCGAGCACAAAGGCATCCGGGCATAAAACTGTAGACTTGTAGCCTCCGAACGTAAAACCGTAGATTTGTAGCTGTTGAGCGTAGAAAGCTCCTTGGCGTAGAACTGTAGATTTGTAGCCTGTGAAAAGAAAATCTTCCGAGCGTGAAATTGTGGATCTGTTGCTTCTGAGCGTAAACTAAATGCTACCGGAGCGTGAGATCATAGATTTGTACCTGTCGAGCGTGAAGTCGTAGGTTTGTAGCCTCTCGAGCATAAAAGCTTACCGAGCACAAAGGCATCCGGGCGTAAAACCATAGACTTGTAGCCTGCGAGCGTAAAATCATAGATCTGTAGCTGTCGAGCGTAGAAAGCCCCTTGGCACAGAACTGTAGATTTGTAGCCTGTAAAAAGGAAATCTTCCGAGCGTGAAATTGTGGATCTGTTGCTTCTGAGCGTAAACTAAACGCCACCGGAGCGTGAGATCATAGATTTATAGCTGTCGAGCGTGAAGTCGTAGGTTTATAGCCTCTCGAGCATAAAAGCTTACCGAGCACAAAGGCATCCGGGCGTAAAACCATAGACTTGTAGCCTGTGAGCGTAAAACCGTAGATCTGTAGCTGTCGAGCGTAGAAAGCTCCTTGGCGCAGAACTGTAGATTTGTAGCCTGTGAAAAGGAAATCTTCCGAGCGTGAAATTGTGGATCTGTTGCTTCTGAGCGTAAACTAAACGCCACCGGAGTGTGAGATCATAGATTTGTAGCTGTCGAGCGTGAAGTCGTAGGTTTGTAGCCTCTCGAGCATAAAAGCTTACCGAGCACAAAGGCATCCGGGTGTAAAACCATAGACTTATAGCCTGCGAGCGTAAAATCGTAGATCTGTAGCTGTCGAGCGTAGAAAGCTCTTTAGTGTAGAACTGTAGATTTGTAGCCTGTGAAAAGGAAATCTTCCGAGCGTAAAATTGTGGATCTGTTGCTTCTTAGCGTAAACTAAACGCCACCGGAGCATGAGGTCATAGATTTGTAGCTGTCGAGCGTGAAGTCGTAGGTTTGTAGCCTATCGAGCATAAAAGCTTATGCGAGCGTAAAACCGTAGATCTGTAGCTATCGAGCGTAGAAAGCTCTTTAGCGTAGAAACCACGAATCTGCTTTGCACGAAAACTTTTCGAATTTCGCTGACTGTCCGTCTTCTCTGAGTGATAGGCTGACGTAGTACCAAATCATAACCGAACATTAATTAGGAGATTTGGTTGGGTTCCGAGGAGTCCATCCGAACTCTATATATACCCCAAGTTTCTGAGAGAAAAACTTTTCATCCGTCTTCTGCGAAAGAAAGGCTTCGACTGTTCGATTTCTTCTTCGTTTCTTCCCCGAGTCTTCAAAGTTTCCAGTGATGGCCTCGAAACAAACCTCCTCCTCTAAGGGAAAGAAGGTCGATTCTTCTTCTCGTTCTTCTGCTCAAGCGGGGGTGTCTCCGGTCGGGCAAGGCGAACTCCATTCTGAGCGAAGTGTCCTGCCGACGAGCAGTGCACCCGGCCTAAAAGGTAAAGTTTTTGGGATGAAAAGAACGACTGAAAAATCCTTCGCATATGTTGTACGTGACCACGCTAGGTCGTCTTCTGTGTTGATAGCCTCTTTGAGGAAGATGATGCACAGGGACGTTTCATCTTTTACGCCCATATTTCTAATGTGCCAGCGTAGAAACTCCATGTTTTCGCAGTCGGGCGTAAAAGCTTTGACTGTCGAAAACTTGGTGCATGCTACAAAATTTGAGTCGTACGCTCGTGGATGAAAGTCCTGGCGTAAACTCGAATTTTGCCAGTCTGGCGTAAAGCGCAGACTGTACATGATCAAGTTTTTACAGTATTGGCGTAAAGCACAGACTGTTGGCTCTTGGCATATGTTGCAAGATTATAATGTCTAGTATAGGAACTGACGTGTTTTTTTTGCACCCTTGCAGTTAACTTGCATGTGTCTCTGCTAGCCGATGTGATGGGTTCTGCCGCCGGGATGCTGCACTCCAACTATCTGGAGGATCTGTCCCACGTGATATTTCCTATCTCTGGGCCCCAGTATCCCAAAGGAAGGGGATTTTTGATATCGGGTCAGGGCGAGCGAACGCTGCTGAACATGATTAATAGAGAGCCCCTGACGTACGTAGACGGGGACCGATATATAAAGCCGGCGTTTCTCTTCGGGGACATGATTGATAAGCAGTCCCAGACGAAGCCCAAGAAAGAACTCTGGGTTTTCCCTGCCGGGGGCTTGGTCTTGTATCTGCCCAAGATGCCGAGAGATTATCCCATCTCGGCCTTCTTCCATGCTACACATCCTAGGAAGATGTCGTGGACGTTGACTCCAGATCTTCACGGCAGGCCGAGGAAGATCTTCTACCAGAAAGGATCTGGTCTATTTGTCAGCCGTCCTTCCGGCCCTGTAACGCCGTTCAGGGGACTGTACCCGGGCAGTGTCCCGAGTGAAGATAGCTTAGTGCTTCAGCCGGTGCAATTTCCGACCTTCTACAATGATTTCATGGGGCGCGGCGGAGTATACCCCAAGGTGAATCCTCGGTGCAATGGTTGGATGACCCCAACGAATCTTCGATGGGCTCGCTTAGTTGATTGGGCCCTGAAGCATTTTCAGACCGAGTTGGAGAGCATCGGTCTGTTTGCAGCTGTGAGTGCCACCAGTGTTGGGTTACCTCCTAACACCAACCTGTTTTTGGCACTGATGGAGCGATATATTTCGCTCACCGGGACTTTCGCCACTCCACTGGGGGAGTTGGGATTGGCCCTCCATGAGATGGCAGAGATCTCGAGACTGCCGATGGGGGATACTCCATACGAAGAGTATGTTCCCACGAACCGGGAGCTGGGGGATTCAGACCCTCGGGTAGTGGAAGTGTACCAGGAGCTGATGTGCCACTACCTTGCTTGCACCACTTTTTATGGCGAGCCTTCGGATTTGGCTCACACCAACAGATGGGCGTCCTACCTCTTCTTTCATCGGGCCAGGACTGCTCAGCCGGAGAAGATATTGGAAGGCAAGGATCATCCTTTGAATCCTCTGAGCGTGCATACTTCTCAGGTAGTTGATGATCTTATGGAGGACGCTGGGGATCTAGATCAGATCCTCGACGAAGGGATTGGAAGATATCCTGCAGGTACTAAGGCCTACAGTTATCTGAGGCATTGTCGCAGGCCTTTGTCTAAGGAAGCTCAACTGGCTGGCTTCCTCTTTATATGGTTGCGCCGACTGGTGGTACCCGGCATCGCATCTGTGGATCACATTCACCGCAACACCTTATGGCCTGCAGTGCGTCTGGTGTTCGGGGCGAGACTGGGCTTGCTCCCGGCCATGGTGTGCCGTATACAAGCTGGCCTGAGGGCGATGACTGAGGCGCTGCCCGCCGATGAAGCTCAGCGTGAAAGCTTTCCCCGGGTGGAATTGCCATACCTGTATTTGATGGGATGGTTAATTCTCCATAACCCCCGGGTGATGTCTCCAGGTTCCGGCAGTAGCTTGGGGGGTAGTTTCTTGTTGAATTACAAGAAATCCTTCTGGAACGTGCTCACAGTCTTAGACTGTCGGCGGGTGCTGAATTGCGGCCATAGCTGGAAGCTCTTCTGCACTGTCCCCTCTGTATATCGCAATCAATCGAGGATTAGGCTTGAGGACTCAGGTAAAGAGAAGACCATCCTTTCTCCCGAGGCTTTCAATTGGTTGGTCTGCATTAGACCTTCCCACTTGCTGTACAGAAGTGAAGACCAGTGCCTCTTTGAACCCTACCTGCCTAGTCGGTTTGCCAGGCAGTTTAGGTATGATCAGTTACACGTGGGCAACGCCGTCACCAGCTTCAGGTCCAGAGGTGGACTCATTGATGGAGCGAGGGGATGGCGATACTTTATCATGGGCTGCACTGGGGCAAGTTTTATTGTGCCCGTCATCATACTCTCCACGGAACTGCGCATCCTCCATACGTATGCCCAGTTCTATGTGGCCACCAACACCTTCCATCGCAATTTTGATATGCATGGAAGTTTTAGGGTGCCCTCTTCCAAGCCTGGGGGAAGAGTCGAAGTCCCCTCGGTTTCTTCTGACGAGGATGAAGGGTACGTTACTCCGGATGAGCCTCTTGTATTGGTACCGAGAGGTGAAGTACCTCCGCCTGCAGGGGCTTTGGTAATCTCTGGGAAGCGAAGGGCTCCTACTCCGAAGGAGATTTCCCCTCGTAAGAGGAAGAAGAAGATGGTTACTCGTCCTCTCCGGATCCCTGGTATTGAGGCTCCTGGAAGTGAGCCTTCTTCTCCCCATGTTGGGGATGATTCTTTGATTGGAGGTTCCTCGCCATATAGAGAGGGACCTTCTACAGTTTCGACCGGCGGTGCCGGAGAATCTCAGTTGGAGACTGCTGTCGCTGCTACTGCTTCAAGTAGTGGAACGAAGTCATCTCCGGGGCTGAGTATAATAAGATTTCGTACACCTTTATCCGGATCAGCATCGGGAGAGACCCATGTCGTGCCTGTCGGCGCCTCTAGCGAGAATCCAGCCGATGAGCCTCGGTTGGAATTTGACGAGGACTTGGAAGACTATTTGCCAGCGTCAGTCAGCAGGCCCCCTTCTCCAGGTATAACAGCTTGCTTAGCATCCCTAAGAAATGATTTAGCTGTACTGGCTGCAGATGCGACATACATGCCGTCGACCATGGGTAAAGGTCGTCTTTATGCCTCTTCTTCAGGAAATTTAACGTTTATGTTGATATTAACTTCCTTGTCTTCTTTCCAGGGGAAGACCTCTTCGGGGATGGCAATGCATATGCGCCCTTCGGCTCTGTGTCAGGTCCTGGCGGCGACACGAAGGTGGCTGATGTTGAAGAGGAAACATCTTCGGGTGCCGGCTCGCCTGCCGATGAGATTCCGATACCCCAAGAGGAGGATGAACCTGTCATTGCGACATCGCCTCCTTCGAGTATGCCGATGACTTCGACTGTTGTTGGCGTATCTTCTTTTGTCGCGCCACCTGTTGAGACGACGACTGTGGCCACATCGACTGCGGTTGTCCCTGGAGCGAGGTTCGACAACATCACAGCCACTCCCAGCGTGCATTCGGAGCTAGCCCTGCTGACTGAGCAATATACCGGTATCTTCTATACCACCTTGAAAATGCTGATATCAATGGTGTTGGAGAAGAATCTAAATTTTGAGCGCCTGAAGAAGTCCTCCCAGTTTTCGATAGAGGCGGTCAGGGACTTTGGCGATACCGGGTTAGCTGACACCCTGGAGGCGATGGTTAATGGGTTGGAGCAACCCATTAACGAATATCTGCGGCTGTCTCGAGACAGCGTCGAAGCTATGGTCCAGGCTAGATACGAATACTTGACTGTGCATCTTGTTGAGAAGATGGAAGGCCTGAATAAATTTATCCAGACAAATCAGCAGGAGATGGATGAAGGAAAAGTCGTCTTGGAGGAGACTATTGCTCTTCAAACGAAGTGCCAGGCCGAGCATGACGGGAATGTAGCGAGGGTCCGTAAATTGGAGACGAAGCTCGCTCAAGCATAGGAGTGGGCGTCTCAGTCATCGGAAGGCCTAGATGTGGTGAATGGCCGTCTGGTCGCAGCACAACAGAACTTGGAGAGTGCAGAAGTCGCCCGTGCTGGTCTCCTTCGGGCTAGAGCCGAACTGTTCCTCCTGATTAATGACGAGACACGGCTGGAGTGGGCCCGTGCTGATGTCTTGGATTCCAGGGCTGAGAAGATGGCTGCACTGGCGCGACAGATTCGTGACCTGACCGCTCTCCCAAAATGATGTACCTTCTTGCTTTACAAAATATAATTTTGCTCTCTTTTGGGAATGAATAAAGAGACTCTTTTCTGACTTTGTGGACCCATCATTTTGGAATATAAATGACAGATTTGGGCGAATGTGATATCAGAGGTAGTATGGACGTGATATACTCTCGGTAAACTTCAGCAGGGCATATCTATTCAGAGGTCATACGGACATGATAGAATATGCTTTAGTAGGTCATATCTATTCAGAGGTTATATGGACATAATAGAATATGCTTTGACTAAAGTTTTGTACACAAAATACTATCAGAGGTAATATGGACGTGATAGGCCTTGTAGTTCCAAATTAGTCGAACATATCTATTCAGAGGTTATATGGACATGATAGAATATGACCCAACTAGTTTCGTTTTGGAAGTAGTTTTGTCAGAATTAGGTCTTCGTCGTATTCCACTTGAGCAGAGGAGATTAAGCATAGTACCTTTTTAGGAATTTGCCGTTGATAGGAGCCATTAGCAGGTCTTCATTAGGCTGGGCTAACCTGTAAGCGCCGTTTGAGAACGTTGTCTCGATCACATAAGGGCCTTCCCATTTGGGCTGGAATTTGCCCTTACTTTTGTGAGTAATGATCATTGGCCTTCTCACAGCTAAAACTAGCTCACCAACTTTGAACACTCTTTCCTTCACTTTATGATTGAAAGCTCTGGAAATGCGTGCCTGGTAGAACGTGATACGTTGCTGAGCTTGAAGGCGTTTCTCGTCTAATCCTTCCAGCTCTTGAATCCTTAGTAGGTCGTTCTTCTCTTGAGTCAACTCATTAGTCACGGCTATCCTGAGTGACGGGATTTGAATCTCGATGGGAAGAACTGCTTCACTCCCATAGACCAACGAGAATGGGGTGCAACCTGTCGGTGCTCGTACCGTTGTGCGGTATGTCCAGAGACATTCTCCTAGCTTCTTGTTCCAATCTCTCTTGTTTGAGGAGACAAACTTCTTCAAGAGCTTGATAATGGTTTTGTTGAAGGCTTCCGCCAAACCATTAGCAGCTGGATAATATGCCGTAGAGGCCATATTTTGTATCCGATTCTTATCACAAAATCGGTGAAATACGTGGCTGATGAACTGAGGCCCATTGTCATGAATTATCCTTCGGGGGATCCCAAAGCAATAAATGACGTGATGCTTGATGAAGCTGATCACATTAGATGTCTTTACCTCAGCAAGAGGGATCGCCTCAGACCATTTGGAGAAGTAATCCGTGATGGCCAGTATGAACCGGTGACCTCTGGAAGAAGATGGGTGAATAGGGCCAATGATATCCATACCCTATGTTTCGAAAGGCCAGGATGCAACCGTAGGATGTAGATGTTCATACGGTCGATGTATGAAGTCTGCATGAACCTGACAGGCTCTGCATTATCTAGCATACTTGATTGCGTCTGCGATCATAGTGGGCCAGTAATAGCCCATTCTCCTGATACGATCCTGTAGCTTAGGACCGGGTTGATGTGCTCCGCATACGCCGTCGTGAGCTTCACGGATAATCTGCTGTGCTTCACTGTCAGTGAGGCAACTCAGTAGCAGTCCATCGTAGGTCCGGCGATATAGACACTGTGAGGATGCATCAAAGTAGAAGCGTAAGGATCGTCTTTTGACGGATACTGCTTCTTTGGGGTTCTCCGGTAAGATTTCGTATGCCACGAAATCTATAAAAGGACTTATCCAGTCTCTTGTGGGAGGATCGGTGTTTACAGTGTAGCTACGTTCTATGTGAAAGTTATTTTTTACACAGAATAAATCCTTGTTAAGGAGGATCACCGAATTCTGCCTTCTTATAGGAGTAGCTAAATCTACAGCTAGACTGGCTAGGGCATCAGCTTCCAGATTCTGAGATCGAGGTACATGCTCTAAGAAGAACCCTTTGAATGTCACGGCTATCTCAACCGTTGCTCGGTGATAGGGGATGAGGTCTGGATTCCGGACTTCATATATCCCTCTGACTTGATTGACGATCAGCAGGGAATCACCGAAAGCTTCCAGAGATTCGACCCCTAGCTCTTTAGCGACTTGGAGCCCGATTAGTAGAGCGTTATACTCTGCGACATTATTGGAGCAGGGCTCGCTAAGAGAGTATGCTCGGTAGATGACGAGTTTGTCAGGAGTAACCAGGACAATTCCTACTCCTGAAACTACATTTCCCCTGGGACCCATTCTGGAGGCGCCATCGAAGAATAGTTGCCATGCGTCACTTTCCATTGCGGAATTACATTCTGCAACTTCGTCGGGAATGTCCTCGTATAATTTGGAGGCCTCCGGGATCGGATGAGCAGCTAGAAAGTCAGCCAGTGCTTGGCCTTTGATGGACTTCTGAGGGACGTACACCATGTCATACGGTGTCAATAATATCGCCCAGGTCGCGAGTCGGGAGTTAAGAACACTTGGCTTGTTCATCAGTACCCGAAGAGGATTGATCCTGGAGATAATGTGAATCGTCTGACCTGTGACATAGTGTCGCGTTTTCTGAATAGCGAACATCAGGGCCAAGCATTCTTTCTCCACCGGGTTGTACCGGTGTTCGGCTCCGACCATCATCCTGTTGAGGTAGTAGATAGCCTGTTCATGTCCCACATCGTTCTTTTGTGCGAGAAGAGCTCCCAGAGAATGATCCATCGCTCGAACATACAGCAAGAACGGTCTTCCTATGACGGGAGGCACCAGAACGGGCGGATGAGTGAGGTAGTGCTTGATATCGTTAAACGCTTGTTGGCAGGCTTCGTCCCATACGAAGGATACACCTTTCTTCATGAGACTCAAAAAGGGCTGGCATTTCCCGGAGAGGTTGGATATAAATATTCGGATATAAGCCAGATGACCTTGAAATCCCCTGAGTTCCCTCAGATTACGGGGTGGTCGCATTTCTAAGATGGCCTTGAATTTAACAGGGTCCACTTGAATGCCTTTGGCGGTGATGACAAATCCCAAGAATTTGCCACTAGATACACCCAGAAAGGACTTTGTGGGATTCATTTTGAGTTGATGTTGGCGCATCAGCTCGAATACTGTCTTCAAGTCTTGGATGTGATTATCCTTGAGGCAGCTTTTGACAGCTATATCGTCTACGTAATACTCCACTGTCTTGCGTAAATGCTCGCGGAATATGTTACTTATAGCCCGTTGGTATGTAGCCCCGGCGTTCTTCAATCCGAAGGGCATGACCGTATAGCAATATACCCCCAATGGTGTTCGGAAGGCAGTATGCTTCTCGTCTTCAGGATGCATCTTGATTTGATTGTATCCTGAAAATCCGTCCATGAAGGACATGCGTTCAAAACCACATGTGTTGTCGACCATGATATCTGTAATGGGAAGGGGAACTCATCCTTGGGGCATGCTGCGTTCAGATCTCGGTAATCGATGCAGACGCGTACTTTCCCATTTTTCTTCATGACCGGGACAACATTGGCGACCCAGTCGGGATGTTGTTCCTCTCGGATGAAACCGCAGGCTATCAACTTCTTGATTTCAGCTTCAATGGCGTCCATCATATCCGGGCGGAATCGGCGTTGGTGCTGCTTCACAGGCTTCGAATCGGGCAATATATTGAGTTTATGGGTAGCCATTTTTGGATCAAGTCCTGGCATATCCTCATAATTCCACGCAAAGACGTCGATGTATTCTTTTATCAGTTGAATAACTTCTTCCCTTTCAGCTGGGGAAAGATTGTTACTGATAAATATCGGCTTTGGCGAAAGTTTATCCCCAATATTGATCTGGATAACTTCGTCTTCAGTGAAAGGTTCTCTCTGCTCGAACCAGAATTCCCATTGTGTATCCATTTATTGGGCCCAAGAGTTATTCTCAAACGGCTCAGATTCTTGTTTGTCTGTTTCGAAGGAATCCGCCACTACCATATTCACTGATAATGTTTGTTCGAGAGCCTCAGATGAGTCGGAGGGTGATGAGCCGTCTTGAAGAGAGGAAAAGATATCCTCGTTTGACTCGGAAGTTGCAAGGGAGGCAGCATACCCTAACCCGAAACGAGTTTGTTGATAGTGGGGATTGCCGAGCAGCAGTATCCGTCTGCCTTTTCCGTAGTTGAGACCTGGTTCCAGTTTCAAGTCGTAACCCATGCTTTGTATAATCTTTAAGGCTTGTAGGTTGTACCTGTGAACTTGCATTTCACCAGCATCGTCGTTGAAGGAATCTTCTTGTATAGTCGGTCCGTCGTGCCTACGGCCGAAGACTATTGAATGCTGACTGCTGCGAGTAGGCGGAACAACGAAGATAGAGTCCTCATGCGGTCCATAAGTCGTGGTGACATTAGATGATGATGCCACTTCCCATATGTAGGGCTGATAGGAATCTATAGCTGCCAAGAATTTCTGTGCTATAGGCTCTATATCGTCATGGGGAGAGGATTCCTGATTCGGAATTTGAGCGTCGATATACTGGAAAAGAGGTCCTTTATTATCATCGGAAACCGCATTCCTGGCTGTATTTACATCAGTCGGCTGCCTGTCGTGCCGAAGATTGATGACCAAGGGTGGGGGCTTCTGGTTCAAAGTGATCACTAGAGGACGGCCTCCTCTTTCTGACCTAATTTTGTTCAGGTGGATAGTCATAGGCTGCATGGTTGTCGGACGAGTGGTTTGCCCTTTCACTCTGATTGACAGTGGTTGTTCGACAGAGGGTTCTTCAGGCTCCCGGTGGGATTCCTTCTCTGCTTCGCCTGACAACTCTTTCATGTAGTCTTGGGAGTACAACACGGCATCAGAGTAGTAGGATTCCACCCCTTTAAACGGGTTCAGGTCAGCAACCTCCATTTGCACTGTTCCTTGAGTATCTACATATTTGAAGCATTGATGTAGAGTCGAAGGAACGATGTTGTGGTCGTGGATCCATGGTCTTCCTAGCAGGATGTTGTATGATACCTCTGAATCAATGATATAGCATGTAGCTACCGATCTGAGGTTACCGATCTGGATCCTCAGCCGAATCTTCCCTAATGGCTTGCTTCTTCTTGCGTTGAAACCCACGATTGTAGTGGTGGTATAAGCTAATTCACTGGTAGGGATCCTCAATGGTCTGAGCAGACTATGAGGAATGATGCTGATTGATGATCCCGAATCTATGTGAATTTGGTCGACTTCCATGGAACCGACGTATCCGGTGTAATAGAGGGGTCTGTCATGCCTGTTATATTTTAACAGCATGTCATCTTGAGTGAAAGTGATATTCGGGACCACCTCCATCACACTGTGGCATTGAGGACACGCCACGGGTTCTTCGTCAGGGGACTTGAGCTGGGTCAAGTATGCATCCGCCTGCATCAATGCTTCACTCAGGGCTTGACGAGTATCTTGAGAGAGCCTGAGTAGATCGAAGATGGACAATTTGCCTGGTGTATTGGCCAGTTGAGCCAGGATGTCGAAGTTGTAGGGCTTCTCTAAACCTTTATTTTGAATGTTTTTCACAGGTTTATCGAAGCGCGCTTCTTTTTGCTTTTCCTTGTCCGCCGACGTTGGTCTTGAAAGATCGACTCCTGGTATGGCGGGTTCTGGTTCTGAAGGTTTGGCAGCTGCAGCGTCTGCCGGTGCATCTTCCTGACTCGCTCCGTAGTCCTTGAGGTAAGCTTTCCCTGAACGGGTTGCAGCCAATACCTCATCTTTGTCTGATGTCAAAGAAGTGGCAACCATATGGCATGGTTTGCACTTGTAGTTCTTCCTAGACTTAACCTTAGTAGCGTTAGTCTCTTCCTCGAGCTCCGACACCAAGTCTGGATGAACCCACATAATCTCGACCCGCCGGGTGGTTAGGGGCACCAGGTTATGATTTTGACCCCTAGCTGGAGGGAGGTTGACGATGTTCATCGTTGTCCGGGAAATAGGTGCCACACCGTCCGGGACTTCTTGGGGAGGCAGATTGCCAAATTGCAGGGAGATCATGTTGGCCGTGACCGTCTTCTCGCTGTTGTGCAAAGTGATGGCCTTAGCATCGATCAACTCCTGGATCTTTCTCTTCAGTACGTAACACGCCTTTGTAGGGTGGTGTACGTATCTGTGGAAGATGCAGTACTTAGGGTTGTTAATACTGCCGACTTCAATGGGCTGCTTCTCCTCAGGAAGGGTAATCTTGCCGCTCTTAACGAGGCACTCGAATATGCTCGGAATATCGTCGTCGTCGAAAGAGTAGACTTCAATGGGCCTGGAAGTCCCAGGTCTCGTCTGCGTGGTAGCCGCAGTCTTTTGCCTGGACGTGTTGATTGTCAGGGCTTCCTTCACTTTGGAACTACGAGGATGATCGTTGTTGGGAGATGACCTCTTGCCTCTGTCGGAGGCAGAGATCATGATGTCGTTGTCACGCGCCTTCCGACTGTTGTCTTCGGCGGCTACCGCTGAGATGATGAATGAGGGCCAATCATGGAACTGATATGGTCCTGTAAAGACCGAGATTACGGGAAGAAGGTTTTTTCTGCAAATGTCCACCAACGCCGAGTCTAGAACTCCGGAAGGCATTTGTAAAGTGGCTTGGCAAAATGTTCGACGAAAGTGCGAACATCCTCCCTTTCCTTCTGCTTTACTTCGATGAGAGAGGACATAGACATGTCCATCCCTCCCTCATAGAATCATTTGAAGAATAAAGCCTTGAAGTCTTCGAAGGACGAGATGCAGTTGTCCGCCAGGCTACGGTACCACTGATAAGCTACTCCCGAGATATAGCCCTTGAACACCCGGGTGAGGAGGGAGTCATTCCCTTGTAATAGCACCGTCATCATACTGAAGTAGTTCATGTACTGACTTAGTGACATTTTTTCCTTGAACAAGGCCATGGTTTGTGGTTTGTATCTCAGAGGGAAAGGGACTTTTTCCCAGAAAGCCGGGTAAGGCTGGTTGATTCTCAATTTCTTGAGCTGATCTTTGTGCTTCAAGGCATCGAATTGGGCTTTCAACTCTTGTACTGCCTGCATCGGATTTTCAGACGGTAGCGGGACCACGGAGTGGTGGGGAATCGGTTGCGTCGTGACTCCAACAGGAGGTAATGCATATTCTGAGTGAGGAAGTGGAGGAACTGCTCACTCTTGGTCCAAAACAGGCTCTTGGATCGGGTTGGATGGTGGTAAGTCTACCCCCACACGTATCTGAGTTGGAGGGACCGATGCTTGAGCCGCGACAGCTGTACGTTGAGTCGGCATCATCTGGTGCATGTTCTCCATCATGGATTGCATCTCCTTCAGGGATGTCTCCAGTATAGTAATGCGTTGCTCAGCGCTTCCTGATGGAGAAGCTTCCTCGCGTTCATCTCCAATGGCATAGACTCCCATCTCCCTAGGTGTCATTGAAGGATTAGTGTAGGTCGCTGTAGAAGTTGACTCTATACTTTCAGCATCTGATTCGGGGGACTGACGACCCCCAGCATCGGACTCAGAAGAGTACAAAGTCAGTTGTCGTGACCTCGAACGGGTATTTTGGAACACTCCAGCTTCAGTATTCCTGAGGAGCTGGTTTAATCCCCTTCGGCTCGGAGTTCTAGAGGGATGACGCCTTGAGCTCGATCGTCCTCCAGGTATGTGTGAAGCCATGTTAACTGATGCATGTGTGGGCTCTTCTTCCTGAAAAGATGGAGAGTAGCTCAACCGGTCAAAAACCGACCGTTTTGCTTTAGAGCAACAATAATCAATGACAATCCTATGACTATTACAATAGTGCTCGCTTGGAGGCATAATAGACATGCTGGAAGATCCCCTATCCTTGCGTTTCTGGATCAGATATTCACGCAGGTCGGGAGGATTTACAAAGGAAGAAGATGGCTTGTCTCTCCTGTTTACATCAGTGGGTGTGCGGATGTTGGGAACCCCAGTTTTCCCTGTGCCCCCAATGTATAACAGGTTGGCCATCTGGTCAGCGGACAATCTCCGAGGAGCTTGTTCTTCCGCAAACCAAGTCTGCTTTACGCTGGAGGAGTTCTTCTGGCATAATTCTGGCTGGCGTAAAACTGAGGAGGTTCTCAGTCGGCCATCAGCACCTCGCATAATCCGGAGGGCGGGCAGATTGTACCCTTGCGGGCGTAAAGGCCAGGAATTTGAGTAGTCCGTCGCTTGCTTTCCCTTGCGTGGATTGCAGGGATCATCTGCTTCTCTGCAGAGGGCAGATGCATTTTTACACGCGGAGCGTGTTTGGATCTTCTGATTTGGCGCTAAGGTACTGTCAGAAGTTTTGTCTATTCCGCCGAAGACGGGAGACTGATTTTTACGCGCAGGGCACGGGTGATACTTCTGGGTTGGCACTAAGGCCTTGCCAGAAGTTTTGTCTATTCCGCCAGAGACGGGAGACTGAATTTTACGCGCAGGGCGCGGGTGATACTTCTGGGTTGGCACTAAGGCCTTACCAGAACTTTTGTCTATTCCGCCAGAGACGGGAGACTGAATTTTACGCGCAGGGCGCGGAGGGAGCAATGCTACAACCTCATTGGTCGGAGAAATCGGAGAGTCGACAGGAACGGTAGTGGATGTCTTGGGCATCCAGACCTTGCGTAGCTTCCTGTTGTCTTGTACAGAGAGAGAGTGAGAGCTACCCCCTGTCCGAAGCATATCTTCGTAGGCAGACTGGTCGAACTGGACGACCAGTGTCTTCTTTACGGATCCCACGGATACCGCATCGTGTTGAGCAATCGCCTTCTCGTCAGAGGAGAAGGATGTCCCCAGCAGAGTCGCCATCTTGTTTATGGTAATAAACGAAAGAATAATGTATATAAGACGAGGTTTATACGAAACCGTTTTTTTGGTTTACAAACAAGCTTGTACAATTAATCCTATACGAGGACGTCGAGTACAATTTTTAAATCTGGGTAAATATTGCTATAGGTGTCTGATCTGCAGTCGATCACTTTATCCCTTGGACCACACGATGGTGAAGAAGTGCCGTAGAAGACGGGAAGCAGCTTCGAAGATTGCAAAAGAGGGCGGATGCACGATGCCAAAGTCGTTGATCGCTACTCTTTGCCTGAGCTCCGGATTCTTCTCTCTCTCGAGGACTCTTCGACTTCTCTCCTAGGTCTTTTGACCTATTTTTCCTGACCTTTGGTTCGATCTTTTCTGAAGTTCGACCTTGTTCGAGTTTCTCGACCTTGTTCAAGTTTTTTGACCTTGGACCTCTGTCAATAGAGGTCTCTATTTATAGAGTTTTGGTGACAGTGATCACTCAATCGGTGTAGAAACCGAGTAGTAGAAAGTACAGCACCCTTTTATACGATGGTTAAAATAACCACTGCCCGCGTATAGGTGATCTTTTGTATGAGCGTGTGACACGTGTCCAACTAAGGGACAAACGCGTATAACTGCTGCGAAGATCACGGCGTAGAAGCCACGTAGGTAGGTATCCCTTGTGTAGAAGAGGTTGGCGTAGAAGCCAATGTCTGTCACCATGGCGTAGAAGCCAAGTAGGCATAGAAGCCGAGGAGGCGTAGAAGCCTGAGCGATCCTTTAGCCGGAATTATGGCTCTTGGGGATATAATCAAATCTCCTGCATTAAATGCTGAGATCCGCCATCATCCTGCGCATTAATTGCAGAGACGTGTTCTGAAGGTCTGTCATCATTCTGAGCATTAAGTGCAGAGACGTGCCTCGAGCCCTGTACGAAGAGGAGCTTTTTAACGTGGTAGTCTGCTTGTCTTTTGCGGAGCGTAAGAAGCTCACATCTGCCTGTGTAAAACAAGGCAGCGTATCCCCTTGTACGCGTAAAAACAGTTTACGCCGAGGAGACGTCAGTAAATGACGGTTCGATGATTTAATCAAATCTCCTGCATTAAATGCAGAGATCCGCCATCATCCTATACATTAAATGCAGGGTCGCGTCCCGAGTGGTCTGCCATTATTCCAGCCGTCGTCTGGGTAGTCGTGCAGTACTCTTTGTCAGAAGTCAGACGTCAGGTTCACTGCATGATTTGACAGGTTCATTTCGGGGAATACGAAGCGTTCCTCGTACGCTTAAATGCTGCATTGAAAGCGGATGAGTTTTTATGCCATAGAGGCGATGAAGCACCCTGTCTACGCTGAAGTAGCTTGGACATACTGCATTTACGCGGGCGGTCCTTGAGCTCATTTTTTACGCTGTTCTTTAACGAAAAAGGCCCTGTTGCATATTGATGGCTCTGAGGTCATCTTTTACGCTGCCCCGCATCACCATGCTGCGTAGAGCTATCCGGCGTATTTTTCATGCTTCTACAACCACCAGCATCAGAATCAGAAGAGTACGAAGTCAGTTGTCGTGACCTCGAACGGGTGTTTCGGAACACCCCAGCTTCAGTGTTCCTAAGGAGCTGGTTTAATCCCCTCTGGCTCGAAGTTCTAGAGGGATGACGTGTTAAGCTCGATCGTCCTCTAGGTATGTGTGAAGCCATGTTCACCGACGCATGCGTGGGCTCTTCTTCCTGGAAAGACGGAGAGTAGCTTAACCGGTCGAAAACTGACCGTCTTGCTTCAGAGCAGCAACAATTAACCACAATCCTATGACTATTACAATGGCGCTCCCTAGGAGGCGTAATAGACATATTGGAAGATCCCCTGTCCTTGCGTTTCTGGATTAGATACGTACGCAGGTCAGGAGGATTTACAGAAGAAGAAGAAGAAGATTGCTTGTTCCTTCTGTTTACCGCAGTGGGCACGCGGATGTTGGGAACCCCAGTTTTCCCTGTGCCCCCAATGTACAACAGGTTGGCCATCTGGTCAGCGGGCAATCCCCGAGGAGGGTGTCTTTCCGCATATTGAGCCTTCTTTACGTTGAGAGGCTCCTTCTGGCGTAATTTGGCGCTGTGCTCCGCTGGCGTAGAACCGAGGAGGCCCTCAGTCGGCCATCAGTTCCTCGCGTAATCCGGAGGGCGGGCAGGTTTTCCCCTTGCTGGCGTAAGGGCCGGGAATTTGGGCAGTCTACTGCCTGCTTCCCCTTGCGTAGATCGCATGGATCATCTGTCTCTCCGCGGAGGGCAGATGCAGTCTTGCGCACAGAGCGCGAAGTGGACTTCTGGGCTAGCACTAAGGCATTGCCAGAAGTTTTGTCTATTCCGCCAGAGACGGGAGACTGAATTTTATGTGCAGGGCGCGGGTTATACTTCTGGGTTGGCACTAAGGCATTGCCAGAAGTTTTGTCTATTCCGCCAGAGACGGGAGACTGAATTTTACGCGCAGGGCACGGGTTATACTTCTGGGTTGGCACTAAGACATTGCCAGAAGTTTTGTCTATTCCGCCAGAGATGGAAGACTAAATTTTACGCGCAGGGCGCGAGTTATACTTCTGGGTTGGCACTAAGGCATTGCCAGAAGTTTTGTCTATTCCACCAGAGACGGGAGATTGAATTTTACGCGCAGGGCGCGGAGGGAGCAATGCTACAACCTCATTGGTCAGAGAGATCGGAGAGTCGACAGGAATGGTAGTGGATGTCTTGGGCATCCAGACCTTGCGTAGCTTCCTGTTGTCTTGTACAGAGAGAGAGTGAGAGCAACCCCCTGTCCGAAGCATGTCTTCGTAGGCAGACTGGTCGAACTGGACGACCAGTATCTTCTTCACGGATCCCACGGATACCGCGTCGTGTTGAGCAATTGCCTTCTCGTCAGAGGAGAAGGATGTCCCCCGCATCTCCACCATCGCCATCTTGTTTATGGTAATAAACGAAAGAAGAATGTATATAAGACGAGGTTTATATGAAACCCGTTTCTTTGGTTTACAAACAAGCTTGTACAATTAATCCTATACGAGGACGTCGAGTACAATTTTTAAATCTGGGTAAATATTGCTATAGGTGTCTGATCTGCAGTCGATCACTTTAGCCCTTGGACCACACGATAGTGAAGAAGTGCCGTAGAAGACAGAAAGCAGCTTCGAAGGTTGCAAAAGAGGGTGGATGCACGATGCCAAAGTCGTCGATCACCACTCTTTGCCTGAGCTCCGGATTCTTCTCTCTCAAGGACTCTTCGACTTCTCTCCTAGATCTTTTGACCTATTTTTCCCGACCTTTGGTTCGATCTTTTCTGAAGTTCGACCTTGTTCGAGTTTTTCGACCTTGGACCTCTGTCAATAGAGGTCTCTATTTATAGAGTTTTGGTGACAGTGACCACTCAGTCGGTGTGGAAATCGAGTAGTGGAAAGTACAGCACCCTTCTACACGATGGTTAAAATAACCGTTGCCCGCGTATAGATGATCTTTTGTATGAGCGTGTGACGCGTGTCCAACTAAGGGACAAACGCGTATAACTGCTGCGAAGATCATGGCGTAGAAGCCATGTAGGTAGGTATCCCTTGTGTAGAAGAGGTTGGCGTAGAAGCCAATGTCTGTCACCATGGCGTAGAAGCCAAGTAGGCATAGAAGCCGAGTGGGCGTAGAGGCCGAGCAGGCATAAAAACCGAGCAGGCACAGAAGTCGAGGAGGCGTAGAAGCCCAAGCGATCCTTTAGCCGGAATTACGGCTGTTGGAGACATAATCAAATCTCCTGCATTAAATGCAGAGATCCGCCATCATCCCGCGCATTAATTGCAGAGGCGTGTTCTGAAGGTCTGTCATTATTCTGAGCATTAAGTGCAGAGACGTGCCTCGAGCCCTGTACGAAGAGCAGCTTTTTGACGTGGCAGTCTGCTTGTCTTCCGCGGAGCGTAAGAAGCTCACATCTGCCTGTATAAAACAAGGCTGCGTATCCCTTTATACGCGTAAAAGCAGTTTACGCCGAGGAGACGTCTGTAAATGACGGTTCGGCGATATTAATCAAATCCCCTGCATTAAATGCATAGATCCGCCATCATCCTGTGCATTAAATGCAGGGGCGCATCCCGAGTGGTCTGCCATTATTCCAGCCGTCGTCTGGGTAGTCGTACAGTACTCTTTGTCAGAAGTCAGACGTCAGGTTCACTGCATGATTTGACAGGTTCATTTCGGGGAATACGAAGCATTCCTCGTACGCTTAAATGCTGCATTGAAAGCGGATGAGTTTTACGCCATAGAGGCGATGAAGCACCCTGTCTACGCTGAAGCAGCCTGGATATACTGCATTTACGTGGACAGTCCTTGAGCTTATATTTTACGCTGTTCTTAGCGGAAAAGGCTCTGTTGCATGTTGATGGCTCTGAGGTCATCTTTTACGCTGCCCCGTATCACCATGCTGCGTAGAGCTATCCGGCGTATTTTTCATGCTTCTACACGCACAAGGGAAAATTTTAGCATGAGTACGCCCAAACACTCAGGGAGGGTTGGCATACATCCGTTAAGTTACTCATACAGGAAGCTAGCATACTTTTGTCAGTTATAAACTCTACAAGATTGGCATACAAAAATACGCCAAGGTAAAGACAAATCACAAACTCCAAAAGATCTGCACGACAGTCGAGAAGCACGATAGTCGAGACGATGCCAAAGTCAAGGCTCGCTCATTAAGGCAATACGAAACATGTGGATTGGTACGTCAACAAAGTCTTGGCCTGATGGCGAGATATTGACGTACACAAAGTATGCCACAAAGCATTTCCCTTCAAAAGTACGTGCAAGCTCCAGAGAGACTTTGGCATATTTTTGCAAGAAAATTAGCAGTAGTACAAAAGTACGCGAGGAATATATGGGTCAGCACACAGTGGGCCCAAGGGAATTTAGCGTATAAATACGCCGTCATCTCTCTTACGTATTTTCGTAGACTTGATCCTTCTACTCTGGCCAGCCATCATTGCTCTCCTACTTGAGTTATTCAACAATTCTCCAAGGAATACCAAATCAAAGGCAACAAGACTAAAATTATAGGCAAATAAGTTCTAAGTTACCACATAAGATAAACGACAATTCTAAGCTACTCATGACATACAGATAGCTACATTAACAGTTAAATAAGAGTTTAGATTTATAAAGAAGCTCCTAATCAGGGGTTCACTCGATAGGCAAGATTTACTTGCCTACGGGTAAGTCTACTAGCAACTAATACCAAGATTTTAACCCACTGCCAAGACCAAGCTCGGTTGCTGCTACTGCTCTTCACTGAAGGAAGAAGGAAAGAGAAAGGAAATAAAAAGAAAAGTGAAGAAAGAGAGGTTGGGCTTATATAGCCAAAGGGTTGACTTGTGGCCATTGGATCATAATCCATGCCCCTCATCCGGGTATATCATAGCCTCTCACAAGAAAACCAAGGGACCAACGGTCCAAAGCATGCTACTAAGAGAAACTTTACATAAAGATCCCAAATAATATATGGAATGACAATAAGCATAAAGTAATCAATAAACACAAGGCAAGATACATGCGTATAATACGCGTACCTCAGGCATGTATATGGAATAGTGAGATGAATCTCACAGCATACCAGTCGGTCACATGTCGAAACATTATTTTAATCACGAGTATTAATTGTTTATTGTACATTGTTTAATTTTTTTTTTGTTTCAGTTATTGCACATTTTTCAGCATTACAGGTTAGTTTATTTCATTACTAGTTGCATTTTAGTTTTACATTGTATCGTATTTCTTGTCTGGATTGTATTTTGCTCTTTTTTTATAGGATCGTTGTAGGTGACTTGACTTCTACCCTAACTTGGAGGTTGTAGAATCATAAAAAACTCTACCATGCGCCAACAGTAATCAAGAGTCATGCGCCGCAGTGATCAAGGCCCATATGCCAAAATGATCCAGTGCCATGCGCCACTAAGTCCCTAGTGTTCCCATATGTCAGCAGTTCCATGCGCTACTATGTCTCTAGTTTTCCTATGCATCAACAGTGTCATGCGTCACTACTCCCTCGATAATTTTCATGCGTCAGGTGGTAGTGTTCCCAAGGTTCAATCTCAGCCATTAAAATTAAGGCATGACATGTGTCACGATTATTATGGGCATCAGCAATCCCAGATCTCGACTTGCCACGTGGCAACATTAACACAGCATGCTCCTGCAGTGCCATATGCCGACGTGCAACCCGCGTATATGCGCCTACATAAAGCTTCTCAAGGCTATAAATAGTGGGCATTTTCCATATGCAAAGGGAGAAAAATTAATTAAAATAATAAAGAGAAGGATAAGAAGACCAGAGCGTTGTTCGAAGCCTCGTCAACCTCCTTGGTCCTGGATCGTCAATGAAGTAAAGGAGCCGCTACAGTGCTCGATCTCCACCGTCATACTTGTCCAGATCTTTTTTTATTGTACTTAGATCCTTTTGTATTATGGATTCTTTTGTACCCTTTGTCAATTCCCAATTAATAAAAAAAGTTTATTTGACTTTACAATACATTATTTTTGACGATTTTGACAGAGGCCACGCAGAACCTGGAGTTCACCCCTGAGACTTGAAGATTTTAGTTTTAGAGTTTTATTGATGTTGTACTTGGAGGTTTGGATGATTGTACCTATGGATGACTGTAACTATGATATTGCTTTTAGCTTTATCGGGTTTGTTCCCGGACATCACTTGTAAAAGACATGTAATAAAAGTAATAGTCGATTGTGGTGATTGTTCATAATGGGAAACATGTCTAGATAGATGTGATGAATTGATCAAACATTTATACATTGGAGATTATTGAGATCTAGATAGATGAATATTGTTGTCAACGACAGTGTAGGCTGGCCAAGACTGATTCGTACCCGATATCGCGGGCGCGGGTCATGATATGGTCTCTCTTTTATATATAAACATCACAACATGCCCTCTAAACATATCACCAAAACTCTTAACACATCAAGTACTTGCACTACCAATATCAAGTGTACACAAGCAATATTTGTAGTGCCCCACTCCGCGTAGGCACTATGTACAAGTGATATCGCCTTGCTTGCTCGAACGGAAGTCTTCTCAGAGAGTTCTCGACCGATTGATCAATGTGAGTGGGCAGAACTGCATTATCTGATTCTTGCATGACTTAATAATGAATCTGAGTTTTTGACTGCTTGTTTGGAAAGAGATAGTTTCATAAGAAGAATGATAGAATCTGACTCTGCATGCCTAATAAGAGAACTCACATAGCTTATCATTGAAATAATTTGCTTGCTTGCCTAATTAGAGAACTGGAAATGCTTGTCTGAAATGAGATAGAACCATTGCCATGCTAAGTCCAGAGTATAAGAAATATTGCATGCTTAGTTACACGGATACCGCTATCGAACGAACCGCTGCCATGCTAATAAAAAAGAGTAAAAGATTGCTTGCACTTATTCTTGATATCGTATGCTTAACTGGAATACTTGAATGCTTGTCCAAAGAGATAGAATTGCATGCTAGAATTATAGAATTGTTCTTGCTTGTTACTTGTTTAAAAGAGTTGGCTTTGCTTGAACATGTTTCTTTGTTTGCCTGTGAAGAGATAGAACTTGGTGAATGGCTAGAACTTATGTGATCTAGACTAATAGTCCGCCATGAGGCTTAAAAACCTTACTTACGAGAGGGTGTGACTATCAGGCAAAGAGTATTGAGAGCTTCGGCCCATCGCTTGATTGATGTGCTTGCTTGCGTGCTTGTTTAGTGTTCATCAGTTGCATGATAGCATAATTAACTGATAGGAGCTTGCACTCATGCATATGGTCAGGACAACTTGTGCATAAGGTCATCTCTCGAGAGTTTCCTGAGGCACTGGGATCGTTCGGCCTAGGAGAGATCTAGATACCCTAAGGCTTAAAAACCTTACTTATGGGAGGGTAGACCCGTATATTAGTGAGATGGGCTTGTACGTCCCAACTGCTAATCACGTGGAGGGGACCATCATATAGTTAGGGCGCATGCTAGGCTAGCCTTCTTGCATACCTAACTGTTTGATGTAGAGACAGACAGGGAAAGAGAAACCTTATACCTATATGTATATGCAAATTATTGCTAACTTGTATGTCTGCTGCAGGATAACCGTTCGGCTTTGGGTAAGGATCACTGAATAAGTGATCACTGGTATTTTCGCATGTCCCTTAAAATATGCTAAATGTGATCTATCTGTTTTACATTGAGTTTGCTGCTACCCTATTGCTTTGAGTTAAATAGTCCACTGGGAATACTTGTCTTGATATGAGATGAACAGTCCACTAGAGAACCTTGTTCCTAAGAGTATCGATATGGCTCATAATACATGTTGCGCACTGTATGATAGAATTTTGCTTCTATAGCTTGCTTGTGTGTATTAAACATGCAAAACTGGTTTCCAACTTGTGTTTTCAAAAGATGTAATCTGACTATAACCCTGAGCTACATGAAATGAACTTAGGTAAAACTAGCATGATCACTAGAATGTAATATTTTGCCACATGATTACTTAGTGTGGGTTTCAGGGGGTGTAGCTTCTGTTCGGTTGTTTTATACTCACCAGTACTTATAAAAGTGATGACCCACCAACAGTTTGCTTGTTCTCAGGTGCCCGATTGTCTGAGAAAGCGATAGTCGTGCCTCATCCCAAAGAACCAAAAATCTGGAGACGATGCCTTGAGCCGTATCGTGCTTGCTTTGAGCTAATTTTTTTATAGAGGGATATAATGTATGGAACGGTGTCATTGTAATCGAGAGAAAGAGTGCTTGAGCGATCTGTAAACTCGGCCATGCGCCGCTTGTAACACTTTCGATTATCAATAAAAGAGCCTGTTTTCTTATGCCATTGTGTTCTTTACTTTTCTGTAATATATGTGTGCCGCTGCTTCAGTATTGAATAGCTTACTTGCCCTTGTTCAAAGCTTTGGCCTTGTGCAAGTGCACTTTAGGCTTGCATGACATCACGCTCGTGCGAGGACGATCGGTTCCGTAGGGACCAAAGCGAAGACGAACGGCCCTACGGGACCGGGGCATGACAATATTCATGTATACATTTATTCTAGCATGGCACACTAATGTGATAAACTTGTATTCCTCATCCTATACTTGTGGAAAATATATATCAAACAAGAATTAAATCTCAACATGGTATAGAACACACTCGAACATGGCACTATTTATATAACAAACTAGTATCAAAACCTAGGCAACACTCACAACTACAAGTCTAACACTAACAAACCGTAATCATGCAATAATATAACACTTGATAACCTTCTAACACAATAATATATTTTGAAATTTTATATATAATGGAGATATACATAGAGGTTAACAAGTGTGTAAATAGATTATAACAAGTTGACAATTTGGTTTGATACTCATGTCAAGAAGCCAATCAACCTTGATGCATATATACCTAATCCAACATTCAACAAGATGATGGAGAACAAGAAGTTGAAGATCATGAAGAAGAAGAACAAGATCATGAAATATATTTAGAGGAAGAAGCTCGGGTAGGGAGTCTTCTCTCGGTTCAAGAGGACTTCTCCTCTCGAGTTTGGGCTGTCTTGGTCGGGTTGGAGGGGCTGTGGGGAGGTGCTCGAGCTTGAGGAGATAAAGAAGAACAAGAACAGTAGCTGTAGCAACAAGTATGGCAGCAACAACAGCATCAAACATCAACAGCAACAGCCATAATAGCAAAAACAACATCAATATTCTTTCTGGTTAAAGAATCTCTTTCTAGTTGCTCTGGAACAATTAGGAGTTTCTTTGGAAGAAATATGGGGTGCCCAAGGCTCATTATTGCGGATGTCTCTTCCAAAAAATTGATTTTGATAAGGTACCGATATAAATAGAATGGAGTCAAAATGATGCCATCAGCTTCTAAGGGGGGAGGAAATGAAGGATTATAAGAGGAAGAATATGGAGATGAGGTTAAATTATAATAGGTGGTCGGCCAAGAGCTATAGGGGAGAGATATAGTCGGACAAATAAGAGGGGGAGAGTGGGAATGAGTGTGAAAGTGCATTAAATGCTAGGTAAGGTGATGTGATGGTTTGTGTGTGGGTTTAGTACTAGGCTAGTTAATGCATGAGGTAAATATAGAGTATGAGGGGGGGTTAAATCAAGGAGATGGCTTCCATTTAATGGCACTACTATAGATATTGTTCATCATTAATGGGTGCAAAGAGGGTGTGAGGTGATGGATCCACCCAAATTAGAGGGTGGCTGAATTTAATATGCAATTGGTTTTTGGTCATGAATATGGTGTTTGGTGTTGTGTAGGAAGGGGGGATGATGTATGGTATTGTGTATGAGCCATGTAGGGTGTGTGAGAGTTTAGATTGGGTATTTGGACTAGTTTTGGGCCAGGTTAAATCAATTGCTCAATATGACTAAAAATTATGCCATTGGTGTTTGTCAATGAATTGGGAGCATGTAGGGTTTTATTTGGGTGGGATACAAGTGCCATGGATGTAGTAGTCTTAGAGGATGTAGTAGACTCAGAGTAGATCATCATCATATATTTGGTTGCTAGGAACGAGTTGAAGTTGTGTCTCCACTTTTGATTGGAACGGACATAGGTACAAAGTTTATGTTTGAATTTAGATATTGGGTAACAAATATTGTGCGATTAAAATGAGGCACAAAAGAGTGTGTTTATGAGCGACACAAAGGTCAAGATTGAAGACTGGCTCATCTAGGTCAATTGTGTAAAATTTGTTGGAAGGCAAAAGCTAGTGTAGTGCTCTAAATATTTAGGCAACGGTAAGGTGCAACAAGTGAATCAAAAATAAATAGGTGAATTATAACTTCAATTATTATTCCAAAAAAAATCTAAATTAAACCCTAAACCTAGATTTGGGTGAGGGGGTTTACAAGCATTTAACAATCTAATAGCCACACCCCCCTAGAACCCGAAGGAACGGAACATCAGGGCGGACTATTAGACTCTTCTCTTTTCATTCATTCAAGCAAACACATCTTTTCACTTATCTAATAGCACAACCCCTAGATCCCGAAGAAACGGAACAT
Source organism: Iris macrosiphon (assembly GCA_036927795.1). Lineage (NCBI taxonomy): Eukaryota > Viridiplantae > Streptophyta > Magnoliopsida > Asparagales > Iridaceae > Iris > Iris macrosiphon. Next base: position 245,106 of record JAYESA010000111.1, on the reverse strand, counting down.
CAGGGTGGACTATTAGTCTATGCTTATACGAATCAAAGACTTTAGTAGTTCGATATAGCAAAACAGACAAGCAAAACATATAATGGCAAGCACGATTTCGATTTCATATCTAGCATGCAATAACTATCTCTTTCTTAGCATATTATAAAGGGACATTCAAGCGATTCATTTACTTATCTTTCTTAGAATAGCAAGGGTTCATTTGATAGCTGTGTCGGTATAACTAAGCATGCAATAATTCCTATATCTCATTATCATAGTAATGGTTCTATCTCTTTCCCTTTAGATAAGCATCTCCAGTTCTCTAGTTAGGCAAGCAAGCAGATTCGTTTCGATGACAAGCTATACAAGTTCTTTTAGCCACACCCCCTAGAAACCAAAGGAACGGAACATTAGGGCGGACTATTAGACTCTTCTTTTTTCATTCATTCAAGCAAATACATCTTTTTACATATCTAATAGCACACCGCCCTAGATCCCGAAGGAACGGAACATCAGGGAAGACTATTAGTCTATGCTTATACAAATCAAAGACTTTAGCAGTTCGATATAGCAAAACAGACAAGAAAAACATATAATAGCAAGCACGATTTCGATTTCATATCTAGCATGCAATAACTATCTCTTTCTTAGCATATTACAAAGGGACATTCAAGCGATTCATTTACTTATCTTTCTTAGCATAGCAAGGGTTCATTTGATAGCTGTGTCGGTGTAACTAAGCATGCAATAATTCTTATATCTTATTAGCATAGCAATAGTTCTATCTCTTTCCCTTTCTCTTTTCCTTTCTGACCACGCATCTCCGGCGGAGCGTGCGGGTTACACAAGAAAAATGCAAATAAGCCCAAACACCTTACTTGTTGTTCTCCCCACCCCATGCTTTATTTATGCCATATCCATGATACGATGAGACCTCTAATAACTGCCAAGTCTTCTAACATATCTCTATTAGCAGTTATTTCCTATTGCATGTCCCATACGTATTGATGATCAGTCAATGCGTAAGTCTGTGATCTATATGAGACTCACAACTCGTGTAAGAAATATGCCACGGCCAAATGAAACATAAGAATGCCTCATGATAATGGGGTGGTCTCGTAAAACTAGGTTAACATGCATAATATATAATAAAGATAAAATACGACACCGCCGTCGTTGCAACCAAGTTATTCTTGGACGCGCAGTTTATATAGCAGTTAAAATATATTGACTAAATAACATAAATAAATGTATGCACCATATGAAATCTAAATCATAGTACAATGGCAAGGTATACTTGCTTGGCAAGAAAGCTGCGTAGTGTAAGCGTCCAAACGTCAAGCACAAGGGATCAGAAACTAGGGCATCCGAATGAACGTCTCTGGATGCTGAAATAAACGTCACCCACATTCTCAGAATTAGCGAGATAGCTAAAAAATACTACCATTTCGTCCAATTTGGACACAAGGGCAAAACGGTAATTTTGGGTCAAAACGGGGTCCATGTATGGCCCACTATGCACTGAAATACGTGCCAGAGGTAAAGGTCTCTAAATGGGACAAATTATAGGTGAAATAAATTCTAAAAGACAATATGAACTCAACAGTATGTCCAATTTTGGATTTCGGTGAGCCGATCATAAATTCACCCTACAAATCAAACCATGGGGCCCGCGAATATGCGGCTCGGTCAACTGTCTCAGAATCGCGTGAAACATGGGTCACAGGACCAGTATGATACCACGAATCCAATGGCACAAGTTTCATCGCATTCTGACGAGCGTACACAAAGTGGGGTGGTGGTTTACAAAAATCACGATATGGAAACTTTTTACGGATACGGGTTGATTCTGACGCGCACACACGTCCGAATCAACTTCCGTGAAAGCCCATACGTCAAGATATACCATACGCGCCTTTCGGTGCAATTGGTACGTGACAAGGCGGTCCCGTTTGGCAGGACGCATACCGTATCACAAAATTTTAGTTTTAAAATACCAAGTTTTTGGTCGTTTTGGAGTCCGAATAATTTAACAAATAAAACAAACTAATAAAAACTAAAAGAACAGTAAAATTCTTGGTTATATTGAGAAGAAAATCTTTTAATTAGATTTTGAAAATATTAAACGGGTTGGTGGCAAATTGGGCATGAACATGGGGGTTTGGGTCAAAATTCTGGACTGTTCTTGGTCAGATTTTCGGCCGACTTCTGGTCGAATTTTTGACCAATCCAGGGCACAAAAACTTGTCCCGCTTGGAGGAAATCCTAGAGAGTTAGGTTGTGAACGTATACGGATAAACCGCTCGAGAAAAGGATAAGAGATGAGAGAGAGATATCACCTCGAAAAGGGGGACGTCGGCCCGCGGCTGCTGTCAGTCCGCGAGGCCCGGAAGATAATGTGCAAGGAATGCTTCCTCGAACATTCTCCAAGTGATCCTACCATCCTGATGCTTGGTGGCTAGATCTTCTTTCTTCACTTGCCACCGGTCGTGTGCACGTAACCGCAGCTGCATATCTGCACACGCCACCCTCTTGTTCGCAGGTATTAAAGCAAAGCTAAACAAGCTCTCCATCTTTGCGACCCAGTCCCCACCCCATGCTTTATTTATGCCATATCCATGACACGATGAGACCTCTAATAACTGCCAAGTCTTCTAATATATCTCTATTAGTAGTTATTTCCTATCGCACGTCCCATACGTATTGATGATCAGTCAATGCGTAAGTCTGTGATCTATATGATACTCACAACTCGTGTAAGAAATATGCCACGGCCAAATGAAACATAAGAATGCCTCATGATAATGGGGTGGTCTCGTAAAACTAGGTTAACATGCATAATATATAATAAAGATAAAATACGACACCGCCGTCGTTGCACCCAAGTTATTCTTGGACGCGCAGTTTATATAGCAGTTAAAATATATTGACTAAATAACATAAATAAATGTATGCACCATATGAAATCTAAATCATAGTACAATGGCAAGGTATACTTGCTTGGCAAGAAAGCTGCGTAGTGTAAGCGTCCAAACGTCAAGCACAAGGGATCAGAAACTATGGCATCCGAATGAACGTCTCTGGATGCTGAAATAAACGTCACCAACATTCTCAGAATCAGCAAGATAGCTAGAAAATACTACCCTTTCGTCCAATTTGGACATAGGGGCAAAACGGTAATTTTGGGTCAAAATGGGGTCCATGTGTGGCCCACTATGCACTGAAATACGTGCCAGAGGTAAAGGTCTCTAAATGGAACAAATTATAGGTGAAATAAATTCTAAAAGACGATATGAACTCAACAGTATGTCCAATTTTGGATTCCGGTGAGCCGATCATAAATTCACCCTTCAAGTCAAACCATGGGGCCCGCGAATATGCGGCTCGGTCAACTGTCTCAGAATCGCGTGAAATATGGGTCACAGGACCAGCGTAATACCACGAATCCAATGGCTCAAGTTTCATCGCATTCTGACGAGCGTACACAAAGTGGGGTGGTGGTTTACAAAAATTACGATATGGAAACTTTTTACGGATACGGGTTGATTTCGACGCGCGCACATGTCCGAATCAACTTCCGTGAAAGCCCATACGTCAAGATATACCATATGCGCCTTTCGGTGCAATTGGTACGTGACAAGGCGGTCCCGTTTGGCAGGACGCATACCGTATCACAAAATTTTAGTTTTAAAATACCAAGTTTTTGGTCGTTTTGGAGTCCGAATAATTTAACAAATAAAACAAACTAATAAAAACTAAAAGAACAGTAAAATTCTTGGTTATATTGAGAAGAAAACCTTTTAATTAGATTTTGAAAATATTAAACGGGTTGGTGGCAAATTGGGCATGAACATGGGGGTTTGGGTCAAAATTTTAGACTGTTCTTGGTCAGATTTTTGGCCGACTTCTGGTCGAATTTTCGACCAATCCAGGGCACAAAAAGTTGTCCCGCTTGGAGGAAATCCTAGAGAGTTAGGTTGTGAACGTATACGGATAAACCGCTCGAGAAAAGGATGAGAGAGAGATATCACCTCGAAAAGGGGGACGTCGGCCCGCGGCTGCTGTCAGTCTGCGAGGCCCGGAAGATAATGTGCAAGGAATGCTTCCTCGAACATTCTCCAAGTGATCCTACCATCCTGATGCTTTGTGGCTAGATCTTCTTTCTTCACTTGCCATCAGTCGTGTGCACGTAACCGCAGCTGCATATCTGCACACGCTACCCTCTTGTTCGCAGGTATTGAAGCAAAGCTAAACAAGCTCTCCATCTTTGCGACCCAGTCCATCACCTTATCCGTCGTGATCCTGCCTTCAAACTCCAGAGGGTTCAACTTCAGAAACTCAGCACCTTTAAAGGTAGACTTCCCAGCCGCACGATGAGGCTCATTTGTTTCTTTCAATCCTGCTCCTTGAGGCATGGTCGGGGCACTCACAGGTGTTGCAGCGGTTCCCGATGCACCACTGTGTGCTACTAGTGTTGTCACTATCTGAGTCAGGGAGTCAAGCAGCTGTTGTTGTGCCAAGGCTCTAGCATCAGCTCGTTGCTGCTGAGCCTCGAATCATTCTTGTTGTGCAGCATGACGATCATTTTGATTTTGAAGCATTGTAATCAGTCTATCCATTTGATCATCGCTCACGCTTGCTGCGCGCGATGTCTCAGGGTTACTAGCACCTGTTTTTGTCATCTATGCTGCAAAAGAGAGTAGCTTGCATTAGTCTCATAAGGTATTATGGACTTATTGCATGGGACTTTGGGTTTTCATACTCTTAGGGACCTTTCACACTCTCGATTTACTTCTTATAGATTCGAAATCAATTTTCGAAATTCGGGACTTTTGAAATCGCTTGAAAACTTATATCATTTTCGAAAACGATGTTTGAAGAGGCCAAGGGCGTAAAACCATGCTCTGATACCACCTGTCGCGCCCCGATCCCGTAGGGGCCGATCGTCCTCGCTTGGTCCCTACGGAACCGTTCGTCCTCGCTTGGGCACGATGCCGTGCAAGCCTAAGTTGCGCTTGCACCAGGCAACGTACCTGCACAAGACACAAATAGACAGAAATATACATATATAGGCACAGAGTAAATGCAGAGAACCAAAGTTGAACACATTTGATAGGCACACAAAATACTTACTTTTTATTGAATACTGAAGATTTGGATTACAAAGTGCTTGCTTGGCTGAGTTACAAAATATGCCTTAGAAGGCTTATAACTCTTTTTACATTCCCAAAACTAGCCACAACGCCCAAATATTACATCCTTGTAGTAGGACCAAAATAACAAAACATCTAGCAGAAGAGGAGTAGCCCACTGGAGAGGTAAGCAACGGAGGAAGCAGCACGAACACAGTCCTATGAAAGGGTGCGCACACGCTGATTCAGGTTCAGGATGCTTGCCAAACTCTCGCTTCCAGTACTTGGATATTTGCCCATAAACGTGGGTCAGTACTACCACATGTACTGGTGAGCGACTGTGGCCAAACTCACCTTAGAAATCCACACTAAGTAAGCATATGAAGCTAGCATTATTAGGTGATCTTTCTGGTTGTCTAGTTTCTTTTTAACAATTTATGTAAGAAAATATAGACGATGTATAGCATATGCATATGATAATCTTACCCACGGCCGAGCGGTTATCCCTGCAGCAGACACACAAGTTAGTCACAATTTATATATGTGCATAAACTTATGTATCAATCTTCGATGTCAAACGATAGGTATACAAGAAGGTAAACCTAGCATGCACCCTATCTATATGACGGTCCATGAGTTTCCCCATTATTGGACAACAATACCCCCCAAGATCCCGTAGGACCGGACGTCAGGGTGCTCTCACAATCCCTTCCGGACCGACCGATTTCCAGTGCCCCAGAAACCGATCGAGAGACTATTACCTTGTACACAAGTTGTCTGATACCCATGCATGGCAAGCAAACATTTATAATCAACTCTTAGGATGCACAACATTAGCAAGCATATAACAATCTATTAGCCACACCCCCCAAGATCCCGTAGGACCGGACGTCAGGGCGGACTACTAGACTCATCTTCTTCTTCTTTTATACTTGACACAAACACCAACCATGAATATTCAATGCACGATATAGTGATGCAACAAGTAAATAAGGGGCAATATTCAATTGAAGTAAAGCAGAAACTCTACGTTTATTCGCATGCAATCCATTTCTTTAGCTTATCTTTTTAGTGAGGCAACATTGTGAACTAGATCATTTCATTTAGGCATGTGAACTGAAAGATTCATCGAAGGGCCTAAGCTACTCACCGAATGAATCAAACGAGAGGATGGGGAAGCCTTAAGCGACGTTCACTCTTTGGTTATGCGTCCTGAAAATACAACAATACTTGGTTAGCATACTTCGATCTCTTTCCCTTACGATTCGAAAAGAACGCGCAAGCGAGAAGGCAAAATCATGAAAACCAAGTCATCGAAAGCAACTCAAAACACAAAGCAACACAAAAACAAGAAGCAAAGCAACCAACAAAACTCTTGGACTTATTTTAATAAAAGCCGTTCGATTAATTCAAAGGGTTCATTGCACTATCGTCCGTGTTGATTTGGCGGTAAGGTTTCCCCGAGACTCGATTCTCAACCGAGTCGAAGCAGTTTAGTGTTCCATAAGTAACCGTTTGGAGCAGGGTGTTACATACTACCCCACTGAAAAAAAGTTTCATCTACGAAACTTAAGAAATCAAGGAGACGATATACGATGCATCAAGAGATCAAAGGGAACAGACTCACCAACATCGTGTCCACTCTCGTCACGTTCAATATTCAACTGATAAACTCTCGGCCTTCTTATCTGATTAGTTGGGTCAAGAGCAGGACCCGGAGGGGTATAAGTTTCTACACCTGTATCATCCCCTAGGTTCACAGTGACTTTCCTCTTCGGGCAATTTCGAGACTCATGGCCAGGTTGCCCACACTTATAACACTGCATATTAAAGGCAAAACAAGTCTCTTTAATGTGACCAGTACGGCCACAATGGCTGTAAACATTTCCGCGGTACTCAGTTACGTCGACTTTTTTTTTTTTGTCGACCTTTTTCTCCCCGTTGTGGTATCGTTTAGCTGGAGGGTTTCGAGGAGCGGGTGCCTTCTCTGGAGCACTTCGTGGCGTGAACTGTTCATTCTGCACCACTGTCTCAAAGGCTTGTATGTAGGTTTTGCACTCCCGGTTCATAACATCTTTTCTTAGATTATCGTTTAAGCCTTTTTTGAACCGATGTGTGCGGGCTCCCTCATCAGGAATCATCGAGCTAGCGAACTTAGCAAGTTTGGAGAATTCTGACTCATAATCTTCGACGGACATGCTCCCTTGCTTAAGTTTGGTAAACTCGTCTTCTTTTCTCTGTCTGACAGCTGGCGGAAGATAATGTGCCAGGAATGCTTCCTTGAACATTCTCCAAGTGATCCTACCATCCTGATGCTTGGTGGCTAGATCTTCTTTCTTTACTTGCCACCAGTCGTATGCACGTAACCGCAGCTGCATATCTGCACACGCCACCCTCTTGTTTGCAGGTATTGAAGCAAAGCTAAACAAGCTCTCCATCTTTGCGACCCAGTCCATCACCTTATCCGGCATGGTCCTGCCTTCAAACTCCGGAGGGTTCAACTTCAGAAACTCAGCACCTTTAAAGGTAGACTTCCCGACCGCACGATGAGGCTCATTTGTTTCTGCCAATCCTGCTCCTTGAGGCATGGTCGGGGCAGTCACAGGTATTGCCGCGGATCCCGATGCACCACTGTGTGCTACTAGTGTTGTCACTATCTGAGTCAGGGAGTCAAGCTGTTGTTGTTGTGCCAAGGCTCTAGCATCAGCTCGTTGCTGCTGAGCCTCAAATCGTTCTTGTTGTCCAGCATGACGATCATTTTGATTTTGAAGCATTACAATCAGTCTATCCATTTGATCATCGCTCACGCTTGTTGCGCGCGATGTCTCAGGGTTACTAGCACCTGTTTTTGTCATCTATGCTGCAAAAGAGAGTAGCTTGCATTAGTCTCATAACGTATTATGGACTTATTGCATGGGACGTTGGGTTTTCATACTCTTAGGGACCTTTCACACTCTCGATTTACTTCTTATAGATTCGAAATCAATTTTTGAAATTCGGGACTTTTGAAATCGCTTGAAAACTTATATCATTTTCGAAAATGATGTTTGAAGAGGCCAAGGGCGTAAAACCATGCTCTGATACCACCTGTCGTGCCCCGATCCCGTAAGGGCCGATCGTCCTTGCTTGGTCCCTACGGAACCGTTCGTCCTCGCTTGGGCGCGATGCCGTGCAAGCCTAAGTTGCGCTTGCACCAGGCAACATACCTGCACAAGACACAAATAGACAGAAATATACATATATAGGCACAAAGTAAATGCAGAGAACCAAAGTTGAACACATTTGATAGGCACACAAAATACTTGCTTTTTATTGAATACTGAAGATTTGGATTACAAAGTGCTTGCTTGGCTAAGTTACAAAATATGCCTTAGAAGGCTTACAACTCTTTTTACATTCCCAAAACTAGCCACAACGCCCAAATATTACATCCTTGTAGTAGGACCAAAATAACAAAACATCTAGCAGAAGAGGAGTAGCCCACTGGAGAGGTAAGCAACGGAGGAAGCAGCACGAACACAGTCCTATGAAAGGGTGCGCATACGCTGATTCAGGTTCAGGATGCTTTCCAAACTCTCGCTTCCAGTACCTGGATATTTGCCCATAAATGTGAGTCAGTACTACCACATGTACTGGTGAGCGACTGTGGCCAAACTCACCTTAGAAATCCACACTAAGTAAGCATATGAAGCTAGTATTATTAGGTGATCTTTCTGGTTGTCTAGTTTCTTTTTAACAATTCATGTAAGAAAACATAGACGATGTATAGCATATGCATATGATAATCTTACCCACGGCCGAGCGGTTATCCCTGCAGCAGACACATAAGTTAGTCACAATTTACATATGTGCATAAACTTATGTATCAATCTTCGATGTCAAACGATTGGTATGCAAGAAGGTAAACCTAGCATGTGCCCTATCTATATGACGGTCCATGAGTTTCTCCATTATTGGACAACAACACCCCCAAGATCTCGTAGGACCGGACGTCAGGGTGCTCTCACAATCCCTTCCGGACCGACCGATTTATAGTGCCCCAGAAACCAATCGAAAGACTATTACCTTGTGCACAAGTTGTCCGAGACCCATGCATGGCAAGCAAACATTTATAATCAACTCTTAGGATGCACAACATTAGCAAGCATATAACAATCTATTAGCCACACCTCCCAAGATCCCGTAGGACCGGACGTCAGGGCGGACTACTAGACTCATCTTCTTCTTCTTTTACACTTGACACAAACACCAACCATGAATATTCAATGCACGATATAGTGATGCAACAAGTAAATAAGGGGCAACATTCAATTGAAGTAAAGCAGAAACTCTACGTATATTCGCATGCAATCTATTTCTTTAGCTTATCTTTTTAGTGAGGCAACATTGTGAACTAGATCATTTCATTTAGGCATGTGAACTGAAAGATTCATCGAAGGGCCTAAGCCACTCACCGAATGAATCAAATGAGAGAATGGGGAAGCCTTAAGCGACGTTCACTCTTTGGTTATGCGTCCTGAAAATGCAACAATACTTGGTTAGCATACTTCGATCTCTTTCCCTTACGATTCGAAAAGAACGCGCAAGCGAGAAGGCGAAATCATGAAAACCAAGTCATCGAAAGCAACTCAAAACACAAAGCAACACAAAACCAAGAAGCAAAGCAACCAACAAAACTCTTGGACTTATTTCAATAGAAGCCGTTTGATTAATTCGAAGGGTTCATTGCACTATCGTCCGTGTTGATTTGGCGGTAAGGTTTCCCCGAGACTCGATTATCAACCGAGTCGAAGCAGCTTAGTGTTCCATAAGTAACCGTTTGGAGCGGGGCGTTACAGTGTCTCCTGTGTAGGCTACTTCCTATGATGGCGATACAGATTTTGGGGCTATCATATATCATTAATGTCCAAACATCGGTGAAGTATCCTAATAAAATTATTGGATTTTAATTGATTTGAAAAATAATAACCTAAAACAGATACAAGAACTACAAAATACACATAAGATACCTATTTTTGGTGAGGGGGTTTACAATCTACCAAACTTACAAGAATTTCGTCCTCGAAATTAAAAATAAGGCATGATTTGATAAATCCTTCACATTCATACATAAGGCAAGTCAATCGCAATCTCTTCCAAAATTTTAAATAATAAAATCTATTGAAATCCATCGCAATCACTTCAAAATTAAAATAATCACTGTTTAAATCAAAATTTAACATATCGTAATCTCTTCTCGATTTTCAAATCATCAACATCCAAATTTAAGTCAAATCTATATGACATCTTCAAGATTTTAATAACCCACATCAAAATTTAAATCATAATTTCCAACTATCATAATCTCCTTTAGATTTTAAATAATAAATAATTCTAATCAAATCTTATTCCTATTTTCAACTTAAGAATTTTGTACTCTTCAAATTTTAAATTCAAATTCCATCCTCATTATTTCAAATAGGTGATCCAACAATCAAAATTCATTTTTTAATTCAAATTATCAAATTGTAAAATTTTGAATTCAATCTATCAATGTTCATGTTTGGAGTTCTATTTTTTCCTCAAAATTTAAATCATTAATTCAATCTCCAATATTCAAAATTTAAATCATATGCTCAAATTATAAATATTTGGTCCACAATATCAAGATTTCAAAATTTATTCTATAAGGCATTCTTATCTTTAAATTTAAATCCTCATCATCTTAATCATTCTTCTAAAAATTCTCAAAATTAAAATGACTTAAATCTCTCAATCTAATCTTACTTGATCATAATCTATAAAAAAATTCACCGCAAGTTGGCAATGCAACTTCTACCCAACTTAGAATTTGTCGATCTATCACATAAGGCTATACATTTAAAAAAGACTTCCTCAAATTATTTAATCGTGTTATTCAATATATCCTCAAAATATTTTAACACCAAATATATCACATGTGATATGCCCTTAATTATAAAATATAGTCACAAAGTAATGTTATTGGCCTATGTGGTATATCTAGTACTCTCCGTGTATCAAACTTATACCAAGCACGAGCGTTCGTCTTTCCGAAATAGGGGAAGAAGAAAAACAACAATAAAGAATTCAAGAAGGAGGTGATAGAATACTAGTACAGGGTTCAAAGCGATTAAAGAATTCAAAAGGGGGTTGTCAAGGCAGTTGTGGATTAAAATCTTATTTTTTTGGTAAATTTCTATTTGCATGCTCATATTGGTACAGTTATGTAACCGATACGATATGCTCAGACATGTCTAGAGGACAAGTATATTCGTCTAAGAAGCTAAGTCAATTATATCTCAATCCACGTAAAGTAGTCATGCAAAGAGCGAACCAAGTACACTAAGGTTGTCCAGACCATAATACACTGATTCTGATTTAGCTAATGTATTAGTGTGGGCCCCCAATAATACATATGTCATGAACAAGCTCGATAAAAGGATAAGCTTGTAAAACTAGGCTATAAAAGCAGCATGAGTCAAGATATTCCAAATAACATAAGTACGCGGGATTATGATGAGTGAAAGGTACAAAATAATTCAAGTTTACCAAGAAGATAAGACTCGTCCGGTGTTGTGCCTCTACAGTTGCCATACTAACTTCTTGTCTAAGTCTCTAGTCGACCAAATGAGGGTATGGGCCTCTTAGTTCTACACTCTAGATAAACACTATCGTCTTATGCTAGTATATAGTTAATGCCATTCAATTACACTTCATTAATGGGTCAAAAGGACTATGTGATCCTAGGTTGTGAGGCATACTACCTAACTTACAAGAATCAACTAATACTGTAACTGCCTTGTGGGGATAAAGTAGAAACTCTTGTTAGGATATACGAGGGAAATTTCTTGGTACCTATTAGAATATCCTATTGCATTATATAGGTAATGGTCATCTTAAGTCTTAATCATAGTGATTTAGAACAAAAGCATTAATATTAAGAATGAAAAAGTTATTGGCCCTCAAGTGAAAGAGGATATAACCTGTATAGAGATATGGATACAAATTACGTGATTTGAAACTAAAGGATAATCATAAAATCATAATCTAAATGAGCAACTCAACTATCAAGTTCTAACTACTAAGCACAAAATTTTAAAATTCAAGATTAACAACTATAATCCTAGAAAACTATATATCCTAACATAAAAGGAATCACTTGGCCTACAATCAGAAGGGTTAGGTGGCACGAATTGAAAGATAAAGAAAAAAATTTAGTCGTCGCACAAATAGTGAGCGTTAAGGTTTCGGAGAAACAAGATATGAAATTAAATAGAGAGACTCTTGATAATATTATTGTTTCCTAAGGAAAATGTGGTATGCTAATCTCTGTGTTCGAGGTATGATAAAGAAAAATATTCTATTTATTCCTCTTGGTTTTCTAAGGTACTATTCTGCTAATATCAAGACAAGAATCTAAATTTTATAGTTCTCTAATATTATCTCAATATGAAAGTTAAGTTTAGTCCTAATATTCAACCTTGGATTTCTATTGGTTCCTCAATACTAGGGTCAAACAATATGGTCAAATTTCTAATTAACCCTAGTAATGTCTATACTATCTCAAGTCATTCATAAATATATCAAGGGATAATAGTCAATTAATTTACAGGTGTTGGATGCTAGGGTTCATTATGTATGCTAAACTTTTGGGAGTTGCCAATATTCTAATTTATTTTTCTTAGTATGTATGTTATCATAATTATCATCCTAACAACAAGGATTCCTATATTTTGGCAGGAGGCTATACTCAAGGAATTATTAGGGTAGTACATTAAATAGGAAGAGGTGAGGAAACAAGGATACCGATGTCAAGAGAATTAAGCGAGTACAATTTCAAAGGTCAAGGAAGGTAGGTGAGTCATAGTCAAATGTGGATGAGACCTAAAACTCTAATCCTAGGTGCAGGCCCGCTCGGTACAGTTACGTAACCGAAACGGCTAACTCGACCTGCATGGGCCACCACTAAAATATGTTATGTCCCAGTCCCAAAATATGTAGGACTAGGAATACGTAAGCATGCAGTCATATACACATGGAGACTCCAATATATGAAAACCATAACATATACATATGTTGTATTATGAACAATAATTCACAAGTGGTATATAATTGTCACAAGTCACATGGCATAACTAAATCTCATCCACAAAAATCATAAGGAAATAAATGATCAAATATGTCAATAAACCAAATATGAACTAGTCAAGAAGAACTAATAGTTGGATGGAGACAAATCCACTACCGAACTAGAATATAATAAGTACATCATCTAATGATCAGAGAGGCTCGAAGGGAAGACCTCCTCGAGAGAGAACGAAGTAGCAAGTCCTAATCCGTGCTCCTGCGAATAGTCATGATCGTCTACACCTGGAAAGGGACCAGTCCTCAGAGGGACGTAACAAGATACATAGAAGCATGCCAATAAAGTACTAAAAATAAACATCCAAGGGTCGCCTAACCGTATATGTGAATGCACTTTGAGAACAACTTTCCAATACGTAGGCTATATGGCTAAAATGGGATTGGCATGATTCTCTCGGAGAATCAGGGGCCTAAAAAGCATGACGTCTTTTGAACGTCAGAGGCCGCATGTAGATAATATAGGGGTCATCTGACCACGCATCTCTGACGGAGCGTACGGGTTACACAAGGAAAGTACAAAGGAGCCAAAATGCCTTACTTGTTGTTGTCTCCACCCCATGCTTTATTCATGCCATATCTATGACACGATAAGACCTCTAATAACTGCAAAGTCTTCTAACATATCTCTATTAGCAGTTATTTCCTATCGTACATCCTATACATAAGTCCGTGATCTATATGAGACTCACAACTCGTGTAAGAAATGTGTCACGGCCAAATGAAACATAAGAATGCCTCATGATAATGGGGTGGTCTCGTAAAACTAGGTTAACATGCATAATATATAATAAAGATAAAATACGACGCCGTCGTCGTTGCACCCAAGTTATTCTTGGACGTGCAGTTTATATAGCAGTTAAAATATATGAACTAAATAACATAAATAAAATATATGCACTATATGGAATGAAAATCACAGTACAATGGCAATGTATACTTGCTTGGCAAGAAAGCTGCGTAGTGTAAGCGTCCAGACGTCAAGTACAAGGGATCAGAAACTATGACATCCGAATAAACGTCTCCGGATGCTGAAATAAATATCACCAACGTTTCCAGAATTAGCGAGATAGCTAGAAATATTACCCTTTTGTCCAATTTGGACACAGGAGCAAAACGGTAATTTTGGGTCAAAGCGGGATCCATGTGTGGCCTACTTTGCACCGAAATGCATGCCAGAGGTAAAGATCTCTAAATGGGATAAATTATAGGTCAAACAAATTCTAAACGATGATACGAACTCAACGGTATATCTAATTTTGAATTTCGGTGAGCCGATGACAAATTCGTCCATCAAGTCAAACCGTAAGGCACGCGAATAGGCAGCTCGGTCAACTATCTCAGAATCGCGTGAAACCTGGGTCACAGGACCAGCACGATACCACGAATCCAATGGAGGAAGTTTTGTCACATTTCAACGAGCTACACAAAGTGGGGTGATGGTTTGCAATAGTCACAATACGGGAACTTTTTATGGATACAGGATAATTCCGATGCGCACACACGTCCGAATCAACTTCCGTTAAAGCCCACACGTCAGGATATGCCATACGCGCCTTTCAGTGCAATTGGTACACGACGAGAGTGTCCCGTTCGGTGGAACGCACTCCGTATCATAAAATTTTAGTTTTAAAATACCAAATTTTTGGTCATTTTGGAGGCCGAATAATTTAACAAATAAAACAAACTAATAAAAACTAAAAGAACAGTAAAATTCTTGGTCATATTGAGAAAAAAACCATTCAATTAGATTTTGAAAATATTAAACAGATTAGTGGCAAATTGGACATGAACATGGGGGTTTTGGTCAAAATTTTGGACTGTTCTTGGTCAGTTTTTCGGCCGACTTTCGGTCGAATTTTCGACCAATCCAGGGCACAAAAACTCGTCCCGCTTGGAGGGAATCCTAGAGGTTTAGGTTGTGAACGTATACGGATAAACCACTCGAGAAAAGGATGAGAGATGAAAGAGAGATATCACCTCTAAGAGGGGGACGTCGGCCCGCGGCTGCTGTCAGTCCGCGCGGCCCACGACTGTTGCGGCGTCGGTCGCCGGCGCCAGGGGGGTCGACGGTGGTGAGGGTAGGGGTAGGGTTTGTAGAACTAGATTTTAAGTTAGGGTTTGATAGTTGTATATATATATATATATATATATATATATATATATATATATATATATATATATATATATATATATATATATATATATATATATATATAGAGAGAGAGAGAGAGAGAGAGAGAGAGAAAGAGAGAAATCAGGAGGGGGGTTTGCTGCGGGTTGGTGTGGGTAGATTTTAGTTTAGGTTTTATTTTTATTATTATTGTTATTTTCTTTTCTTTCTTTCTTTTTCATTTTTTTTTCTTTTTTTTTCTTTTTATTTTATTATCATTATCATTATCATTATTATTATTATTATTATTATTATTATTATTATTATTATTATTATTATTATTATTATTATTATTATTATTAATAATAACTATATATTTATTTACATATATATTTACATATATAGATGAGATTATAAAAAAATTTCAAAAAGAATATTTGCACACAAAATAATTTTTTTGTTTTTGATAGAGACAATATGAGACGGAAGGATTCGAACCTCCGAGTAACGGGACCAAAACCCATTGCCTTACCGCTTGGCCACGCCCCATTTCGATTTATATTCTGGAAAATTTTACTTTGTAAAACTTTAATAAAATACTACACCCAAAATATTTTATGAAATATTTTTAATTAATAATTAGATATTTATCTAGTTATAATAAATCAAATAACTGTATTATCCAATTAACTAAGTAAATAACTAAATGGATATCCAATAAAATAGGATAATAGTAAATAATATGCAATCTTACATAAAGGAAAATTGTCTAATTTGGCATGGATAATTATGGGATGCTAATTGTAGGAAGTTGGGATAGAAAAATAACCACAAATAAATTATATATATATATAATATCTAAATATTTAACACAAGAATCTATGGTTGTTACACTAATGTCATAGTAATGCCAAATGATCAAATTTTTGTACCACGAAAAGATCATACAGGTAGTGTCTCCTGTGTAGGCTACTTCCTATGATGGGGGATACAGATTTTGGGGCTATCCTATATCATTAATGTCCAAAGAACGGTGAAGTGTCCTAATAAAACATTGGATTTTAATTAATTTGAAAAATAATAACCTAAAATAGATACAAGAAATACAAAATACACATAAGATACCTATTTTTCGGTGATGGGGTTTACACACCACGATGAGGTAGAGCCTCGACTTTAGGCTATGTCATAGCAGCATAGCACCGCAAGAAAGTGCAAGACTTCATGCCAAGGACTCTTTAAAAGAACTCAACTAGAGTGTATAGAAAGAGATACATGCCGTCTCTTGAGAAAAAATTTGTAGACGTCCTAGATACATATACAAAATTAGGCATGCACAGGGCCTTTAATGTGCAACCAGAAGCACGGTTGATGTTATTGTATGAGTGGAAAAAATTATAACTATAGTGTAGAATTCAAGACTTAGTCCATTCTTGTATCATACTGTTATTTGACCCATCAGGAAAGATTCAAGTAAAAGCAACATCTATCGTAATGCATGATGGACTGTCAATGTGGGGAACGCTCAACCCATATATTGAGATATGTAGGAAATTTTTGGTATTTTTGCCTTTGGACTATGAAATATAGTCTCACAATGGCTACACCACCAAATAGGTATCTCAATATAATGCTTTGCTTGTGTTGAGGTGTGCACATGGGGTGTGATGAGGCACATGAGTGCCATGTGGGATATTTTATTAGGATAAAAAAGGATTAACTCCTTTATGTAAGATTTTAAGCTTTTTTTCATGCTCTTAGAATTTATTCCATAGGAGCTAAGCCCCAAAGGGGTTTAGCGACTCGGACTCGGGATCGGGCTCGAGCTCGGGCTCGGGTTCAAGGGCGCAAAGTGGCACTTTGTTGGTGCACTTTGTACTTAGCACGTCGGTATCGGCGCTTGTGCGCATTAGTTGTGCTCGTGCGCTCATTTTATGAGTGAGTTACATGCATTATTGTTAGCGTAGTTGCATGTGCGGGTGCTTGAACATGGTGCTAAGAGGGTGCTATACGATTGCTGCCGGGCACATGCGCTGTAGTGCCTCAAATCCCGATCCGACCGGGATGTGCACTATGTAATTGGGCTTGTGGCTAGTCTATTTGAGTCATAGTTTAGATCTTCGGCATCTTCTTGCCACGGACGAAATGCGATGATCCTGTCCAACTCATGGATAGGTCTCTATTGAAACAAGTCCAATAGTTTTCGTGCTTTGTGCTTGGTTTTCTTGATTGTCGCTTTAGAATTTTGATTTGGTATTACTTTCGATTTGCTTAATTTTTGTTGTTGGCTTTCTCGTTTGGGGCTTTGATTCTTGGGGAGTTTGGCCAAAAGGATAGGCAAGAATTCTAACTCGGTGCTCATGCTGTTGCAGGTCCGCGTAATTGACGTTTGATCGTCGCTAGGCGGGACTCCTTGTTTCAGCATTTTCCCCTTAACCAGTGAGTAGTTCGGACCCTTCTTTCCTACTTCTTCACGCCCATATCTCTAATGTTTCAAACGTTCACTCGATGATGCCCGATTGGACGCCCAGGAAATCCTTAGCCATAATGCATGCCAAGCCACTAAGAAAGGAACATGAGATTGTAGACTAACTTAATTATATGCTTGCACATTATAACTTGAGTCTCTTTATAAAGGATTTTGGTTATTGGTTGGTTGCGACCTGGTGCCTCGGATAGAGTTTGGACCTACGGGATACCAAAATCAGAACTCGGCTTGAGAAAATATGAACTATTGCATGAGAATATATTGCTGCTTTACTTTTTCTGTTTTATTTCAATGCATTGTATGATATATGAATTGTTTATGCATTTGCATGGTCTGGGACAACTTGTATACAAGGTTTGGCTTTCCACGAAATGGTATTCTGGGGCACAGGAACTGTATCGACCCGGGAGGAATATTTGATCGTGCTAGTCGCGATGCATTGCGGGACCTTCAGCAGGGCTTGCTACCCGGGCTGACAGGACGCGCCGTAATGCTTGGAATAAGTCCCTAAGGTGTCGATCACACCAATGACCGCATAGAATAGAACACATGCTAATTTATTGTCTTGTGCATATGGTAAGTATACTTGTGTTTCGTTGCAGGGAAGGCGTGCGTCGGTTGAGTAAGCAACTGATGTACTTGTTGGATTCACTGTTATTTTCATTCCTATCAAAACATGCAAATGATATGAATTGAATTCACTTACTTCTTTATAGAAGATCATCTTAATGCATGCTCGCCCCTAATAAGCTAGTATCGATTTAGTCGAGTGGGTTCATCCCGCTCACCAGTACAAGTTGAGTACTGACCCACATTGTGGGCAACTATTTCAGGCACTCAGGCGGTGCAACGCTAGTGGATAGATAATGAGGCGTTAGGAGCACCTC
This sequence comes from Iris macrosiphon, assembly GCA_036927795.1. Taxonomy (NCBI): domain Eukaryota; kingdom Viridiplantae; phylum Streptophyta; class Magnoliopsida; order Asparagales; family Iridaceae; genus Iris; species Iris macrosiphon. The sequence goes on along the minus strand of JAYESA010000111.1, from coordinate 226,362 downwards.
TATTTTGAAGTATAGTTGGAGTCAGTTCATTTTGGAGGCTTGGACTTTCAATCTATACAAGGGCGTAATGTATGAACGACGTGGACTATCTGATGGAGCACGCCCTGCCTTTTGAGTTATCTTTTGTAATACAAATCAAGTAGCCGAGAGGCGCATCAAATGTAATCTCTATGTAAATTATTCTGAATTATCAATGAAAAGCATGTTTCTTCCTACACTTGTGTTCAAATATCTGTGAATGTGTTTTCTAAATTGAGTTTCAAAATGGGTTCCTATCACTGCACGTTCTTGCCTCGTGCGAGCACAACTCAAGGCTCGCACGGCATCACGTCCCAGCGAGGACGATCGATTTCGTAAAGGATCCAGCGATGACGATTGACCCTTTCGAGATCGGGGCATAATATATTGGTATCAGAGCATGACTTTACTTCCTTGGGATTTCAAAAAGATAATATAGGAGTTTGATGCACCTCTCAATTGAGTTACATTCGGCGTCCGCTGCATGAGATGAGTCGCCTATACAATGAGCCCATAGATATAAAATCTATCATTTTTGGAGTGTTAACAAGCTACTCTCTTTTGTAGAAATGGCTAAGAAAAATACTGCCGTTGCAAGCAGTGCTCAGCCTATTCAGGGCGATCCGGCAAGTTCTGGAGAATCCGAAGGAGCGGGTTCAATCGATATGTCCGAACGGCTTATGCATTTGATGGAGGTGCAGCAACAACAAGCCGCTACTCAACAGGCGCAGTTCACTGCTCATCAGAAGCAGATGGATACCATGATGCAACTGATTGCATCCTTGGTACCCAGTAACGGAGGAGCCACAATGATGCCTGTCACGCCACCGGCTGTGGCGGTAGAGGATGAGTCAGAAGAAACACAGCCTCCAGCTAGGAATATCTGCCGAGCAGCAGAGTTCACCAAAATGCATCCACCAACGTTCAACGGGCGAGCAGAACCGGACGTAGTGATGGGATGGATTACAAAGCTGGAGGGACTCTTCAACTTGGTTGGCATTAGAGGATCCAAAAGAGTGGCTTGTGCATCGGTTCAACTGGAACTGCGTGCGCACGATTGGTGGAAAGCCACTAAGCAAGGGATTTATGATGCCAATTCCAACTGTAAAATTACCTGAGAAATGTTCAAATCTGCCTTTATTAAACAATATATTCCCTGGGCCGTGCGGCAACAGAAAGAAGACGACTTCAGCAATCTTGTGCAAGAAAGTATGTCTGTTGATGATTATGATTTAGTGTTCGCTAGACTGGCCAAGTTTGTCGATCACTTCTTGCCTAACCAGCATGCGTGGTGCTACCGCTTTCAGAAAGATTTGAATAACGATTTGCGTAGGGACATCATAAATCATAAATGCCAAACCTATAGGGAATGTTATGAAGCTGCCCTGATAGAGAACGGATCTTTGGGCGCAATCCACCAAAGGTCGATGTGCAGACTCCCCGTACCAATAACAACAAGAGGCCTCAGGAAACAGGAGGGTCTGGAGCACAAAAGTGTCTGCACACATCCGAACACAGGGGTCCACCCCAGGCACCGTACTGCCATAGGTACGGCAAATTGGGGCATCGGATAAATGAGTACCGAGTTGTTGGGTGTTTCAAATGTGGTCGTCTGGACCATAAGGCTTTTAACTGTCGAGATCTAAGACCGATTGTCAGGCCACAGCCGAATCAGAACAACGAAAATCAGAATAAGGGCCCTCCAGCAAATGGCGCCAATATTGTGCCAGTGAACCCACGACGCCAGGGTGCTAAAGGCCGAGTCTATGCACTGAATCGGGATGAGACATCCGTCTCTGATACAGTTGTGACAGTACCTTACTTTATCGAGAATTGCCCGCTAGAGTCTTATTCGATTCAGGTGCTACGCATAGTTTCATATCTTCTCATATTACTGTTGAGAATAAATTAGCTTCTACTCCTTTAAAAATGAACCTTTGCATGAGTACCCCTTCGGGAGTCGACATGCCCGCCCATGTGATGTAACGCCTCGCTTTGAACGGTTATTTATGGAACGCTAAGCTGCTTCGACTCGGTTGAGAATCTTGAGAATCGAGTCTCGGGAAAACCTTACCGCCAAATCAATACGGACGAAGTGCAATGAACCCTTCGAATTGATCGAACAGCTTCTATTGAAATAAGTCCAAGAGTTTTCGTTGGTTGCTTTGCTTCTTGGTTTTGTGTTGCTTTGTGTTTTGAGTTACTTTCGATGACTTGGTTTTCATGATTTCGCCTTCTCGCTTGCACGTTCTTTTTGAATCGTAAGGAAAAAAGATCGAAGTATGCTAACCAAGTATTGTTGCATTTTCAGGACGCATAACCAAAGAGTGAACGTCGCTTAAGGCTTCCCCATTCTCTTGTTCGATTCATTCGGTGAGTGGCTTAGGCCCTTCGATGAATCTTTCAGTTCACATGCCTAATAAAATGATCTCTAATTCACAAATATTGCCTCACTAAAAATATAAGCTAAAGAAATAAACTGCATGCGAATATACATAGAGTTTCTGCTTTACTTCAATTGAATGCTGCCCCTTACTTACTTGCCGCAATACTATATCGTGCATTGAATTTCATGGTTAGTGTTTGTATCAGTATAAAAGAATGAATGAGAAGAGTCTAGTAGTCCGCCCTGATGTTCCGGTCCCACGGGATCTTGGGGGGTGTGGCTATTAGATTGTTATATGCTTGCTAATGTTGTGCATCCTAAGAGTTGATTTATAAATATTGTTTGTCATGCATGGGTCTCGGACAACTTGTGCACAAGGTGATAGTCTCTCGATCGGTTTCTGGGGCACTGGGAATCGGTCGGTCCGGAAGGGATTGTGTGAGCACCCTGATATTCCGGTCCTACGGGATCTTGGAGGGTGTTGTTGTCCAATAATGGGAAAACTCATGGACCATCATATAGATAGGGCACATGCTAGGTTTACCTTCTTGCATACCTATCATTGTTGACACCAAAAGATTGATACATAAGTTTATGCATATATGTAAATTATGACTAACTTGTGTGTCTGTTGCAGGAATAACCGCTCGGGCGTGGGTAAGATTATCATATGCATATGCTATACATCGTCTATGTTTCCTTACATGAATTGTTAAAAAGAAACTAGACAACCAGAAAGATCACCTGATAATGCTAGCTTCATCTGCTTACTTAGTGTGGATTTTCTAAGGTAAGTTTGGCCACGGTCGCTCACCAGTACATGTGGTGGTACTGACCCATATTTGTGGGCAAATATCCAGGTACTGAAAGCGAGAGTTTGGCAAGCATCTTGAATCTGAATCAGCGTGTGCGCACCCTTCCATAGGACTGTGTTCGTGCTATTTCCTCCGTTGCTTTTTACTCCAGTGGGCTACTCCTCTTCTGCTAGATGTTTTGATTATTTTGGTCCTACTACAAGGATGTAATGTAATGGGCGTTGTGGCTAAATTTTGGGAATGTAAAAAGAGTTGTAAGCCTTCTAAGGCATATTTTGTAACTCAGCCAAGCAAGCACTTTGTAATCCAAATCTTCAGTATTCAATAAAATGAAAGTATTTTGTGTGCCTATCAAATGTGTTCAACTTTGGTTCTCTGCATTTTACTCTGTGCCCATGTATATATATTTTCGTCTATCTTGTGTCTTGTGCAGGTACGTTGCCTGGTGCAAGCGCAACTTAGGCTTGTACGGCATCGCGCCCAAGCGAGGACGAACGGTTCCGTAGGGACCAAGCGAGGACGATCGGCCCCTACGGGATCGGGGTGCGACAGGTGGTATCAGAGCACGGCTTTACGCCATTGGCCTCTTCAAATATCGTTTTCGAAAATGATATAAGTTTTCAAACGATTTCAAAAGTCCCAAATTTTGAAAATTGATTTCGAATCTATAAGAAGTAAATCGAGAGTATAAAAGGTCCCTAAGAGTATGAAAACCCAATGTCCCACGCAATAAGTCCATAATACGTTATGAGACTAATGCAAGCTACTCTCTTTTGCAGCAAAGATGACAAAAATAGGTGCTAGTAACCCTGAGACATCGTGCGCAGCAACCGTTAGCGATGATCAAATTGATAGGCTGATTGCAATGTTTTAGAATCAAAGTGATCGTCATGCTGCACAACAAGAACGATTTGAGGCTCAGCAGCAACGAGCTGATGCTAGAGCCTTAGCACAATAATAACAGCTTGACTCTCTGACTTAGATTATGACAACATTAGTAGCACACAGTGGTGCATCGGGAACCACCGTAACACCTGTGACTGCCCCGACCATGCCTCAAAGAGCAGGATTAGCAGAAACAAATGAGCTTCGTCATGCGGCCGGGAAGTCTACCTTTAAAGGTACTGAGTTTCTGAAGTTGAACCCTCCGGAGTTTGAAGGCAGGACCACGCCGGATAAGGTGATGGACTGGATCGCAAAGATGGAGAGCTTGTTTACCTCTGCTTCAATACCTGCGAACAAGAGGGTGGCGTGTGCAGATATGCAGCTGCGGTTACGTGCATACGATTGGTGGGAAATTAAGAAAGCAGATCTAGCCACCAAGCATCATGATGGTAGGATCACTTGGGGAATGTTCAAGGAAGCATTCCTCGCACAATATCTTCCGCCAGCTGTCAGACAGAGTAAAGAAGACGATTTTACCGAACTTAAGCAAGGGAACATGTCCATCGAAGATTATGAGTCAGAATTTTCCAAACTTGCTAAGTTCGCTAGCTCGATGATTCTTGGTGAGGGAGCCCGCACACATCGATTCATAAAAGGCTTAAACGATAATCTGAGAAAAGATGTTATGAATCGGGAGTGCAAAACCTACATACAAGCCTTTGAGGCAGCGGTACAGAATGAGCAGTTCATGCCACGAAGTGCTCCGGAGAAGGCACCCGCTCCTCGAAATCCTTCTGCTAAACGATACCACAACGGTAAGAAAAAGGCCGATACAGAGAAACAAGCCGATGCAAGTGAGAACCGCAGAAAAGTGTGCAGCTACTGTGGCCATTCGGGTCACCTTAAAGAGACTTGTTTTTTTCTTAAATAGGCTGTATTTTAAGTGTGGGCAACCTGGCCATGAATTTCGAGATTGCCCGAAGAGGAAAACCACTGAGAACCCAGGGGATGATGCAGGTGTACAAACTCATACCCTCCGGGTCCTGCTCTTGATCCAATTGATCAGATTAGGAGGCCGAGGGTTTATCAGTTGAATATAGAGTGTGACGCTAGTGGACACGATGTTGGTGAGTCTAATTCCTTTGATCTCTTGATGCATCGTATATTGCCTCCTTGATTTCTTAAGTTTCGAGGACGAAACTTCTTCTTAGTAGGGTAGTATGTAACGTCCCGCTTCGAACGGTTACTTATGGAACACTAAGCTGCTTCGACTCAGTTGAGAATCGAGTCTCGGGGAAACTTTACCGCCAAATCAACACGGACGAAGTGCAATGAACCCTTCGAATTGATCGAACGGCTTCTATTGAAATAAGTCCAAGAGTTTTCGTTGGTTGCTTTGCTTCTTGGTTTTGTGTTGCTTTGTGTTTTGAGTTGCTTTCGATGACTTGGTTTTCATGATTTTGCCTTCTCGATTGCGCGTTCTTTTCGAATCGTAAGGGAAAGAGATCGAAGTATGCTAACCAAGTATTGTTGCATTTTCAGGACGCATAACCAAAGAGTGAACGTCGCTTAAGGCTTCCCCATCCTCTCGTTCGATTCATTCGGTGAGTGCTTAGGCCCTTCGATGAAACTTTCAGTTCACATGCCTAATGAAATGATCTCTAGTTCACAAATATTGCCTCACTAAAAAGATAAGCTAAAGAAATGAACTGCATACGAATATACATAGAGTTTCTGCTTTACTTTAATTGAATGCTGCCCCTTACTTACTTGCCGCAACACTATATCGTGCATTGAATCTTCATGGTTAGTGTTTGTGTCAGTATAAAAGAATGAATGAGAAGAGTCTAGTAGTCCGCCCTGATGTTCCGGTCCGACGGGATCTTGGGGGGTGTGGCTATTAGATCGTTATATGGTTGCTAATTTTGTGCATCCTAAGAGTTGATTTATAAATGTTGCTTGTCATGCATGGGTCTCGGATAACTTGTGCACAAGGTGATAGTCTCTCGATCGGTTTTTGGGGCACTGGGAATCGGTCGGTTCGGAAGGGATTGTGTGAGCACCCTGATGTTCCGGTCCTATGGGATCTTGGGGGGTGTTATTGTCCAATAATGGGGAAACTCATGGACCTTCATATAGATAGGGCACATGCTAGGTTTACCTTCTTGCATACCTATCATTGTTGACACCAAAAGATTGATACATAAGTTTATGCATATATGTAAATTGTGACTAACTTGTGTATCTGCTGCAGGGATAACCGCTCGGCCGTGGGTAAGATTATCATATGCATATGCTATACATCGTCTATGTTTCCTTACATGAATTGTTAAAAAGAAACTAGACAACCAGAAAGATCACCTAATAATACTAGCTTCATCTGCTTACTTAGTGTGGATTTTCTAAGGTGAGTTTGGCCATGGTCGCTCACCAATACATATGGTAGTACTGACCCACGTTTGTGGGCAAATATCCAGGTACTGGAAGCTAGAGTTTGGCAAGCATCTTGAATCTGAATCAGTGTGTGCGCACCCTTCCATAGGACTGTGTTCGTGCTGCTTCCTCCGTTGCTTTTCACTCCAGTGGGCTACTCCTCTTCTGCTAGATGTTTTGGTTATTTTGGTCCTACTACAAGGATGTAATGTAATCGGCGTTGTGGCTAAATTTTAGGAATGTAAAAAGAGTTGTAAGCCTTCTAAGGCATATTTTGTAACTCAGCCAAGCAAGCACTTTATAATCCAAATCTTCAGTATTCAATAAAATAAAAGTATTTTGTGTGCCTATCAAATGTGTTTAACTTTGGTTCTCTGCATTTTACTCTGTGCCTATGTATGTATATTTTTGTCTATCTTGTGTCTTGTTCAGGTACGTTGCCTGGTGCAAGGGCAACTTAGGCTTGCACGTCATCGCGCCCAAGCGAGGAACGGTTCAGTAGGGACCAAGCGAGGACGATCGGCCCCTACGGGATCGGGGCGCAACATGCGATCTGTAGGGATGGTTATATTTCCATCGGAGGAAGGAAACTTTCCTTAGATGTCATTGTGCTAGACATTAAGGATTATGATATTATTCTCGGAATAGACTAGTTGGGTGCTTGCCATGCAACAATCGAGTACGCGGAGAAGCGAGTTGTATTTCATCTACCCGGCGAGGAAGACTTCTACTATTCGTGCAGCGCTGCACCGAAGACGACAATGGTGATATCAACAATTTCGGCTAGGCGTATGTTGCATTCGGGCTGTGAAGGGTACTTAGCTTTTGTTCGAGACACCCAGCAGGAAAGTGCAGATGCAGCTCAGGCTAAAGTCATAGCAGATTTCCTCGACGTATTCCCGGACGAGCTGCCTAGAATGCCTCCTGATCGTGAGATCGAATTCAGTATTGACACATTTCCGGATTCGCGACCGATATCGAAGGCACCTTATCGAATGGCCCCAGCAGAGCTGAAGGAACTGAAGGTACAGTTACAAGATCTGTTGGACCGAGGATACATTCGTCCAAGCGTTTCTCTATGGGGCTCTCCGGTGATGTTCGTGAAGAAAAAGGATGGATCCATGCGGCTGTGCATTGACTACCGAGAACTGAATAAGGCTACCGTGCAGAACCAGTACCCATTGCCAAGGATAGATGACTTGTTTGATCAGCTTCAAGGTGCAACAGTTTTCTCTAAAATTGACCTCAGGTCGGGCTATCACCAGTTGAAAATCAAATCTGATAATGTTCAAAAATCTGCATTCCGAACCCGATACGGACACTATGAATTTCTCGTGATGTCGTTCGGTTTGACGAACGCCCTGCAGCTTTTATGGATCTGATGAACCGCATGTTTCGGTCGTTTGTGGATAAGTTTGTGGTCGTGTTCATTGACAACATATTAATCTATTCCAAGAACGAGGCGGAGCACAAGGAACACCTGAAGATCGTGCTACAGGCATTACAAGAGCATCAGTTATTCGCTAAGCTCAGCAAGTGTGAGTTCTGGTTGAACAACGTGGCATTCCTTGGATATGTCATCTCAGCAGAAGGCGTCATCGTAGACCCGAAGAAGATAGAGGCGGTGGTGGACTGGAAGCAACCTACGTCAGCCAGTGAAGTATGAAGCTTTCTGGGCCTAGCGGGATACTACCGTAGGTTCGTGAAAGATTTTTCTAAACAGGCCTCGCCTTTGACTCGCCTTACTCAGAAAGGGATTGTATACAAATGGGGTGATGACTGCGAAGCTAGCTTTCGGGAACTTAAGCGACGTCCCATTTCAGCTCCAATTCTTGCACTTCCGGATGGGGTAGAAGAGTTTCAGATATACAACAATGCTTCGGGACTCGGCTTGGGGTGTATGCTCATGCAAATGGATAAGGTAATATCGTACGCCTCCAGACAACTGAAGCCGCACGAGAAAAACTACCCGACACATGACTTGGAATTTGCGGCAATTGTGTTTGCACTGAAGTTGTGGCGGCATTATCTCTATGGTGTTGCTTGCAAAATCTATACAGACCATAAGAGCCTCAAGTATCTATTCACCCAACGGGAACTGAACCTCCGGCATCGGCGTTGGCTAGAACTGATTAAGGACTATGACCTGACGATCGCATATACACCGGGCAAGGGAAACGTCGTTGTTGATGCTCTGAGTCAAAAGCACGTAGGCTTGTTATCCATAAACAACCGTTTACTTCAGGATCTAGAGACGATGGGCATCGAGTTTTGAGTTCGGCACCAAGGAGTGCAGCTGGCACTACTCCATCTTGAACCGAGTTTACGTGATAGAATTAAATCTGCTCAGGAGGGCGATCAGTTCCTAACAAAAGTGTGTGGGCTGATCTCGACAGGGAAGACGTCTGACTTTATGGCAGGCGAAGATGGGGCCTTACAGATGAAAGAAAGGCTATGTGTTCCTAGCGACTCAGTACTCCGAAGGGAAATTATGACAGAGGCGCACTATGCGAAGTATTCCTTACATCCGGGGAGCACCAAGATATACATGGACTTACGCAGGACCTTCTGGTGGCACGGTATAAAAAGGGATGTGGCGACCTTTGTGTCACAGTGCATGGCCTGTCAACAGGTAAAAGCTGAACATCAGAGGCCCGACGGGGAGCTGCAGAACCTCGCTATTCCCGAGTGGAAATGGGACAATGTTACTATAGATTTCATTGTGGGATTTCCGAAGACGCCGCGGGGGAACGATGCAATTTGGGTCATAGTTGATCGTTTGACCAAATCAGCCCACTTTTTCCCTATGAAAGTTACTTTGAGCGTCGATCGGTTAGCACAGATTTACATAGATGAGATTGTTCGATTACACGGAGTACCTGCCTCAATTGTCTCTGACCATCACGGACGTTTCTTATCTCATTTTTGGACTAGCCTACAGTCTGCTTTGGGAACCAACCTAAAGTTCAGCACCGCATACCACCCCCAGACTGACGGACAGACAAAAAGAACAAATCAGATACTTGAAGATATGTTACGGCTGTGTGCAATCGATTTGAAGACTAGTTGGGACACGCACCTTCCATTGGCGGAGTTCTCGTACAACAATAGCTACAAATCGAGCATCCAGATAGCACCGTACGAAGCACTTTATCGGCGTAAGTGTCGATCTCCAATCTGTTGGGACGAAGTCGACGAGCGGCAGGTACTCGGGCCAGAGATGGTGGAGCAGGAAGTTGAGAAAGTTCGTTTGATTCGGGAAAGACTCCGCACTGCACAGAGCCAACAGAAGAGCTATGCCGATGCTCATCGTAGACCTTTGGAGTTTATGGTCGAGGATCATATCTTCTTAAAAGTGACGCCGATGCGTGGAGTGATGCGTTTCGGCGTGAAGGGCAAACTGAGTCCCAGGTTTGTTGGCCCCTTTGAAATACTAGAACGAGTGGCAGTTGTGGCATACCGAATTGCACTACCTCCCGCCTTGGCTGAAGTGCATGACGTATTCCATGTTTCTCAACTTTGGAAGTATGTGCATGACTCGAGTCATGTGGTTAGCTTCGAATAATTGGAACTGCTGTAGAAGCATGAAAGATAAGCTGGAACGATCTACGCAGCATCTCGATACAGAGCAGCGTAAGCAGAGGCCTTCGAAGCCATCCAACGTAAAACAGGGTTCTTCATCGCCTCCATGGCGTAAAACCCAGCCGCTCTCAAAGCAGCGTTAAAGCGTATGAGGAACGCTTCGTCTTCTCCGAAATAAACCTGTCAAGTCACGCGGTGAACCTGGCCTCTGACTCCTGACAAAAAGTACTGCACGGCTACCCAGACGACGGCTGGAAACGATGGCAGACCCCTCGGGACGTACCCCACAGTATGATGGCGGATCTCTGCATTTAATGCAGAGGATTTGGTTAAAATATCACCAAACCGTCGCCAACCAAAATCCCCCCAACGTAAACCGCTCTTTCGCGTACAAGGGAATACGCTGCCTTGTTTACACAGGCAAACATGAGCTGTTTCATGCTCCGCAGTAAGGCAAACCGCTGCCACGTCAAAAGCTGCACTTCGTACGGGGCTCGAGGCACGTCTCTACGTCTAATTGCACAGAGCAATGACAGTTTCCCTCAAGGCACGTCTCCGTGACGGATGCACAGAAGGGCTGCAGACCTTCAAAAATACGTCTCCGTATTTAATGCACAAGATGATGACAAATCTCTGTAGAAGATTTGATTACATCCTCGAAAGCCGTAATTCCGGCTAAGACGTCCGCATCAGCACTTCGACACAGTACGCAGTGGCTTCTACGCCCGCTCAGGATCAGTGCTCCCTCGGCTTCCAACGCCCTCTCGGTCTCTACGACTATTCGGCTCTTATGCCTGTTCGGCTTCTATGCCCATTCGGCTTCTATGTCTGCTCGGCTTCTATGCCCATTCGGCTTCTATGCCTGCTCGGCTTCTATGCCTATTTTGGCTTCTACGCCAAGGTGACAGTCGCTTGGCTTTTACGCCAACCTCTGCTACACAAGGGATACCTACCTGCGTGGCTTCTACGCCGTGATCTTCGTAGCAGATATACGCGTTTTGTCCCCTTAGTTGGACACGCATCACATGCTCACTCAAAAGGTCATTTACACGCAGGCATTGGTTATTTTAAACCGTTGTGTAAAAGGGTGCTGCACTGTCCACTCCTCGGTTGTTACACCGACGGAGTGGTCACTGTCACCAAAACTCTATAAATAGAGACCCCTATCAATGGAGAAAAATGGTCGAAAAATTAGAAACTCGAAGATCGGACAAGGTCATCGAACCAGAGATCAAGGAGGAGAGATAGAGAGAGAGAGAGGAGAACCCGGAGCTCGGGCAAGGAACAGGGAGCGACGACCTTCAGCATCGCGCATCCACCCTCCTTTGCAACCTCCGAAGCTGCATCCTGTCTTCCACGGCACTTCTTCAACATCGTGTAGTCCAAGGGCTAAAGTGATCGACCGCAGATCAGACACCTATAGCAATTTATACCCAGATTAAATAAATTGTACTCCCACATCCTCGTATAGGATTACATTGTACAAGTTTGTTTGTAAACCAAAGGGCGCGGGTCTCTTATAACCCCGTCATTGAAATACACTTTCATTCTTTCGTTTAATACCACAAATAAGATGGCGACTCTGCTGGGGACATCTTTCTCTTCTGACGAGGAAGTAATTGCTCAACACGATGCGGTATCTGTAGGAACCGAGAAGAAGACACTGGTCGTTCAGTTCGACCAGTCTGCCTACGAAGACATGCTTCAGACTGGGGGTAGCTCTCACTATCTTTCCGTCCAAGACAGCAGGAAGCTACGCAAAGCATGGATGCCCAAGACATCCTCCACCGTTCCTGTGGACTCTCCGATCTATCCGACCAAAGAGGTGGTAGCATCGCTCCCTCCGTGCCCCGCACGTAAAATTCAGTCTCCCGCTACGCGCGGTACAGACAAAACTTCTGGCAAAGCCTCAGCGCTAACCCAGGAGTATCATCTGTGCTATACGCGCAGAATTCAGTCTCCCGCTACGCGCGGTACAGACAAAGCTTCTGGCAAAGCCTCAGCGCTAACCCAGGAGTATCCACTGCGTTCTATGCACAGAAATCAGTCTCCCGCTACGCGCGGTACAGACAAGACCTCTGATGGCGCCTCAACACCAAATCAGAAGTACAGATCACGCTCTATGCGCAAAATGACATCTGACCTTTATGGTGAACCAGACGAGCGCGGTGATCTCCGCAAAGGAAAGCAGGCGGGTGAATATTCAACTACTGGGCCCTTACGCCAGCAAAAGAATGATCTGCCTACTCTCCGGATTACGCGAGAAGCTAATAGCCAACTGAGAGCCTCTTCAGCCTCACGCCAGATGATAATAAACATCCTTCTTTCCAGTATATTTATGCTTAAATTCCAGTACAGGGACCCACTCCACATGACGAGGTAGAACCCATAGCACAAAAATTCTTGAAAGCTATAGGCCCCTATCGCCCATATGTCTGGGAAGTAGCATCGCCATCCAACGTCGTCATGACATATGGACCTCATGAGGATTCTATCTTCATCGTCCCGCCTACCTGCAGCAGTCAGCGCTCAATAGTCTTCGGTCACATGCGGAATCAACCGATTGCCCAAGAAGACCCTTTCGATGACGACACCGGGAAAATACAGATTCATCGTTATAGCCCACAAGCGCTAAAGATCATGCAAAACATGGGCTACGACTTGAAACGGAAGCCAGGCCTCAACTACGGAAGAGGCAGACGAACGCCGCCGTGCGGCAACCCCCGTAATCAACAAGCTCGTCTCGGGCTAGGGTATGCCACCTCCATCGCGACTTCCGAGCCGAAAGAGGACCCCTTTTCCTCTTCCCAGAACAGCTCATCGCCCTCCAACTCGCCAGATGCTTTCGAACAAGCTCTATCGGCGAATACGGTAATGACAAATCCCTCAGAAGTCGAGGAGCAGGATACGGAGCCATTCGAGGATGACCCCTGGGCTCAACAAATGGATACGCAGTGGGAATTCCGCTTCGAGCAGAGAGAACCTCCCACCAAGGACGAAGTCGTCCAGATCAACGTTGGAAGTGAGCTCTCACCAAAGCCAATATTTGTCAGTAATAATCTTCCCCCACCTGAAAGGGAAGAAGTTATACAGCTGATAAAAGAGTATATTGACGTCTTCGCGTGGGATTACGAGGACATGCCAGGCCTAGACCCGAAGGTAGCAACTCATATGCTCAATATATTAACCGATTCGAAGCCGGTAAAGCAGCACCAACGACGGTTCTGCCCCGATATGATGGACGCCATCGAAGCTGAAGTCAAGAAGTTGATAACCTGCGGTTTCATCCGGGAGGAACAACACCCCTACTGGGTCGCTAACGTAGTCCCGGTCATGAAGAAAAATGGGAAGGTACGCATCTGCATCGACTACCGAGATCTGAATGCGGCCTGCCCCAAAGATGAATTCCCTCTCCCCATCACGGACATCATGATCGACAACACCTGCGGCTTCGAACGTATGTCTTTCATGGACGGGTTCTCGGGATACAATCAGATCAAGATGCATCCTGAAGACGAGAAGCACACCGCCTTCCGGACACCACTGGGGGTATATTGCTATACGGTCATGCCCTTCGGGCTAAAGAACGCTGGGGCTACGTACCAACGGGCTATGAGTAACATATTCTGCGGGCATTTACGCAAAACAGTAGAATGTTACGTAGACGACATAGCCGTCAAAAGTCGCCTCAAAGGTGATCACATCCAAGACCTGAGGGCAGTATTCGAATTAATGCGCCAGCATCAACTCAAGATGAACCCCACAAAGTCCTTTCTGGGTGTATCCAGTGGCAAGTTCCTGGGATTCGTCATTACCACCAAAGGCATCGAAGTAGACCCTGACAAAGTCCAGGCGATCACGGCAATGCGATCGCCCCGTAATCTGAGGGAACTCAGGGGGTTCCAAGGACGTCTGGCTTATATCCGGCGATTCATATCCAACCTCTCGGGGAGATGTCAGCCCTTCTCTCATCTCATGAAGAAAGGTGTATCCTTCATATGGGACAAAACCTGTCAGCAAGCGTTCGAGGATATCAAATGCTACCTAACCAGCCCGCCAGTTCTGGTACCTCCAGTCATGGGAAAACCATTCCTGCTGTACGTACGGGCAATGGATCATTCGCTAGGAGCTCTCCTCGCGCAGAAGAATGATGCGGGTCATGAACAGGCTATCTACTATCTTAGTAGGATGATGGTCGGGGCCGAATACCGGTACAACCCAGTGGAGAAGGAATGCTTGGCTCTGATGTTCGCTGTCCAGAAAATGCGGCACTACGTCACCGGCCAGACTATTCATATCATCTCCAGGATCAACCCCCTCCGAGTGCTGATGAGCAAGCCAAGTGCCCTCAACTCCCGACTCGCAACGTGGGCGATGCTGCTGACACCATACGACATGGTGTATATCCCACAGAAATCCGTCAAAGGCCAAGCGCTGGCCGACTTCCTAGCAGCTCATCCGATCCCGGAGACCTCCAAACTATACGAGGACATCCCCGATGAAGTTGCAGAATGTAACTTCGCAAGGAAAAGCGACGTATGGCAACTGTTCTTTGATGGCGCCTCCAGAACCGGTCCTAAAGGAAACGTCGTTTCAGGAGTGGGAGTCGTCCTGGTTACCCCGGATCAGCTCGTCATCTACCGAGCATACTCTCTTAGCGAGCCCTGCTCCAACAACGTGGCAGAATACAACGCTCTACTAATTGGGCTCCAAGTTGCTACGGAACTGGGGGTAGAATCCCTGGAGGCTTTCGGTGATTCTCTGCTCATCGTCAATCAAGTTAGGGGAATATACGAAGTCCATAATCCAGACCTCATCCCCTATCACCGAGCGACAATCGAGATAGCCATGACATTCAAAGGATTCTTCCTAGAGCACGTACCTCGATCTCAGAATCTGGAAGCTGATGCCCTGGCCAGCCTAGCTGCAGACTTAGCTACTCCTATAAGAAGGCAAAATTCGATAATCCTTCTTAACAGAGATTTGTTCTGTGTGAAGAACAGCTGTCACATAGAACGCAGCTACGCTATAAACACCAATCCCCCTACAAGAGATTGGACAAGTCCTTTCATAGATTTCGTGGCATATGGAATCTTACCGGAGGACCCCAAGGAAGCAGTATCCGTCAAGAGACGATCGCTACGCTTCTACTTCGATGCGTCTTCACAACACCTGTATCGCCGGACCTACGACGGACTGCTGTTGAGGTGTCTCTCTGGCACCGAAGCACAGCAGATTATCCGTGAAGCTCACGACGGCGTATGCGGAGCGCATCAACCCGGGCCTAAGCTACAGGATCGCATCAGGAGGATGGGCTATTACTGGCCGACCATGATCTCAGATGCAATACAGTATGCAAAGCATTGCAGAGCCTGTCAGGTTCATGCAGACTTCATACATCAACCGTCGGAACATCTACATCCTACGGTCGCATCCTGGCCTTTCGAAGCATGGGGAATGGATATCATCGGTCCTATTCACCCATCTTCTTCCAAGGATCACCAGTTCATACTGGCCATCACGGATTACTTTTCCAAATGGGCCGAAGCGATCCCTCTTACCGAGGTAAAGGCATCCAACGTGGTCAGCTTCGTCAAACATCACGTCATCTATCGCTTCGGGGTACCCCGGAGGATAATTCACGATAATGGGCCCCAGTTCATTAGCCAGACGTTTCATCGGTTTTGCGATAAAAACCGAATACACAATGTTGCCTCCACGGCATACTATCCAGCTGCTAATGGTTTGGCGGAAGCTTTCAACAAAACCATTATCAAACTCTTGAAGAAGTTTGTATCTTCAAATAAGAGAGACTGGAATGAGAAGCTGGGCGAATGCCTCTGGGCATACCGCACAATGGTACGAACGCCGACGGGTTGTACCCCATTCTCGCTGGTCTACGGGAGCGAAGCAGTTCTTCCCATTGAAATCCAGATCCCGTCGCTCAGAATAGCCGTGGCTAATGAGCTGACTCAAGAAAAGAATGACCTCTTAAGGCTTCAGAAGCTAAAAGGATTAGACGAGAAACGCCTCCAAGCTCAACAGCGCATCGCGCTCTACCAAGCACGCATTTCTAGGGCTTTTAACCATAAAGTAAAGGAAAGGGTGTTCAAAGTCGACGAGCTAGTTCTAGCAGTAAGAAGGCCGATGATTTTAACTCACAGAAGTAAAGGCAAATTCCAGCCCAAGTGGGAAGGCCCTTATGTGATCGAGACAACGTTCTCGAACGGCGCCTACAGGATAGCCCAGCCTAACGGGGACCTATTAATGGCTCCCATCAACGACAAATTCCTGAAAAGGTACTACGCTTAATTCCCCCCTGCCCAGGCAGAACATAGCGAGAATCTCAATTCTGACGAAACCACTCCAAGAAGAGAAATTAGTTAGGTCATATCCTATCATGTCGATACGACCTCTGAATAGATACATCATGCTAAAAAGGTTTATCGAGAGTATGTTAGGTCCATACTACCTCTGATATCTCCCTCACCTAAAAAACTGTCATTTACATTCCGAAATGACGGTCCACCACAGTCAGAAAAGAGTTGCTTTTATTCATTCCCAGAAGGAGGCGAAATTACATAAGGAGAGATACATCAAGATGGCGGAGTAATCAGATCACGAATCTGCCGCCCCAGTGCAGCCATTCCCTCCTTCCTAAAGACCAAGGCATCGGCGCGAGCCCGCTCCAGCTGTGCCTCGGGGGTATGCGTGAGGGTCAGGTTAACCCTTGCCCGAAGACAGCCCGCACAGGCAGCTTCCGCACGGTCCAGATCCCGTCGCACTTCACTCAGTCGACCAATCGCTACCTCTGAACCTGCCAACGACTGGGAGGCCCACTCCTCTGCCAGAGCAAGTTTTTCCCTCAGCTTGGAGACCCTCGCTGCATTCCCTTCATGCTCGGATCGACACTGCATCTCAACAGCAAGAGCTTCTTCCACTACAGCCTTTCTCCTATCCATCTCCAGCTTGTGCTTCTGGATAGAGTTGTCTAGACTTGCAAGCTTGGTAGCGAGCCGCTCAGCCATGAGGTCGAATCGAGCCTAGACATCAGCATCAAGGCTGGCCTCAGCCCGCTGCAAATATTCGTTAACGGGTTGCTCTAAACCATTAACCACCGCCTCCAAAGCGTCAGCTACTCCAGGATTGCCAAGCCCCCTGATAACCTCGATCGAAAGCTGAGAAGTCTTCTTCAGGAGCTCGAAGTCAAGTTTCTTCGCCAACACCATCGGTATCATCGTTTGTAAACCGGTGTAAACAAGGCTGGTATGCTGCTCAGTCAACGCGACTAGACCCGACTGAACGTTCGGAGTAACCGCGATGCTAGTAACTCCCTCTCCAGGGACAATTGCAGACGAGGTAGCCACCGCCGCCGCCTCGACGGGTGGCGCGGCCGAAAAAGGTGTAACGGCAACGATCGAGGTCATCGGCATACTCGCGAAAGGCGAGGTCACGATAACAGGTTCGTCCCCCTCCCGGGATGACGAAACCTCTCCAGGCGAGCTGGCCCCCGAAGACACTTCTGCCTCGGAATTAGGCGCCTCCACATCTTTACTAGGAGCCAATGGCATATACGATGCGTCTGCACCTGGTGTGGCTAAACCACGCCTTAAGGACGCAATACGACCTGTCATACCTGGAGAAGGAGGTGGGCCGACCGACATCGCCAAAAGTTCGGTCAAGCCATCCCCAAGACGCGGTCGAGGTTCGTCAGCCAGAGTCTCGCCGAGCGCGCTTGCTGACACAGGAGCAACTTCCCCCACTGCTGACCTCGGGAAAGATTCTCCCATCTGCAGCGGCCATGCGGGCAATTCCGCTCCACTGCTTGAAGCAGCCACGGCGACAGCAACCTCTAGCGAGGACTCCCCGGCGCCACCAGCCGGAACTGTAGAAGGTCCCTCTCTAAAAGGCGAGGAACCTCCAGCCAAAGATTCATCCCTGATACAGGGAGGTGCCGACTCACTCACGGGAGCCTCAATACCAGGAATGCGGAGAGGACGAGCCACCGTCTCCTTCCTCCTCTTACGAAGGGAAACTTCCTTCGAAGCAGAAGCCCGGCGCTTCCCAGAGGAGACTATCAAAGCCCCCGCCGGCGCAGGCACTGCACACCTCGGCAACGACACCAGGAGCTCATCCGGAGTACCAGACTCCTCGCCCTCGTCAGAAGAAATCGAGGGGACTTCGACTCTTCCTCCAGGCTTGGCAGAAGGCACCCTAAAGCTTCCCCGCATGTCGAAATCGCAATGGAAGGTGTTAATCGCCACATAAAACTGGGCGTAAGAGTGAAGGATGCGCAGCTCCGTGGAGGTTGTAACGACCGGCACGATAAAAATTGCCCCCGTGCAACCCATGATAAAATATCGCCACCCTCTAGCTCCATCAATGAGTCCGCCCCTGGGCCTGAAGCTGGTGACGGCGTTACCCACGTGCAATTGATCGTACCTGAACTGCCTGGCAAATCGACTAGGCAAGTAGGGTTCGAAGAAGCAATAGTCTTCGCTCCTATACAGCAGATGGGATGGTCTGATACAGACCAACCAATTAAAAGCCTCCGGAGAAAGAACGGTCTTCTCTCCACCTGAATCCTCAAGCCACACCCTGGATTGGTTGCGATGTACCGGAGGGGGAGTACAGAGGATCTTCCAGCCATGGCTGAGGTTCAACACTAACCGACAGTCTAAGACTGTGTTCATATTCCAGGTAGAATCCCGGTAATTCAACAGGAATATGCCCCCTGAGCTGCTGCCGGAACCGGGAGACATCACCCGGGGGTTGTGGAGAATTAACCAACCCATCAGATACAGGTATGGCAATTCCACCCTGGGAAAACTCTCACGCCGAGCTTCATCGACGAGCAACCCATCGGTCATGGCCCTCAGGCCAGCCTGAATACGGCACACCATGGCAGGAAGCAGGCCCAGTCTTTCCCCAAACACCAGACGTACTGCGGGCCACAGGATGTTCCGGTGAATTCGATCCGCAGACGCGATACCGGGCACTACCACTCGACACAGCCATACGGAGAGGAAACCAGCCAGCTGGGACTCCTTAGACAGAGGCCTGCGACAGCGCCTCAAGTAACTGTGGGCCTTGGTGCCTTCGGGGTATTTTCCTACCCCCTCAACGAGAATCTGATCGGGAGCCTTGGCGTCCTCCATAAGAGCCTCGACCACCTGGGCACTAAGGACGCTCAAGCAGTTTACGGGCTCGTTCTTACCCCCCGAAGCTTTCTCCGACTTGGCGGCCCTAGCCCAATGGAAGAAGAGGTAAGACATCCACTTAGTGGTATGGGCCAAATCTGAGGGCTCGTCATAAAAAGCGGTGCACGCGAAGTACTGACACATCAGCTCCTGATATACTTCCGCCACCCGATGGTCCAAATCCCCCAACTCCCGGTTGGTGGGAACATACTCCTCATATGGGGTATCCCCCATCGGCAGTCTCGAGACAACTGCCATCTCATGGAGGGCCAATCCCAACTCCCCCAGTGGAGTGGCGAAGGTCCCGGTGAGCGGAATATACCGCTCCATCAATGCCAAGAACAAATTAGCATTGGGAGGCAACCCAACACTCATCGCGCTCACAGTGGCGTATAGTCCGATGTCCTCCAGCTCTCTTCGGAAGTGCGACAAGGCCCAATCAACTAGGCATCTCCATCGGGAGTTCGTTGGGGCGATCCACCCGTTGCACCGAGGATTCTCCTTGGGGTATACCCTACCTCGACTCATGAAGTCGTTGCAGAAGGTCGGCAACTGGACAGGCTGGATCACCGAGCTATCTTCACTCGGGACATTACCCGGGCACAGCCCCCGGAACAGCGTCACAACGCCGGAGGGGCGGCTGACAAACGACCCCTGGTCGGCTTCTTTCAGATGGAAGATCTTTCCAGGCTTTCCGTGAAGATCAGGAGTCAGCTTCCACGACATCTTCCTGGGATGCGTCGCATGGGAGAAAGCCGAGATAGGATAATCCCTCGGCATCGTCGGCAGATACAAGACCAAATTCCCGGCAGAAAAGACCCAAGGCTCCCTCTTGGGCTTCGTCTGGGACTGCTTATCGATCATGTCCCCAAAGAGGAAAGCCGGCTTTATGTACTGCTCCCCGTCTACATGTGTCAGCGGTTCATCATTGATCATGCTCAACAGCATTCGCTCACCCTGGGCCGATATCAGAAACGCCCTGCCCTCAGGGTACTGGGGTCCAGAGATGGGAAAGGCCACATGGGACAGATCCTCCAGGTAGTTCGAGTGCAGCATCCCGGCAGCGGAGCCCATCACCTCAGCCAGCGGAGACTCACCCAAATCAACTGCAAAAGTGCAAGGAAAAAAGGTCATTACAAATCCTGTACAAGTGCGGACCAAAAGAAAATGACAGCCTGTGTTTTATGCCAAGATTGCGCAAATTTGGTCTCTATACGCCGGAAGTCTCCTCCGCAAGCGTAAAATTCAAAATTTACGATAAACCCCGATTTTCGTTAGCCAGAGCTTTTACACTCAGAACTACGAAAATAGGGAGTTCTTACGCTGGCACATTAGAAATATGGGCATAAAAGATGAAAACGTCTCCGTGCATCATCTCCCTCAAAAGAGGCTATCAGCACCGAAGACGACCTAGCGCGGTCACGTTCAACGTGTGCGAAGGATTTTTTGTCGTCTGTGTCATCCCAAAAGGCTCTACCTCTAAAGCCGAGTGCGCTGCTCATCGGCGGGATGCTCCTCTCGGAAGAAGGTTCACCTTGCCCGACCGAAGATTCTCTCTCCGGTACCGAAGAACGGGAAGAAGAACCTACGCTCTTTCCCTTAGCGGAGGGAGTTTGTTTCGACGCCATTTCTGAGGACTCGAGGTGCTCGGAGAAGGAACGAAGGAAAGCTCGAACAGTCGAAAGCTCTCTTTCACAGAAGACAGATAAAAAGCTTTTTCTCTCAAAAGCTTGGGGTATATATACGGTCCGAGTCGACTCCTCGAATCCTCGGACGAACCCCTCGAGACCCCAACCGGATCTCGTAAGTAAGAGTTGGTTATGATTGGATGCTACGTCAGCCCACTACCCTCGAAAAATGGACAGTCAGCGAATTCGAAAGGTTTTTCCTTGCAAGACGGTTCAGCGGGTTCTACGCTAAAGGAGCTTTCTACGCTCGACAGCAACAGATCTACGGTTTTACGCTGGCAATCTGCATGTCTATGGTTTTATGCCCGGATGCCTTTGTGCTCGGTAGCTTTTATGCTCGAGAGGCAACAAACCTATGACTCTACGCTCAGCAGATACCAAATCGACGATCTCACGCTCGGTGGCGCTCAGTTTACGCTCAGAAGCAACAGATCCGCAAAACCTCACGCTCGAAGAAATTTTCTTTTCGGGAGCTAAAAATCTACAGTTCTGCGCTAAAGGAGCTTTTCTACGCTCGACAGCAACAGATCTACGACTTCACGTTCGACAGCTACAAGTCTACGGTTTATGCCCGGATGCCTTTGTGCTCGGTAGCTTTTATGCTCGAGAGGCAACAAACCTATGACTTCACGCTCAGGAACCGCAAGTCTACGATTTCACGCTCGACGGTGTTCTTACGCTCACAGGCTACAGATCTACAGTTCTGCGCTAAAGGAGCTTTTCTACGCTCGACAGCAACAGATCTACGGCTTCACGTTCGACAGCTACAAGTCTACGGTTTATGCCCGGATGCCTTTGTGCTCGGTAGCTTTTATGCTCGAGAGGCAACAAACCTATGATTTTACGCTCAGGAACCACAAGTCTACGATTTTGCGCTCGGTGGTGTTTTTACGCTCAGAGGCTACAGACTGATGATTTTACGCTCCACGACTTTTCGCATATCCGAACAGTCCCCAAGGCGGTCAATTGCAAAGAGTTCACACAGAAGATACTCGTTCTTGACACAAAGCATCCCAAGTACCCGAAGCATACAGAGTTAAAACATTGAGAAATTACTCTTCTTGGGTCCAAAATTGGAGGTTCATCCAGACTCCAGTCTGAACATCCCGTCTATCAAGGTGGCAACTCAATTTGACAGCCAAAAACCTCGACCCTGTTCCAAGGGAGTTTCGAGAGATCATTCTTGAAGACAAAGTCTGAACAAGATCCTGCTTATCAGAGAAGCAACAGTTCAGAATTCTACGCCGTCCCTCAGTCTTAGCAACAGGACAGTTCTAAATGCTTAAAGATGCTCGGCGGCGTTCTATGAACTATTCGCTGCGCGTAGAAGACAGGGCCTAATACTCTTTCTATCAGAGTCAGCGTAAAGATTCGGACGTGTCGAAGTTGCACATATCCAGACTTCACAGCAACGTATGGCAAAAACGATCATATGGAGAAGAAAGACGATTTTATTAAAATCATGATTACATATGAGGGAAATCCAATCTACAAGGGTTTTTCTCTATTTTTCATGGTTACATCTGAGGGAAACTCCATCTACAAAGGAGATACCCCCTCGTCGTCCGGACGCCGCCCTCGGAATCTGTTCAGACAGGTTCTGGCATCGGTGATCTTCCTCTTCGTCCAAGAAGATGATCAGTGGCAGGAGGATACAGAACTGGGCAGATGACCCATCCTCCAACAGAAGGAAAGCAGGGTAATTCTGCTTTCCTACAGACCCTCGCCACACTAGCCGGTCTGTCTGCCTCTCGTCACCAGAGGCAACGAGAGAAGGCACTGCTTGCAGGCAGTGTGGTCTAATACGACCCTTCCTCTCTCCCGGTGCAACGCCATACAAAGTTGCTGATTATCCCGAGCAAGGGAGGCTAAGATATCCTTCCATGATCTATCGTTGCAGTGGACACTCGCTCGAAGACGCCGTCTTTTTCGGCTCCTTACATGCTGGAAGAACATTATCTCCTTCTTCCTCAGATCGACTCGACGAGCTCCGGCGATCATCTCTGCATGACAATGGGAATGTGGTGAAAACAGGTTCACCCCCCCAGCCTTTTATAGGCGAAAGAGATCACAGCGGTCCCCAATAAATCCGCCATAAAGTCAGTACCGACCGTTTCAACGCTCCATTCAGAAATGTTTCGAGTTACGAGGGGCCGTTCATGCTTCTTTCAAAGCATTTCAAATTCCGAGGAATTTAAAAGCTTTGAAGGGGGTCTTGTAGAAGCATGAAAGATACGCTGGAACGATCTACGCAGCATCTCGATACAGAGCAGCGTAAGCAGAGGCCTTCGAAGCCATCCAACGTAAAACAGGGTTCTTCATCGCCTCCATGGCGTAAAACCCAGCCGCTCTCAAAGCAGCGTTAAAGCGTATGAGGAACGCTTCGTCTTCCCCGAAATGAACCTGTCAAGTCACGCGGTGAACCTGGCCTCTGACTCCTGACAAAAAGTACTGCACGGCTACCCAGACGACGGCTGGAAACGATGGCAGACCCCTCGGGACGTACCCCACAGTATGATGGCAGATCTCTGCATTTAATGCAGAGGATTTGGTTAAAATATCACCAAACCGTCGCCTACCAAAATCCTTCCAACGTAAACCGCTCTTTCGCGTACAAGGGAATACGCTGCCTTGTTTACACAGGCAAACATGAGCTGTTTCACGCTCCGCAGTAAGGCAAACCGCTGCCACGTCAAAAGCTGCACTTCGTACGGGGCTCGAGGCACGTCTCTACGTCTAATTGCACAGAGCAATGACAGTTTCTCTCAAGGCACGTCTCCGCGACGGATGCACAGAAGGGCTGCAGACCTTCAAAAATACGTCTCCGCATTTAATGCACAAGATGATGACAAATCTCTGTAGAAGATTTGATTACATCCTGGAAAGCCATAATTCCGGCTAAGACGTCCGCATCAGCACTTCGATACAGTACGCAGTGGCTTCTACGTCCGCTCAGGATCAGTGCTCCCTCGGCTTCCAACGCCCTCTCGGTCTCTACGACTATTCGGCTCCTATGCCTGTTCGGCTTCTATGCCCATTCGACTTCTATGCCTGCTCGGCTTCTATGCCCATTCGGCTTCTATGCCTGCTCGGCTTCTATGCCTATTTTGGCTTCTACGCCAAGGTGACAGTCGCTTGGCTTTTACGCCAACCTCTGCTACACAAGGGATACCTACCTGCGTGGCTTCTACGCCGTGATCTTCGTAGCAGATATACGCGTTTTGTCCCCTTAGTTGGACACGCGTCACATGCTCACTTAAAAGGTCATTTACACGCAGGCATTGGTTATTTTAAACCGTTGTGTAAAAGGGTGCTGCACTGTCCACTCCTCGGTTGTTACACCGACGGAGTGGTCACTGTCACCAAAACTCTATAAATAGAGACCCCTATCAATGGGGAAAAATGGTCGAAAAATTAGAAACTCGAAGATCGGACAAGGTCATCGAACCAGAGATCAAGGAGGAGAGATAGAGAGAGAGAGGAGAACCCGGAGCTCGGGCAAGGAACAGGGAGCGACGACCTTCAGCATCGCGCATCCACCCTCCTTTGCAACCTCCGAAGCTGCATCCTGTCTTCCACGGCACTTCTTCAACATCGTGTAGTCCAAGGGCTAAAGTGATCGACCGCAGATCAGACACCTATAGCAATTTATACCCAGATTAAATAAATTGTACTCCCACATCCTCGTATAGGATTACATTGTACAAGTTTGTTTGTAAACCAAAGGGCGCGGGTCTCTTATAACCCCGTCATTGAAATATACTTTCATTCTTTCGTTTAATACCATAAACAATTGTGCACGGACTTGTCATACTCAGAGGAACCTGTGCAGATTCTGGATCGTAAGGAAAAAGTGATTCACAACCGTACGATGTCCTTGGTTCGTGTGCTGTGGCAGAACCATTCAGTTGGGGAATCAACTTGAGAAATGGAGTCGGAGATGAATGAGAAGTATCCTTCATTGTTCTTTCAGTCGGAGTAGGGCCTTGTTCTTAAGTTTCGGGATGAAACTTTTTCTTAGTGGTATATTATGTAGTGCCTTAAATTCCGATCCGACCGGGATGTGCACTATGTAATTGGGCTTGTGGCTAGTCCATTTGAGTCGTAGTTTAGATCTTCGACATCTTCTTACCACGGACGAAATGCGATGATCCTGTCCAACTCATGGATAGGCCTCTATTGAAACATCCAATAGTTTTCGTGCTTTGTGCTTGGTTTTCTTGATTGGCGCTTTGGGATTTTGATTTGGTGTTGCTTTCGATTTGCTTGGTTTTTGCTGTTGGCTTTCTCGTTTGGGGCTTTGATTCTTGGGGAGTTCGGCAGGAAGGATAGGCAAGAATTCTAACTCGGTGCTCGTGCTGTTGCAGGTCCGCGTAATTGACGTTTGATCGTCGCTAGGCGGGACTCCTTATTTCAACATTTTCCCCTTAACTAGTGAGTGGTTCGGACCCTTCTTTCCTACTTCTTCACGCCCACATCTCTAATGTTTCAAACGTTCACTCGATGATGCCCGGTTGGATGCTTAGGAAATCCTTAGCCACAATGCATGCCAAGCCACTAAGAAAGGAACATGGGATTGTAGACTAACTTAATTATATGCTTGCACATTATAACTTGAGTCTCTTTATAAAGGATTTCGATTATTGGTTGGTTGCGGACTGGTGCCTCGGATAGAGTTTGGACCTACGGGATACCAAAATCGGAACTCGGCTTGAGAAAATATGAACTGTTACATGAGAATATATTACTGCTTTACTTCTTCTGTTTTATTTCAATGCATTGTATGATATATGATTTGTTCATGCATTTGCATGGTCTGGGACAACTTGTATACAAGGTTTGGCTTTCCTCGAAACGGTATTCCGGGGCACTGGAATCGTATCGACCCGGGAGAAATATTTGATCGTCCTAGTCGCGATGCATTACGGGACCTTCAGCAGGGCTTGCTACCCGGGCTGACAGGGCACGCCGCAATGCTTGGAATAAGTCCCTAAGGTGTCGATCACACCAATGACCGCATAGAATAGAACACATGATAATTTATTTTCTTGTGCAGATGGTAAGTATACTTGTGTTCCGTTGCAGGAAAGGCGTGCGTCGATTGAGTAAGCAACCGATGTACTTGTTGGATTCACTGTTGTTTTCATTCCTATCAAAACATGCAACTGATATGAATTGAATTCACTTACTTCTTTATAGAAGATCATCTTAATGCATGATCGCCCCTAATAAGCTAGTGTCGATTTAGTCGAGTGGGTTCATCCCGCTCACCAGTACAAGTTGAGTACTGACCCACGTTGTGGGCAACTATTTCAGGCACTCAGGCGGTGCAATGCTAGTGGATAGACGAGGAGGCGTTAGGAGCACCTCTATTTTGAAGTATAGTTGGAGTCAGTTCATTTTGGAGGCTTGGACTTTCAATCTGTACAAGGGCGTAATGTATGAACGACATGGACTATCTGATGGAGCGCGCCCTGCCTTTTGAGTTATCTTTTGTAATGCAAATCAAGTAGCCGAGAGACGCATCAAATGTAACCTCTATGTAAATTACTCTGAATTATCAATGAAAATCATGTTTCTTCCTATACTTGTGTTCAAATATCTGTGAATGTGTTTTCTAAATTGAGTTTCAAAATGGGTTCCTATCACTGCACGTTCTTGCCTTGTGGAAGCGCAACTCCATGCTCGCACGACATCACGCCCCAGCGAGGACGATCGATTCCGTAAAGGATCCAGCGAGGACGATTAACCCTTTTGGAATCTATAAGCCCCCTAATTTTCAGATTTTTTTTTTTATTTTTTTGGATTTTTATAATATTCTAGGATTTTTTCTGTAATTAAAACCTAGGCATTTGGTAATTAAATAATTTTTAATTGCTGTTAATTAATGTTAAAGTATTATGGAAACAATATTTTATGGTGTAAAATGAAAAACAAGACTTAGGGTAATTTTTCTGGAATTTATTGGACCCCGAAAACATTTTTAAAGGCCCAAAAACTATTTTTAAAATAAATAATTAATTAAACCGGACTGAACCGGGTTCAAACCGGGATGAACCGGCCTGAACCCGGTCCATCTGAACCCGACCGGGCCGACCGCCCTAGCGGGTCGGGTCGGGTCCGCCCGACCCAAACTCGCACCCGCCTCCGACCAGAACCCGCCTGACCCAGCTCTCCCCCAGCCCGCTTCCTGCGTCGCCCCGCCCGGCCACGCTCCGCCTCGCCCGGCCACGCGCCCCCGCCAGCGTCCCCGCACCCCTCGACCACATCTCCGACTCCTCCGCCGCCTAGCTCGGCCGACCCCTCGCCCTCTCTCCCAATAAAACCCTAGCCCTACCCTCTTCTCCGGCCACTCGAACCCCCCCGCCGACGACTCCTTTCCTCCTCCAGCCACCACCCTGGCTCTCCGCCCGCGTCACCGCCTCCCACCAGCTCCGCCACGATGCCGCTCCCTCTCCTCCTCCTTCTTCCTCCCCCAGCAAACCTTCCAGCTCCCCCGACGCACCACAGCAGCCGTCCGCCCGTCCCCCGCCCTCTCCGGTGCGCCGCCGCCGCCGGCCAGCGCCGCCACCCTCGCCAGTGCCGCCCCCAGCCTCCCTCCGGCCGCCGCAGCTCCGTCAGCCTAGCCCTAACCCTAACCCTAGGGTGAACCGACCCGGACACGACTCGGACACGACGCGGACACGAGAAACTTCGGTTTCTGGAGCCATGTTCAGGTACCCATTTCTCTCTCCTCGCTGCCCCGTTTTCTATTCCGTCAGTTGTATCGCGTAGCCTGCATGACCCCCTCGGTGCCCGTACAAACTGCTCGGTGCATCGCGACCTGTGGTGATCGCGAACCGCGATCCAAAAACAGGAAAAATAACGCCCTGTTTCACCCCGGAACTGAGTACGTCCTGCCAAACGGGACGACTTGGTCGCACGCGGTCTTCACCGATACGTGCGCGCCGTTGATACGGACGTATGGGATTTTGCAGAAGTCGATTCGGATGTGCGTGCACACCGAAATCAACGCGTATCCGCGGACCCCGTCCCGTATCCGCCCTTTCTGGAGCGCGTCCTAACTTTGTGTACACACGTCGGATCGAAACGAAACTTGCGCCATCGAACTCGTAGCGATACGCTGGTCCTGTGACCCAAGTTTGGTTCGATTCTGAGAACGTCGACGAAATCGCGTGTTGTGGTCCCCACAGGCTCCACTTGACGGGCGATTTTGTGACCGGCTCATCGGAATCCAATTCTGGAAGTTCCGTTGGGTTCGTATCAGCGTTCCTGACTTGTTAACACTAATTTGGGCGAATTTGGAGACCTTTGACCCTGACATATTTTTCGGTGCAAAGCGGCCCACATGTGGACCCCGCTTTGGCCAGAAACGGTAATTTTCGCCCCTGTGTCCAAATTGGCCCTAAGGACAGGCGTTTCTAACTATTTGATATTTTCTGAATCTGATGGTAATATTTATTTCAGCAACCGAAGTAGTACCTGCAGTTCCCACTGAGGTCAGAGCCACAGTTGGAGTCAGAACCCCAAGCAAGTGTACCTTGCCAACATTGCAGTTCTTGTTACTTATTTCCTTGACTTATAGATATATATATATTGTTGTACATGCTTGACCTAGGACCGTGTGACTTACTTAGCGTCCGATTAATAGTCGGGTGCCAACACTGTACGCAGAGTTGTGTAACGTCTCCTAGAGATGGACATTCGTGACCCTGTACATTCTCGTACTTGCATTATCAAGTACGTTATAACCCAGGACACTTGACACTATTCATGAGACAGAATCTTCCTGAGATATTCATGGTAATTCTGTATAGGATACAGGATTTGGACATATACATTGTACATGCTTAGATTTTATTATGACTTGTTGCATTAGATATGATCTTGCGTGACATGGACATGAAATATCGTGAACCTGTGACGTGTGATTACATTGGGTGGGGAGAGATTTACCATACAAAAGGCTGATTATATATATATATATTAATTTACTTGAAGTGCCTTAGACTCTGGCAACAGATCTTTGGTACATTACTGGCCCTTCGAGAGAACACTACTATGGGTTTCCCCGACACAGAGCCTATAGTAGTCTCAGCATGAGTATGACTAAAACTCTCACTTGCATATCACTTAGCCGGTTATATATTTATCCTATTGTTTTATTTATTGTTACACTGCATTTATTTTGGCATGAGTTATTATTGTACCTTGCTATGTCCCCTGAGGACCTGGATCCGGATTATGTCCCCAGGATTAGCAGATGAGATCGACCCCGAGGTATACAGGACAGGAGCATTAGCAGGAGCATTATCATGAGCATTATCAGGAGCAGGCACTGGAGCAGTACCAGATTCAGTAGACGAATGAACACCGAGGTTATCTTCTGAGTATATACCATTTCCATACTCAGTATTTGATGTAGTTATCTTTATTCTTGTATCTTGACAAATGTATCAGACTCATTACCGGGTTATTTTCCGAGTTTATATTTTATTGAGATTGATCTTAATTTATGATTCTGATATTGTTGTATTCATATCTATGGATGAGATTAGTATATCTAGACCATATATTGTTGCATTACAGCTTAAGTACGCCCTGATGGATCCAATAAATTGGGTTTGTCCATCGATGTGTGCTGCTGGCCATTGCCACGTGTCTAGTCCCTCGATATTTTGGGACTGGGGCATGACATGGTTTTTGTGGTGGCCCATGCAGGTCAACGACTAAATTGTTCGGTTTAAATTAGGGACCAAGCAAGCATGCAATAAGAATAGGATAAGTTTTTGAATCTCATCCACTTGCTTGAATCATTCTTAACATCTATATCGGATTCGAATTAATCTCTTGACTTGCATCCTGCCTTGATTCTTGTGCACCTCTTATCGTTTATTTAGGTTGTTACTCTTAAAATTTTGAATTATGTGATTGGTAATTAGAACTTGACAGTTTAAGCTATTATTGTAGATTATGACCTAATGATTACCCATTAACTTTAAGTCACGTAATTAGTACCCCCACCTCGATACAAGTTAGATCCCTTACCCTTGACGGCCAGTAACTCTTCTATCCTCACCATCGACACTTGTTCTATAAGCACTAAGATTAAGGCTTAAGACGACCATGACCTATGTAATATAGGAGGATACCCTAATAGGTACCAAGACCCCTTCTCGTAGACCTTAACAAGAGTTTCCACGGTATCCTTAAGACGAATTCAGTATTAGTTTATTGTTTTAAGTTGGGTAGTATGCCTCACAACATAGTACCACCTGGCCCTATTGACCCATTGATGAAGTAAACTATGATGACACAACTTTAGACTTGTATAAGAAGATAGTGGTTATTCAGACAATAGGATTTAGAGGTCCTTGCCCCTATTTGGTCGACTAGCGACTTAGACAAGGAGGTTGTATGATAACTATAGAGATTGTAGAGTCTGTTATTATTATGGTTGCTTGTTTGTTTTTGTTTTGTGAACTTGAATAATTTGTACCCCCTTTCATCATCATCTAGCGTACTCAAATTTGATGTACTTGACTTATGCTGCTATTCTATAGCCTAGTTTTGCAAGCTTATTCATTATCGAGCTTGTTCATGACATATGTATTAGTGGACATGTACACTAATACAATTGTCTATTCAGAATCAGTGTATTACGGTCTGATCAACCTTAGTGCATTTTTATTCGCACTTCGCATGACTACTTTACGTGGATTGAGATATATAGTTGACTAGTATACTTTCCCTCTAGATATGCCCGAGCATATCGTATAGGTTACGTAACTGTACTAATACGAGCATGCGAACGAAGAATTACCAGAATAGGATTTCAATCTATAACTGTTTGACAATGCCCATTTGAATTCTTTAAACGCCTTGACCCCGATACTTCTATTCTATCACCTCACCCTTAAACTCTTTATTATTGATCTTCGTTTTTCCTTATTTCGGAAAGACGAAACCTCGTGCTTGGTATAAGTTTGATATATAGACAGTACTAGATATACCCCACAGGCCGGTTGCATTGTTTGATGACCCTTTTTATAAATGATTAAGGGAATACCATAGGTGATTTGTTTGGTGATTAAAGACTTGAGGATTCAATAACATGATAAATAAAGTTGGGGCATAGCTTTATTAGATGCATAGCCTTAGATGATAGATGGATAAATACTAAGTTGGGTAGAGACCGCAATGTTCACTTGAGAGGAATTCTTTAGACCCTACCCTATTTTAATTTCGAGGACGAAATTTTTATAAGTTGGGTAGATTGTAAGCCCCCTAATTTTCAGAATTTTTTTATTTTTATTTTTTTATTTTTATTTTTATAATATTCTAGGATTTTTTCTGTAATTAAAACCTAGGCATTTGGTAATTAAATAATTTTTAATTGCTGTTAATTAATGTTAAAGTATTATGGAAACAATATTTTATGGTGTAAAATGAAAAACTGGACTTAGGGTAATTTTTCTGGAATTTATTGGACCCCGAAAACATTTTTAAAGGCCCAGAAACTATTTTTAAAATAATTAATTAATTAAACCGGACTGAACCGGGTTCAAACCGGGATGAACCGGCCTGAACCCGATCCAGCTGAACCCGACCGGGCCGACCGCCCTAGCGGGTCGGGTCGGGTCCGCCCGACCCAAACCCGCACCCGCCTCCGACCCGAACCCGCCTGACCCAGCTCTCCCCCAGCCCGCTTCCTGCGCCGCCCCGCCCGGCCACGCTCCGCCTCGCCCGGCCACGCGCCCCCGCCAGCGTCCCCGCACCCCTCGGCCACGTCTCCGACTCCTCCGCCGCCTAGCTCGGCCGACCCCTCGCCCTCTCTCCCAATAAAACCCTAGCCCTACCCTCTTCTCCGGCCACTCGAACCCCCCCCCCCGCCGACGACTCCTTTCCTCCTCCGGCCACCACCCTGGCTCTCCGCCCGCGCCACCGCCTCCCACCAGCTCCGCCGCGACGCCGCTCCCTCTCCTCCTCCTTCTTCCTCCCCCAGCATACCCTCTAGCTCCCCCGACGCACCACAGCAGCCGTCCGCCCGTCCCCCGCCCTCTCCGGCGCGCCGCCGCCGCCGGCCAGCGCCGCCACCCTCGCCAGTGCCGCCCCCAGCCTCCCTCCGGCTGCCGCAGCTCCGTCAGCCTAGCCCTAACCTTAACCCTAGGGTGAACCGACCCGGACATGACTCAGACACGACGCGGACACGAGAAACTTCGATTTCTGGAGCCCTGTTCAGGTACCCATTTCTCTCTCCTTGCTGCCCCCATTTTCTATTCCATCAGTTGTATCGCGTAGCCTGCATGACCCCCTCGGTGCCCGTGCAAACTGCTCGGTGCATCGCGACCTGTGGTGATCGTGAACCGCGATCCAAAAACAGGAAAAATAACGCCCTGTTTTACCCCGAAACTGAGTACGTCCC
Organism: Iris macrosiphon; assembly: GCA_036927795.1. NCBI lineage: Eukaryota > Viridiplantae > Streptophyta > Magnoliopsida > Asparagales > Iridaceae > Iris > Iris macrosiphon. Next base: position 193,930 of record JAYESA010000111.1, on the reverse strand, counting down.
GCCAAACGGGACGACTTGGTCGTACGCGGTCTTCACCGATACGTGCGCACCGTTGATACGGACGTGTGGGATTTCGCAGAAGTCGATTCGGATGTGCGTGCACACCGAAATCAACGCGTATCCGCGGACCCCGTCCCGTATCCGCCCTTTCTGGAGCGCGTCCTAACTTTGTGTACACACGTCGGATCGAAACGAAACTTGCGCCATCGAACTCGTAGCGATACGCTAGTCCTGTGACCCAAGTTTGGTTCGATTCTGAGAACGTCGACGAAATTGCGTGTCGTGGTCCCCACAAGCTCCACTTGACGGGCGATTTTGTGATCGGCTCATCGAAATCCAATTCTGGAAGTTCCGTTGGGTTCGTATCAGCGTTCCTGACTTGTTGACACTAAGTTGGGCAAATTTGGAGACCTTTGACCCTGACACATTTTTTGGTGCAAAGCGGCCCACATGTGGACCCCGCTTTGGCCAGAAACGGTGATTTTCGCCCCTGTGTCCAAATTGGCCCTAAGGACAGGCGTTTCTAGCTATTTGATATTTTCTGAATCTGATGGTAATATTTATTTCAGCAACCGGAGTAGTACCTGCAGTTCCCACTGAGGTCAGAGCCACAGTTGGAGTCAGAACCCCAAGCAAGTGTACCTTGCCAACATTGCAGTTCTTGTTACTTATTTCCTTGACTTATAGATATATATATATTGTTGTACATGCTTGACCTAGGACCGTGTGACTTACTTAGCGTCCGATTAATAGTCGGGTGCCAACACTGTACGCAGAGTTGTGTAACGTCACCTAGAGATGGACATTCGTGACCCTGTACATTCTCGTACTTGCATTATCAAGTACGTTATAACCCAGGACACTTGACACTATTCATGAGACAGAATCTTCCTGAGATATTCATGGTGATTCTGTATAGGATACAGGATTTGGACATATACATTGTACATGCTTAGATTTTATTATGACTTGTTGCATTAGATATGATCTTGCGTGACATGGACATGAGATATCGTGAACCTGTGACGTGTGATTACATTGGGTGGGGAGAGATTTACCATACAAAAGGCTGATTATATATATATATATTAATTTACTTGAAGTGCCTTAGACTCTGGCAACAGATCTTTGGTACATTACTGGCCCTTCGAGAGAACACTGCTATGGGTTTCCCCGACACAGAGCCTATAGTAGTCTCAGCCTGAGTATGACTAAAACTCTCACTTGCATATCACTTAGCCGGTTATATATTTATCCTATTGTTTTATTTATTGTTGTACTGCATTTATTTTGGCATGAGTTATTATTGTACCTTGCTATGTCCCCTGAGGACCTGGATCCGGATTATGTCCCCAGGATTAGCAGATGAGATCGACCCCGAGGTATACAGGACAGGAGCATTAGCAGGAGCATTATCATGAGCATTATCAGGAGCAGGCACTGGAGCAGTACCAGATTCAGTAGACGAATGAACACCGAGGTTATCTTCTGAGTATATACCATTTCCATACTCAGTATTTGATGTAGTTATCTTTATTCTTGTATCTTGACAGATGTATCAGACTCATTACCGGGTTATTTCCCGAGTTTATATTTTATTGAGATTGATCTTGATTTATGATTCTGATATTGTTGTATTCATATCTGTGGATGAGATTAGTATATCTAGACCATATATTGTTGCATTACAGCTTAAGTACGCCCTGATGGATCCAATAAATTGGGTTTGTCCATCGGTGTGTGCTGCTGGCCATTGCCACGTGTCTAGTCCCTCGATATTTTGGGACTGGGGCGTGACAGAATCGGGGCATGACATGCGCGGCCATGCGCCGCTGCTCTGCTGTGATGCTGCGCTGCTGCGCGCATGTTCGCTTGGCCGTTGTGCCGCTGCGCTGTTGTGGTGATGCGCTGTTACGGTGAAGGCAATTCATATTTGGTTACGGAAAGATTGCGTCTTTAATTTAAATCTGATTTTGTGGGATTTGAATTAATTTTGTTCTTATCTCTTTGTAACCAACCATGTGGCCAGGTTCTTCTATAAATACTCTTCTCTCACCCCTCATTAAGGGGAGTTATTTTTCGAGAGACAGAGAGAGAGTTGAAGAGGCTGCTGCGCTGGAATATTAGTCCAGGAGTTCGTGCGAGTCCAGGAGGGAGGTGACGCGAGCGTTCCATAAGTTCTTCGAGAACTTGTTCCTGGTAGCAGATTGCGGATAGGGCGAATCTTGCTTTGAGCACCAGTGATTTTAATCACCCCAACATGATTTCTTTTCTAATCTTTCTTCTTGTTCTCTTTGTTCTGTTCTATCTCTTTGTAGCGTCTGCGAACGTAAAGAGAAGAACCTTTTTATTAGTAGTTTCCTTTTCTTTGTAGTCCGTTTGTAATTTGTTCTTGGAGGTGTGCTTCTTAGGAGTTGTGTGTCAATTTGAGAGAGACTTTTGCGAGTTTCTGGTGCGCCATCTTCTCTATTGGTTTGGTGATTAGTTGGAATCGAGTTTCTTAGAGGACAAACTTGTTTGCCGGAAGCTCTGCGTCTCGACGACAACTTGGGTTCTAGTAGAGAGCAAACTTTCGGGTTTCGCTTTTAGCTCTACTATTGGCCCGTGTTCTATCATCTTTGATCCATCTTGGAACTATATATATATATATATATATATATATATATATATATATATATATATATATATAAGGTTGTTGGTTAGCAAATATTGAACTTTGGAGAGAACTTGAAGTAGTAGACATAAACTTACGTGATAGAAACTTACTTGAAATTATCATGTCATTGTTATTTTTAGTATATGAAAATTAATTGACAGCAATTCAAATCATAAGTTAATATGGAGTTAATATGGAATTATCATGTCATTGTTATTTTTAGTATATGACAATTAATTGATAGTCATTCAAAACATAAATGATAGTTATTCAAATTATATGACAATTAAATTCGTTTATAGTATATGATAATTAAACCCGTTTATTTAAATTAATATATTGTATAAATATGTTTAATATTCAAATCCGTAATATGACAATTAAACTTTGGACAATTAAATCCGTTTAATATTCAAATAATGTCATTGTCATTTTTAGTATATGACAATTAATTGATAGCCATTCAAATCATTCAAAACATAAATGGAAGTTATTCAAATTATATGACAATTAAATTCGTTTATAAAAGTTAATATATTGTATAATTTTGTTTAATATGATAATTAATTTCGTTTATATTTTGTGATAATTAAATCCGTTTATAAAAGTTAATATATTGTATAAATTTGTTTAATATTGCAATTCAACTTTGGACATGGCAAATAATTAATAACCATTCAAAATATTCAAAGCATAAATGGTAGTAATTCAAATTATATGATAATTAAATCTGTTTATAGTATATGACAACTAAATCCGTTTATAAAAATTAATATATTGTATAAATTTGTTTAATATTCAAATTCGTTTAATATGACAATTAAACTTTGGACAATTAAATCCGTTTTATAATCACATCATGTCATTGGTCATTTTTTGTATATAACAATTAATTAATAGCCATTTAAAACATCCAAAATATAAATGATAGTTATTAAAATTATATGACAATTAAATTCGTTTATAGTATATGACAACTAAATTCGTTTATAAAAATTAATATATTGTATTAATCCGTTTAATATTCAAATCCGTAATATGACAATTAAATCCGTTTAATATTTATATCATGTCTTTGATCATTTTTAGTATATGACAGTTAATTGATAGCAATTCAAAACATAAATGTTATATCAAAATTTTCTTTCTCAATTTTCTTTTTTTGAAGGGTCGTCCTGGACCCAGTCTTGAACCGGTCCGGACTTTGTCCGGTCCGGCCCGTCCCGAACCTGGATTAAGCCCGACCCGGTCGAAAATTGGTCAAACCCGGTCAACACAGATCCCGGTCCGACTCGGTCCATTACACACCATGAGCTCACGCTATATATACTTCCTCTGCTGTCGTGGAACTGGTTCTCCCCTTTCCGCTGCCCTAAACAAAAACAAAACAAAGATGGCACCACCAAAAGGTTCTTCCTCCTCCTATCGATTCTACACAATTTCTTTCTCCTTTTTTTTACTATTAATAATGGAAGCTTACTCTCTCTCTCTCTCTCTCTCTATAGAACTTCCCGGCTTCTACTTCGACGCGGATAAGAACCGATACTTCCCCATCAAAGGACCCATCCCCGGAACAAAGCGCCCTAGTTTTTCTTCTTCTTCTTCCACTTCTTCTTCCTCTGATCAAAACAAGGTATTCTTCTTCCACTTTGGCATCAATTTCATCGTTTAACCCCCACAAAGTATCAAACTTTACTACAAATGTTCTCTTTCTACGCGTGCTTCGGCCAATGTTCGTGTTGTTGTTTCTTTTAGATGCCAATGTTATTTCTTATCAAAGAGTACATTAAGACACTTAGTTGCACGGGCACGGATACGACACGGTAAGGACACGGACCAGCACCTATTTTGGAGTGCATAAGGATTCATTTGACTTGTTTGAATCATTTGACATGCAAAGAAGATGAAAAGCTATTGTTAGAAGGTGTAGAACGTAGAATTCTGATGAGTTTCTCAAGTACTTAGGAGTTCTGCTTGAAACCATAGCTAAAGAAGTATCTAAGGAATTGAAACCATAACTATAAAAGGATTTTTTTTTATAAAATTTGTAACTTCTAAGAATCGAAACCATGGCTAAAGAAGTATCTAAAGAGTACATGGTGAAATCTTCTCTCTTTTCTTGTTCTGTAGACTGCTGAAGTGCTAACTACTTCTTAATTTTAAAATGATAATTTTCATATTAGAGCTTAGATATAAATTGTGGGAATGAGCAACGAGAACAACCACAAGAACCAACTACAACTAGAACAATGGCCCAACAACATTGACTTAAATTTATTTATTTTTAACTATTACTCAGATACAAGTATTTTTTTAACAAATATAATGCAACAGATTCTATGTTGTTTTAATTTTGTGTCGATCGCCAATTTAGCATATTGAAACTCAATACATATGATACAAGTCCACAATACCATGTTTTTTTATATACTTTTTTTCTTTTTTGTGACCATATCAGACTATTTCGGACATGATGATATATATGTTAGTTATGTCTTTAGTAATTGTCTTTGTATTTGCAAAAACTTATGTCCAATGTTTTCGTCTTTGATTATTTACATGTCTCTTAATTATCTGTGGAGTGTCCAATACATGTCTGACACGACGACCATATTTTTGGAGTGTATGTGCTTCCTAGTTAGGACACAATATGGACACCAATTGTTGACCCACCACTAGGTGATACTAATACATTGACATATTTTTCACTGTTCAATTCTGTAATGTTTCCAACTTTGGTACAATTTCTCTTGCATTTCTACTTCGATTGGTACATCCTATCAAGAAAAAATATTTATGAAATAGATCTCAAGTAGAAAGTTCTTATAAATTTTTTTCTCAGTACATTGAAAAAATTAAAAAAAGAAAATGTAAAAAGAAAATTTCATGCACAAGTTAACACAAATATGGATCAACAATTAGCCACTTCTGCACCGATGAGTCTAGAGGATGCTCCTACTTGTCATTCCAATTATCATATTGTCTCGGGCTCGCAAGATGATCCTTGTAGAAAATTTGACCTATTAAAACAATCGTGAATACAACTAATCCAATCTCATCAGCATTCTACAATATTCAATGGTGCTTGCCAACGAGAGAGTCCTCCAATCTGCATAGCCGAGCTTGTGTGTTCTAGGGTCAAGCTACGGTGCAAAAAATAAAGCCATTTGTAGTACCAGTTGATTCAACAGTCATAACAGAAGCATACCCAATGTTTTTTTAATCTATGTTGCATGGATGTGATACATTATGACACAATACAGACACAACTACAGTAGGCCTGCCAAAGGTATCCGATAATCATTTAGCCGACTTGATTTTTTAATCAAAAAACTGTTTTGAATGTTAAAAAGAGAGCGCCAATGAATTTTTAATCGGGTTTGGATTCCTTTTATAATTGAATACCATTCTTCTATATAAGACGTTCATAAGACCCAAATTCTTAAATAAAAATTATCTCAAGATGCTAAAAGTAGAACCCAAATGAATTTTGGGTCAGATACACGATATGAAATCTGAATTTGGTGTGTTCTCTAGTGTATTGTAGTCTCTTTGTCGTGCTCAATACGTATCTGACAAGGACATTCTAAGAGAGGACCAACAATAACGGAGGAAACCCACCCTGCATTTTGTTGTTTGGGAACTATGAGGACATAAATTAGTGATGAAGATAATGTCCTGTTAGCGGTCATCATAGAAAAAATGACCCTATTATCTGCACTATCCACAATGGTCCGTGCCGCCTCGGAGTTCCAGGATGGAAGATCGAGAAGGAATTTCAGTAGGATTTATGAGGATATTTGTCTTCTCGTTTAGAGCTGCATATATATATATATATATATATATATATATATATATATATATATATGCTAGTTTTGCTCCTAGAGAATTGGCAAATCTCATTGATAGAGAAGGGAGTTACATGGGATCAGTCTATTATACTTGCACATTTACACTATATGCTTTGTAGCTTGCCGAGGTTGATGTTAGTGGCAGCTGAATTGACCTTTCAGAAGAACTAGCATCTTTTAGACTTCTAGTTCTGATATGTATTATTTAGTATAAGTTGCTTTGTAGACTTTGTAAGATAACATTACGCCTATGTATTGGCTACTATGTATGTTTCATTGTTTAGTTTTTAAGTTGTTTGAAATGGGTTTCAAAAATAAGTTTTTGTTTTAGAGCCCATTTTGATCTAACACAAAAGCAAGCATCAAAATTTGATATATGATGGCTTCATATTGAGCTGATTAGAACTCAATGTTGAATTCCTGAGCTATAAATCCACAAGTGCTTAAGCTCATGATATGCTTCTCGGAAAATATAGTAAATTATGAAATTTACAACTATTAGAGTAGACTAGCTTATAAGTTACAATCTCGTAGTATATTTATTTTTGAATTTGGATCCGGTTTTCCATAAACAGTGAGGGGTCACTTGGTAGTTGGTGCAATAATAAGGTTTGTTACTTGCATCCTGGCGGACACATATTCTCTCCATATCTGAGTCAAAAACATATTCTCTCCATATATACATGGGTGTCAGCATCAACATAATTTTCCATTTAATTTGTTATCTGTGAGCCAGTTAACCAAATCTCTTCAATGTTCTGTGACATTTTCTTCCAATTCGTGTGTTTTTCAGGACCTCAGGACGAAGAAGATGATTGGTTCGGGGCATGAAAAAGATGGACTGTACTACTTGGATCTACCTGGAAAAGCCTTCACTTCTGTTTCTACTTCTCCGTTGCAGTGGCATTATCGTTTGGGACATCCGTCTTTGGCTAAGTTGCGTCAAGTTGTTCCTAGTTTGAGTCATGTTTCTAGTCTTGAATGTGAGGCTTGTCAGTTAGGCAAGCATCACCGTAGTTCCTTTCCTCATCGTAGTGAGAGTCGTCAATTAGAGTCTTTTGATCTTGTTCATTCTGATATTTGGGGTCCGTCTAGAGTCAAAAGTCCAAAAAGATTTCAGTAATTTGTTATTTTTATTGATGATTATTTCAGAATGACTTGGTGTTATTTAATGAAAGAAAGATCTGAGTTTCCAAATGTATTATTTGCCTTTTATAATGAAGTCTATCTTCAGTTTGATAAACGTATCAAAATTTTGCGTTCTGATAATGCTTTGGAGTATACTCAATCTTCTGTGAACAGTTTCTGTGTTGATCGTGGTAACCTCTCAACAAAATGGTATAGCCGAACACGAACATCGACACATTTTAGATGTGGCTCGAACTCTCATGTTCAATATGCATGTCCCTAAACAGTATTGGGCAGATGCCGTTCTTACTGTATGTTATCTTATTAATCGCATGCCATCATCTGTATTAAATAACAAAGTTCCATTTACCATATTACATACAGATGTCGCACCTTTTTCCTTATCTCCTCGAGTGTTTGGGTGTGTCGCTTTTATTCATAACTTGGAACCTAATCGAGATAAGTTGGCTCCTAGATCTCTGAAGTGTGTCTTTCTTGGTTATCCCCGTACTCAAAAAGGTTATCGTTGTTACAGTCCACAGTCACGCAAATATTATGTCAGTGCGGATGTTACATTCTTTGAGTCTACCCCTTTCTTTCCTTCAGGAGTCCGTTGTATTCCTTTTACAACAGATTTGATATCTTCCATACCACTTCCGGTCATTCCTGAATCAATTTTTGTCTTCATTCCCCATTTACAGGTTTATCAGAGATCCAAGGACAGGCCAGTAGTTCTGCAGAATTCAGCCTTCAACCAATCATCTTTCGTGCCTGAGGTTTCTGCTCCCATCACCACATATCCAGATGATCTTCCTATTGCTCTCAGAAAAAGACAACGCCTTTGTACCACAAAGAATAAGCATCCCATTTCTAATTATGTTTCATTACACCGTGCCTCATCATCTTTTCATGCATTTGATGTTTCATTGTCTTCTATTTTTATTCCTAAAACTTACAAGCAGGCTATGTCATCTTCTGGTTGGAAAAGTGCAATGGATGAGGAGATGTATGCTTTACATCAAAATCAGACTTGGGAGCTTACATCACTTCCTGTTGGAAAGCAAAGAATGGGTTGTAGATGGGTGTACACTGTTAAGTATCACCCTGATGGTTCTATTGAGCGCCTCAAGGCACGGTTGGTTGCCAAAGGGTATACTCAGACATATGACGTGGATTATATGGAGACTTTCTCTCCAGTGGCTCGGCTGAATTTAGTTCAGCTTCTTATTTCTGTGGCGGTTAATCACCAATGGCCTATATATCAGCTAGACATAAAGAATGCTTTCTTGCATGGTGACTTACAGGAGGAGGTTTATATGGATCAACCACCGGGATATGTTGTAGCAGGAAATAAAATAACTCTAACACGTACATATCGACACTCCCCTAGTGGTAAATTTTGTTGCTTGCATCTTGGAGGTTCCATGAGAGGGTCATGGAAACCTCTCTGAGGGTCCGTGGCCCTTCTTACAAAGTTACCAAAGCGATTAGGTGACTTGCATATTTTACTTAAAAATGTGTTTCCTTCAGGATTCGGCCACACCTAATATTTTTTGGTTTGCTATTTATTCTTTACAGGTAGAATCAATAACCAAAGATATAATGGAATCATAATATTGATTTTCTAAATATTTTGGACAACTACTAAATTCTCATGGTATTTGGTGCAGTTGGAATCTCAAACCAAAAACTCTATTTGAATGTTCAAATTTAAGATTTTAGAAAATTTATTTTTCCTGAACGGCGAATTTTGAAAAACTCTATTATGGATAGAAACTTAAATATCACATTATATCCTGCACCTCTCTATTTCCTCTTGTGTTTTGCAGGCCTCTTGTTACTTACTTGCCTTATCCTTCATGCCTTATTTAGTTTTATTCGATACAAAGAAAAAAACCTATACTTAAAAGGGCAGCTGCACATGAAATTTTTACCTTCAAGCATAACCTAAAGTACTGAGACATCCACATTTTCTCAATATTAGGTTTTTAAAGTTAGTTTAGATATCAGAATTGATAGTTGAGTCCGGGTCTGATGACTGATACTGGCATACGTGGTACAGTGCGATATAGCAGTAGTATTAAGAAAATTGTTTGTGGGAGCAATGGACGAAGCAACCGATTGTATAAACTTCATAAGTTGATTATTTAGATAACTCTCTTTCCAACTTCCAAATATCATCTTAATAATTTTTATCATTTTTACAGGGTGTGAAGTTATTTATTTTTGGCCCTTGCTAGTTAAATTTCTGGCCCCACCCATCTCCCATATATATGGGGTTTTGACGCTCCCCAGGCGCTACACAAGCGGAGCCTCATGGAAATGGGATTCCCTCCCCCCCCTAAAGGAGTAATGATTGATACTTGATATTCACACAGCATCTTACTCGAAAACCTGAATTTAAGTATTTGGTACTGTTGAGCATCAAACCGTAGATAGTGGCCACTATAGACTGTAGTTTACTTACACTCATAATAATTTATCGTATATAGTAACCAAGTATAGGTAATTGCACACATTTTTTATATAATTCAAAGTAGACCATTGTTTAGTTTGAGACAGAGTAGAAACATTGAGTATATAGTGGATCCTTTTCTATTTCCATCGAGTTACACAAAGGGAAGAACGTAGGCGATTATATGCAAAAATGGGGATTCAACTGCTTGAGTCTCTTGTTGGTTGGGTTTGGTAAAATCTACGAATTTGTAACCTAAGATACTAGGTTCTGGCAAATATCTTCAGCAAGGATCCCTAGAGAGAAATTTGGTGGATCACATGCAGCAAAGGAGGCTCATTTTATGCCGATTAAGTGGATTTTAAATAGTTACACTATGTAATGCTAACAAAGCACAAAATATGTGTACTTCACTTTACTATCTCAATTTACAGATCATGCTTTGATTTCTTGTTGTTTGTGCAGTTAATCTGGCTGATACTTAATTTGCTTGTTTTAGTTTAGAATATTGATTTCTGGAGATAGGATTGTGGTCTAATGTATTATTTGAATTTTGTAGAAACATCATGCACAAGTAAAGAGAATGAGAATAAAATCTTCAAGCCTGCTTCATTCCAGGGAGTTACATGGTAAATTTGTCCTATCCAAAAGATGCAGATACAACTTCGAGCAAGAGTATGAAAAATTACAAGCAGCTCATCCTCTGGTAACCATGCCATGCCATCAGTATATTTGGTTGCAGTCTTTCCATTGTTTTCTATGTCTAGACTGTAAATATTTTTTAAATATAAAGGACTTAAAGGTTCGAGCTCTTTTTAACACAGCTTAATTGCTGGTTTAATGTTCTGGAACAAAATCTATTATTTATTTAGTCTGTATATACTGAGTTTCATTATGTGCATTTAGTTTGCACTTCTCTGACTTTTTTCTCTTTCGAGTTAACTGGAAACATCATACAGTATTTATGGACATGTTTGATAGGCAGTTTACCTTACCAGCATCAGACTTAGTTATGACCATTTCCTTTTTCTTTTCAAAACAAATGAATCATTATCATCATCTGAAGCCGTCTTATCATCAAATGAATCATAAAACTTGGGGTGTTGACGTCAGGTCTGGTATGGAGCATAAGAAAGTTCCATAAAAAAAGACAGAAGTTTTATGACCGACTGCCAGCCTGCCGTCAACACCCCAAGTTGGCGTCATAATTCACAGACAATGTAGCTATGGACATGACATGGCCATGCCATAAAACCTAGGCCAATTGGCAGGTAGGTTGACTTACCTTTTGGCCATGCAGTTTAGGTTTGTACTGCCAAGGAATAACCTTCGAATTCTTCTAGACTATAAAGAGCGAAAATGAAGAGGTATCATTACCAAGATGATACAATTTTCTATAGGGAATTACATGTATCTCTATGACACATTGTCACGACCCGCATCCGGTTGATCGGACACGAGTACTTGGGTACGTCTAGTCTACGCCACAGTATCGACGGTAGAACGCTGTCTAGTAACTCACAAATATCCAACAACTTACGCAATATTTTTATCTCTAACTCCTCTAAGGCGGACAACAAGTATATGAAACCTATGTTACCTGGACTCGTGTACGAGTGTCGGGTACGGATACATATCCAAGAGTCGGGTCCTTCAAACTCATAATTGAAGGACACACAGACTCGGCTAAAAAGGATCCAAAATTTGGATACAGGTACAGGGATATGACTATTAAAATAAATATATTTGAACATGGTTTCATAAAAGACATAATGTAATTAAATTTGCATGGCTTCATAAAAGACATGTAATTAAATTCGTACGGTTTCATAAAAAGACATACTCTTTAATTAAATTTGCATAATTTCATAAAAAGACAGTTATAATAAAGTTACAACTTACGCAATATATTTATCTCAACTCCTCTAAGGAGGACAAGTATATGAAACCTATGTTACCTGGACTCGGGTACGAGTGTCGGGTATGGGTACATATCCAAGAGTCGGGTCCTTCAAACTCATAATTGAAGGACACATAAGTTTGCATGGTTTCATATATTTAATATTATAATTAAATTTGAATGGTTTCATAAAAATACATCATGTAATTAAATTTGTAATGTTTCATTATTTTACTACTAGTCTACCATATTAAAATAAACTATCTACTTCACTAGCACATTAAAATAAACTAACTACTTCGCTACCAGTCTTCCGATTGTCACCATGAAGGACCATGAAGGATCCGATTGTCATTATGGAGGGTCGGATATGGACTCCATATCCATATACATGTCCTATCTACTTCGCTACCAGTCTTCCGATTGTCACCATGAATAAACTATCTACTTCGCTACTAGCCTTAATTCGTCAAAATTAAAACCTATAGAACAATGTAAGATTCAATTAGTAAGAATATAATGAGATAGTAAAATGGTAAAAATATGTAAAGAAAATGTATATACTGTAGTTAAACCAATAAGCAATGATGACTATTGTTTATTCAATTATAATAAAAAATAACACAAAATAATTAGATAATGCCAAATATGTAAAGTATTTTTTTCTAAATTTTTACTAATTTATTAATAATTATTTAATATTGCCGATACAGCCGATACCAAAAAATTCGATACTCCGATCCGAAACCGTTGATACTGCCGATACCGATATTTATACAGACCGTCCGATACCGATACTTTGAACCTTGGTTCCTATGACAATTGGGTTTATACTAGGTATTCATAATTGGTAGTTTGATACCAATATATAATTATGATACTAACGTATCTAATATGTTCTAGGATACTCACTTGTAACCTATACTAGTTACCTAAATTACTTACCTATATGATACCTTATATAGATACTTGTATCTTGGTATCACTTATTGTTATCAAAATATATATAATATCGACGTAGCATGGTAACTCATTTACTTATAGGTTTTATCTGTACACAAGGTACCCTAGGGTACCAATAATCTCAAGGTAGTAGGATATTCTCTTGTATCACAAACCCATGACACTTACCCACACTTGACAGTAGTTATTATACACTTGTATCTTGATACCAATATTGACACTAACACCTATATACGACACTAACCTATATATATACACTAGGTAAACGCATACCCATACCCTCAAGAACACTCAAGGTAAACTCTCAATCATTCATCACTCACTTGTACACTTGCACTCACATACACTTATCCACTCACTCACTCACTCACTCACTCACTGACACATCTCTCCTAAACACTCAACACTAGTGCACACTGTGGCACTCAGCTGTGCACACTGTACAGTGGTGCCACTGCTGCTTGCTGCTGCTGAATCTTCAGTCCCCCCCCCCCCCCCCCCCCCTCTCTCTCTCTCTCTCTCTTTACTCTTATGAACACTTCAAGATACACACACACACACACACACATATATATATATATATATAAAACACAATTTAACAACTATAACTACGATTACTAGTACATAACAAAGTCTAACCATGTGTATTACGTATTATCGTGCCACCGCACTAGGTATCCTTTTTAGGACACCTAGACACAAGTTACCTCAATCATGACACAAAATTTCTTTGGGGGCACCACACAAACACTTGGTGGATACCAATCCACTAGTGCTCTAATTAACATATTAAACATCTAGAATTAATGATGAATAAGCCTTTATAACTTATTCTTACCATAGAAAACTAAGCATAGTTATAGGTGGATTTTCTATGGGTTTTAGATTAGTTATCCTACCATAGAAAATTAGAAGAGAAGTGGTAGTTACCTATTGGGAAGGGCTCCCAATGTCAATCCACTCAAAAGTGGACACAAATGATAGGAAGTTGGACACCACACCACTTGTTTGTACTCTCGCTAGCTCTACTTGAGCTCCCAAGCTTTAGCTCCAACTTTGGTAGAAAGTTGAAGAGGAAATGGGTTGATTTGGAATGGTGGGAAAGGAATTAGGGTTCGGGAATTTGGAGAAGATGAAGTGGAGTGGAATGAAGGGGTGGGGGTGTGTTTATAGGGGCCCCCAACTAGGGGGAGTGGGGGTGAGGTGGGGGTTTGTTAGCTTCTCCTCTAAGACTCCTCCTTGATATTTATTTGAAGAGGTGGAGGACTAAATTACAAGTTTACCCTCAAGATATTTCTCTCAATGAAAATATATTTAGAAGTAATATCTAGATACTTTTAGGGTTGGAAATATCTAGATTAAAACTTCCAAAGACCTAATCCTAGGTTAATCCTAACCTAAACATTAATTAGAAAGTTAATTAACAAGTCAAAATATCTAGATATTAATTAATCATGACAAAAATATATAAATAAATATAAATTATAAATTTTGAAAAAAATGGTGGTTACACACATTAAGCCAAAGAGCGAAGAGGAATGGCATTCCAAATCTTAAAACAATGATTGATAAAAGAAATTAGCAATTAAGAGCTTAATGTTTTATTCATCAGATAATACATCCAAATTTGGAGATCTCTATGTTCATGTAATTTTATAAATCACAGAATATGAAAAGGTACAAGTTTCTTTAATTGCTGTTTGAAAGCATAACTGTTGTGAAACGGACTATAGTGATATTGTAAGCAAACATTTAACTCATGATATATGCAAGTATTGAGCAAGGAAAAGGAACCATGAAAGATTTCTAAAATGTTATTTTTCAACATCGAACATGAAAGACATTGCTTCATAGGTTTAGAGTAAAGGATGGGTGGAATTAGGGAAGATTGATATGTATTCTTGCAAATGAAGAGCTTCCTCTACTAAGCCTTAGTTTGCCCGCACAAAATAGAACATACAACAAGCGGAGAGAAGAGAAAGGCATAAGAGGAGAGGAAAATAGGAATTCAAATATGTTCCCTATATTTGATTCAATCATGTGAGACAAACAAGCAGAAGCAATTGAATTTTATGGTAGATGCTAAAAGTATTTCAATATTAATGGAAATGATGAGTTTTGCTATCACCTAGGATGTGCTTATGCATTTGTTTCCAAAATATGTGTGCACCAAATGTGGCTGTCAATGGTTGAGATATGTTGGAATAATATAAAAAATCAAACCTCAACCATCAACACAACTCTGGAATTTTGTGTAGTGGCAGGGAAACATGGTATCCCAGGCTCAATTTTTCCTGGAAAATTTAAGGGATTTTACAAACATAATTTATATCGATGCGTGAATCCAACTGTCAGCTTTTAAATGGGCATTCGACTCGAGGATCCATGTGGAATAATATGAATAATTAATCCTCAACGGCTCAACCTCACTATAACTTTGGAGTTTTGGCATACGGCATGGACTTCAACATGGCCTTTGGCAGCAGGGGTCCAGATTCCAGTTCCAAGTGTGATAGCAAGTGATTGGCCCTTACTCGCGAAAAAATTGTTTGCCTTCTCGAGATACTATTCCATTTTTTGATGTTTACCCGGCTTGAGTGGTTGACTTGACATTTATGACACAACACATTTAAGTGGGTTAACTTGGATTTATTTCATTATATAAGATGAAACATACTTTTAAACATCAAACTGGTATCTTGATAATGGAAATCAAAGACTAATGGAAGATATTTATAAACCATTAATAGCATATTTTTCCATATTACAATATAATATGGCATTTTGAGTCTTTGACTTTTTCGGCTTTCTGTCTTTTATTCTTATTGAAAGGGGAGGCTACACTGTGGTTAGAATTCATAAAATTTTATTAGGGCTTTTGGCCAATATTTATAGAACTAGAAAGTTTGTGAAATGACATAAATAACCATATCTATAAATTAAAATGCATAAAGCCACAAATGCATAAAATGAAAATAATTAATCTACTATTTAACAATTCCCCATAAGATGGAACTTGGTGAAAGCAAGTTTAGTATGGAGAAAGTAAGAAATAGAGAAACTGTAAAACATATGAAAAAATAGTTCGTGGCTTACGAAGAAATCCTGCAAAAGAAAAAAAAATATTTGAAGAATAATGGGACTCCAAAAGTGAAGAAATCCCAAAAGAAGTCGAAAGAAACTCGGGGGTTGGATAATCAAAGTCTCTGAAGCAAAAAAAATTGGAAGTGGGTTAGGGCTCGGGAAACGAGAAATCCTGAAAGAAATATCTAAAGTTGTTCGGTGCTCGAAAAGTGAGGAATCCCGAAAAAAAATGTCTGAAGTGGGTCAGGACTTACTCTAAACCCCTACTTTGATACCATGTTGAAAGTGAAGCCTATATTAAGCTAGAATGATTAAAATTTTATTTGGGCTTTTGGCATATATTTATATAACTACAAAGCATGTGGAATGACATCACTAACACTAATCTAGAAATGAAAAATGCATAACGTCATAAATGCATAAAATGAAGATAATTAATCTACTCTTTAACAATTCTATATCATAACATTTACACATTCACTTCCTCTCGCAAATTGGTTGTGTTGTTGATGGCATGTGAAGATAAACAATTTATATTGTGATAAGCTCACTCAGGTGTATAATAACTTTATTTCCCAACTTTTAGCATACATTTTCTCGATCCATTATTTTATGTTCTCATAAAGTATGCATCTAGGTTCTAGATGCGAAAGATGATCATTAGTTGATTCAGGGAAAGGATAGCATTTATTATTTTTTTTATGTGCTGCACTATATTGAAAATACTTTCTTTAACACTTTTCTTATATTTCAAAAGTTCACCTGTTGCATGCTTAGTTCAGTTATAGGCGGTACTTAACCTCATTTTTGAACAAAGTTCTCTATGATGCATGTCTTATTTGTTGGGAAACGGTGTGATCCGAACCGGAGTTGATCCATGAGGTGTGATATTGGACTGAGCCTATATGCTTAAAAGAGAATTTCCATGTAATGCCCAAACCAATCCCAATTATCTATACCTCATGATCCTACTTCCTTCTCGATGTAGGACTAAATTATCAACTCCATTGTCACCACCTTTGAGCGCTCAACCGGAAACGAGATACAATCCAACAATCTCTACCTTAGTTTGTTTCCGCTAGCCAAGCAACCAAGCACCCCGGCTACCTTTGCTAGTTTCCGCCATCCGAGCATCCAAAAGATCCAACATATTGTTATCTCGATTCGTTTGATCATAGAACCAAACTGACACGTTCATCCACACCATCATTGTGTGCCAACTACAACGTTTTGCTCCACCTTAGACGTGTCAGACCCACCTTCGAAGCTAATTCGTGTAGTTGCCTCCAACCTTATGTTTGATCCGCCTTCCTGCGAATGTTTGACACCCAGACCACCTTATGGAGGATGATCCTAATTCCACCTTAAGAAGAGAGTCTGTATAATCTGATTATACACGTGAACCTGTTTGAAGTAATTAGAGCCGCTCAAACTAGTCCCGTAACCTTGAGCTCTGATACCACATCCTTCTCGATATAGGACTAAATTATCAACTCCATTGTCACCATCTTTGAGCGCTCAACCGGAAACGAGATACAATCCAACAATCTCTACCTTAGTTTGTTTCCGCTAGCCGAGCAACCAAGCACACCGGCTACCTTTGCTAGTTTCCGCCATCCGAGCATCCAAAAGATCCAACATATTGTTATCTCGATTCGTTTGATCATAGAACCAAACTGACACGTTCATCCACACCATCATTGTGTGTCACCCACAACGTTTTGCTCCACCTTAAACGTGTCAGACCCACCTTCGAAGCTAATTCGTGTAGTGGCCTCCAACCTTATGTCTGATCCGCCTTCCTGCGAATGTTTGACACCCAGACCACCTTATGGAGGATGATCCTAATTCCACCTTAAGAAGAGAGTCTGTATAATCTGATTATACACATGAACCAGTTTGAAGTAATTAGAGTTGCTCAAACCAGTCCCGTAACCTTGAGCTCTGATACCACTTGTTGGGAACTCGGTGTGACGAACCGGAGTTGACCCATGAGGTGTGATATCGAATTTGGCCCATATGTCTTAAAAGAGAATTCTCAGACCTGAATAAATCCCAATTATCTACACTCCATGATCCCACTTTCTATCCGATGTGGTACTAAATATTCAACTCAATTGTCACCACCTTTGAGCGCTTAACCGGAAACGAGATATAATCCTACAATTGGTGTGATATTGGACTTGATCTATATGCCTTAAAAGAGTATTTACATATAAGACCGGAACCAATTCCAATTATCTACACCTCATGATCCCACTTCCTATCGGATGCGGGACTAAATTATCAACTCAATTGTCACCACCTTTGAGCGCTCAAACGGAAACAAGATACATCCAACATTATTATATGACCATAATATATTGGTCGACTCCAAATTCATGTTTCTTTGATGTCTGTTTTATTAGTCGTAAATTCTGCTCATACTTAAAAACTTTGCTGAATTGGCTTAACCTGTATGGCAGGTATGGCAATATCCGGGAACTACTGTTTCTTGTAGATCTTTGGAACAAGTATATGGAATGCTTCAAACTGCAAATGGTTTAAAGGAGTCTTATCTTTTATTGGCTGGCAATGTGAATTTTTCCATTAGGTGAGATTTGTTTCTAAAGTCCAACCACCCTTTATAACTATGTTTTGTCATAAGGTTTAAGTTTCCGCAACATTGGAATTACTCAAGAGTAACCAGTGAGTTCATCAAAGTCATTTCACTAGCTTGTCAAAGTCCAAGGAGACTCAAATTGTAGCTAAGATGAGTATACTAGTTTCACGACTCACAAAGAAATTTTGTGGACAATTATATGATTTTTTTTTATATTAGTTAGCGTGTAATATAGTTTCAAAGTTGATCTTGATGATTATGCCATGACGAATGTCAAATATCTCCATAACTCAACATATCCACCAACTATTTAGCAGCTGCTTGATTGAATAAACATTGTTAGAACCACCACATGCTAGGCCCACTTATATTGTTGATTCGTTATAAGGCGATGTTAGCCCACTCTTCCATTAAGAACCTTTTGATTTGTCCACTCTTCCATTAAGAACCTTTTGATTTGTGTAATAACACTAGAAAGCAAGTAGCTCTTCTAGTCAGGCAGCTCTGTATGACAACACTCCAAAGAAATAAACCCTATTGTGTAACATGCTATGGTAGTTACTCTTCTAGTGTGTTTTGGACTGCAAGATAGGGTCCTGATCAAGTAAGAGAATCCTATATGTCTACCTCTCAAGACAATATCTTGAAAACCCGAAACCATACTTACTGCTGAAAAAGCGTAACCTGTAGCCCCATCATTTTCGGCTCCTCGTTTTTTATGGCAGAAGAACCGTGGAGGAGGGTATGATGACTATCATCAAGAAGCAAAAAGTACATAAGGCAGGCAGAGTGAGGCTACTGGTAGGGAGTAGGAAGGATATAAACATACAAGAGATGACCCTTCAAACATCTAAAAAAAAAATTCTGGAGAACACTCATCTTTACATGTATGAGCCATAGGTTGTGGGAATTCATTTATGAAAGGTGATGTTCATTCACTTATCGAGACGGCTGAAAGGACTCACCACATTCCTTAACGAAGTGAGCAAGGAGTTGCGTCATGCAGGACATAAGGTTCATTAAGCTGAAGTGTTTTTGCTTATTGTCCTCCCCAGGGCCACACAGAGAGACGGTGATAAACATAACCAGGCAATAGTCGAATAGAAAACCACTTACAGCCAAGAACCAGTCATATATAGGCAGGTAGGAGGACTAAAGGTTTACCATAGCAAACCTAAATAACTGAAGATATGGGCTTTAGGTTTCCAATATTGACTTATTTTTTCAAGTTTTTCATGAGCAAGACGATAGATAGAGTTAGGGGTCCCAAGAGGGGTACCCCGACTTCTATAGGTCCTTGGTTCGGCCTCCTAATAAGAATTGAGGTCTTCGCGAGCATCTCATCCCACACAAATCAAGGGTTTCAGTTTCATTCCTTATAGAACTGGACCAAAGACCAAACATCTTATGACACAAGCTAACGGTAACCATGCAACACCTGTATGAAATGACCACCCCGTTGAGGACAAGCTTTCTTGTTAATATGTCAAGGGTTGGGAAGTAGAGACTAGAGAGGTGAGGCGGTGTTAAGTCCTTATGTTTCTTTATTGATCGTATACCGCTCCACGAGCAAGGAGCGCCGTACGCAAAGCGAGAGAAGAAGTGGACTTTCGTAATATTGAAATCTGCACTAATTTATATCTATTTAGTTTTCAACCTGCTAGTTTCTTTTATCCCACTTGGTTGGTCTTTATTAATTACTTCAATAGTTCGACTATACAAAAAAATTGTCAAGCCATGAATGTGGTTCAATCCAATGTTACCAGGATCGTTTGTCGCTTTGGTACGTGGTACGGGTATGCGGTACAGTATCTCAGCCGATACGTGGTACGGTGTGGGTAGGCTTATTCGGTACGCTATTTGGGGTCATTGTTCGTTTTTATCTGGGTCGTATTTTGTACTATATACAATTATATAGAAGTATACACTATATAAAAATAAAAAATATATTATATAAAAACATATTAAAAATTCTGGTGCACTGGTTACTTACAAAAAAATGAAAGAAATTGAAAAAAACCAAAAGAAGACTCCCAGTTTGAGGTGCACAGTGTTTTATATATACTCACTGCACTGTTTTATAATTCTGGTTGAGGTGCACTTTTTATGTATACTCAGTTTGAGCTTTGAGGTTACTGTTTTATAATTGTGGTGCACAGTCTTCCAACAAAAAATGTCTATAAATCATGTGAGTGCACTGTTTTTATATTTTTATATACTTAGTATTACTTAATACTTACTAACAAATTATTTTGGTGCACAGGATTCCATGTGTCAAGTGTCTCCAAGTAAATATTTACTCACTAACAAACAAAAAATGCTGCTATGCGGATTCCAAGTGTCGCATAACAAAAAAAAAAAAGAACAGAAGAAACTATGCGTGGATTCCAAGTGTCCAAGTGAGCATTACTTAATTAATACTTACTAACAAAAAGTTATGCACGGATTCCCAAGTCTCAAAGTAAGACTCCTAATAATCACCTCAGAAGAAGAAGAGAGACTAGTCACCTCGGTCTTTCCCAAAAAAAAGATGAGAAGAAGGAGGAGGAGGAGGAGGAGGAGGAAAAGACTCACCTAGTCACCACCTGCGGGTTCCCTTCTTCAGGTACGCTAAATTTGACGACTATATTCGGTATGCTAAAGTTGACGACCTGGGTCGTTCGTCCCACATCGTATTTCTATATTGATAAACATGTGTGCTTCAAATTCTCCCATGTCTAGGTTGCAATCACTTTGAATTGAGTGAGTAAGAGAGAAAACAGTAAAAAAAAAGTACATCAGTTCAAAAAACAGTCTAAAAACAGTACAACAGTTAAAAAAAAAAGTCTAAAAACAGTACAACAGTTAAAAAAACAGTCTAAACATGTTATTTTTTTCACAAGATTTTTAAGGCGCGCCTTAGCTATTCCAAGGCGCTCGGAAAAGGCGCACCTAGGCGCGCCTTAGGTGCGCATTAAGAATTGCGTCCCGTCTGGAGTGCCCTGAGGCGCTGCCCCTCCGCCTAGGAGCAAGGCGCGCCTTAGGCGCGCGCCTTTGACTACACTGCTTATGGGTGACAACAGTTTAGAGCTTATAAGTTGGTTTGTGTAAAATTTTCTCCATCATTAGTTATATGTTTCTTTCTTCAAACCTTTGGTATTAGTGTTGGGTATATTAAATTCAAGAACTACTACTGTTCTAAATGGACCTTAGGACCTGAGTAAAAGTCTTCAGTTTATGTTGGATACTTAAAGGTTGATTTTTGGAAAAGTATCTAGATTAATAATGATAAAAAGACCAAATAATTTTAAGGGTAAATCACAGGAAATCCCTAAACATATGCTAATTTTACATGTTGTGCTCTAAACTCAGTTTCTTCACATGAAGATTTCCTGCCACCTAATTCTCCAAAACCGTTGGTTTATTGGTGGGAAAAACCCATTATACCCCTTATTTAAGTACATTATAACAAAAAAAGTTTAGATATACTTTAAACTCTTAAACATATGAAACCCTAAGTCCTCCCTCTCCTTTAAGATTTACATGTTCCCCTCTAATGTTCTAACGTCAGTTTCTTTGCATAAAGTCGCTGCAACCTAATTTCTCCAAAACTATTAGTTTACAGGTATGAAAACCCCCCACTCTACCCTATATTTGATTGCATTATAATAAAGAAGTTTAATGTATGTCTAAAAGCCTTTAAAAGAAAAAAAATAAAATAAAACCCTAATTCCTCTCTCCTCTACCTTGCCCAACCATTGCCGGTGTCGAGGGAGAATGGAGAGATTGCATGGACCAGCAATGATCAGGGTGACCCAAGCCAACCGTGACTCCTCTTGATGGGGAGGGGCTGGGAAGGAAGGAGGGAGGTCGGCAAGAAGTCATCGATCTCCCCCTCCCTTCAAGAGCACCCATGATTGGCCCTCCATCCTACCTCTACACCCTCTTAACCCCCTTCATGAAACTTGCATGCTTAAACTTTATCATTTTATATAGATTGATATTGCTTTAACATTTCCTATGATTTGTTGACTGTATATGCCGCCATCAAGTACCTGAGGGGTATGTCACATCCCAGATCCAAAATACGAAGCTCGGGAACGTAACTCGGCCAGCTACGTATTGCACAGTACATCAGTATCACGGTTATGACTGTTAAGACAAGAGGATCAACTATAATTAAGTAGTCATCTATGGTTCACAAGATCCTATTATCAATTCCAAACGAGCAAGAAATATAAAGATATATCAAATACATGTATAACAGTAAGACGTCCCAAATGCTAAAACATACAAGATTAAGAAGCTACTTGTACAAAATACCGTAGGCTAGCAATATATACAAGTACGAGTCCATAACATAGTTGCACTCTATATACATGAACTGGTTGCTCGCGGGAGGGAATCCCTCTAGCACTCGGACTAACACATGATGTGACTAAATGTCCAAAATAATAGACATAATGTACAAAGCGGGGAAAAGGAAATTTACTCATGCTCCTGGGGTATTGCACTCCGGATAGTCACCATCGAAAGTGAGATACGAAAGATCCTTTAGCTCTGCTACGAGATCCGGCCAATACAAAACCAATGATGTCAAAATCCCAAAATAGCAAGTACCACAAGAAAAGTTTTATATGAAGCGAAAATCGATAACAAACATGCAAAGCAAGATGAAAATGCATGAAAACAATATGGAGTATAGAGTCGTGTTATGTCATGTCGATAGAGCGACAGA
Organism: Iris macrosiphon; assembly: GCA_036927795.1. NCBI lineage: Eukaryota > Viridiplantae > Streptophyta > Magnoliopsida > Asparagales > Iridaceae > Iris > Iris macrosiphon. The sequence continues at coordinate 170,574 of JAYESA010000111.1, read as the reverse complement.
CTAACTCTACATCAAACAAGAACAAGAGTTAGAAGGCTACCCTTTGACAATCTGCATCCCTATACCTGACTATGACATGAAATATGACATGACAAGAATTAATAAATACTTGTACTTATACTGGTATATGGGCTGATAACTAGTATCATGTACTTGTACATGTAGCAAGTCACTATTGCAAGTCAATTCCGAGTCAGGAGAGTACGGTACCAATACACGTCTCGATAACATGACTTGAGCATGAAAAGATAAATAGCCATTCTGCAAGTCAATTCCGAGTCAGGAGAGTACGGTACCAATACACGTCTCGATAACATGACTTGACTTGGGCATGAAAAGATAAATAGCCCATTCGGCGGAGGTTCATAGCCTCTCGATAACATTAACCAACCCTTTCAATCAAACAAGAATAAAGGGTTAGAAAATATTTCTCGACATACTAATATACTAAGTCTAACCCGAAACCGACAAGACATGAGCAAGACTAAACTAGACATGAAAATAAGATCCAACAGATGAAAATACGGCCAAGCAAAGTTACAATTTGCTAATGAACTAAATATGGTTATCACAATTTTGATTACTAAAATGCAGGTTGAGAAATCTTAAGTTGCATGCTTGCTGCAACCAATCAATGCTGACCAGGGTAACATATACTAGACTTGTACTTGTCAGGTGCAAGGGGTAACATATACTAGACTTGTACTTGTCAGGTGCAAGAAATAATTGACTGAAAGTAAACTAGATATCATAATACATAATCTGATCAGCATCATGATTATACATACAAGAGGATCACAAGCTTGTTCCTCAGGAGGCCACTGTGTCCAAAAGCATGTCCTGGTCTACACGCCATGGAGGTACCAAACCTGGAAGCCCTAGATAACGAGGTCGCGTGAAGCCTCAAATTCCTCCCCTCCCGGTGCATTTATATTTAGTTAACTGAAATTAATCTAGTCCATTTAATTCAAGGATTACTAGTCGTAGTCTCGTAAGTCGGCCCTATATGGCGTACTCATGAAGTCTGGTCTTGACTAGAGCCGAACTTATGTCGGACCTTCACTGGCACGATTGGCGCTGATCGATCCATCATTGATATATTACAGATGCAAGCATTTTAATTCTACAAGCACAGACAACCACGATGTACAACCCTGACTAGTACGAGTACGAGTACATGAACAGATACATGATTGAGTACAAGAGTCCCATTGGACTGTCTTTCTGGACTATACACTGGCTTGACATATACTTGAAACATGTACAGGTACTTGTACTAGAATGAGAGTACTTCATACTCTCTTGATGATATGTGTACATGATATAGCATGATAAGTAGCGTAATGGAAAGTAAATAAAACATGATATAGCATATACAACATGTTCTAGAAGTAGAAACTCGATTCAAAATCAATTAAAGCTCAAAAATATCGTATTTATTCACATGCGAAATACAAGTACAGACCGATACGAGTCAATCGGGGATCCAGATTTCCACGAAAATACACTTACCGGTGTAAAACAATATTATAAAAATATAAAAAACACTAAGGAGTCATGTCGGACATGATAGGGACACGTTCATGCGATTCGGAAGAGTCCATGGGCTGTTGGCTCATTACAGAGCAGGCAGTATACCGGTGGTGTATTGTCAACTCAGTGAGTTTGACATAACACAATTTTTGCCTAGTCAACACAACACTACACCGGCGGTGTACCGGCTGTGCAATTATGGGACAGAACCAGGTCCATAATAGTCTCAACCTTCATCGTTTTCACGTGAAACGTGTTGTATCTCGACACACAATCCTGATTCCAAATTCGAAAGGTGCATTGCACTCCAAGTTACCGGTGCTTCGTGTGAGTGCCAAGAAACACATGTATCGCTTCGATTTAATTTTGTGTCACATTCTCAACACGAAGGAAAAACAAGTATCGAGGGGCTATTTCTTGGCCAAAACCATATCCGAAAGCTATGATAGCACAAGTTGATATTTTCGATCAAAACCATATATTTACGTATAACTAATTCAAGAAAAACCGAGATGAAAACAAAGAAAACTTGGGGCCAATTCTCCGTATTAAGCAAGATGTACTTGCCTCCGGACTTGCGATACGATCAGTTGGGGCCAATTCTCCGTATTGAGCAAAATGTACTTGCCTCGGGGCTTGCGATACGATCAGTCGATCCATACTAGAATGTTGTGCTTGTATCCATTTCCAGGCTGGCCTGACACATGCCTTGCTCCCTCGACTCAAGCTCACGGGAAGGGAGAGAAATTGAAGAGAGGAGTTCCTTTATACTTCATAAGAGAGAAAAATGAGTGAGAATGATACTTTAACTCTTATAAACTCATTCTCAAATAAATCATAGTCGTTGGATCAAGATCCAACGGTCGGAAATGACATGCAAGGGTTGTTTTTCCACGCAGAGCAGTGTCGACGGTATGCCGATGGTATACTGTCTGTAAGGCAATTTGTGAGGACATACAAGATTCTGGGTGTCGATCTACTCGTGGTTCCTGAACAAGGTACATGACAATACCATGTCTCTACCAGTCTCATGGAATCGACCTGCATGCTCGAATCAAACTTAAAATCAAGGAATCATAGCTTGTTACATATGTCATTATTTAATTTAGAAAACTCCTACGAGTATCACACAGACTATCTTTTGGGATACACACGATAATCGAGAAAAACTCAAGAAATGCCAAGTCGGAGACACAAATCAAATACAATCTCGTTGGTAGAGAGCTTGCCTTACGAGGATGACGATATACTATTGGCGTGTCTCGATTCACATATCACGAGAAAACATCCAACTCTCGATCAGGATATCAAAATCAGTGTAGTCAAAGGCGCGCCTTGCTCCTAGGCGCAGGGGCAGCGCCTCAGGGCACTCCAGGCGAGGCGCAATTCTTAAGGCGCACCTAAGGCGCGCCTAGGTGTGCCTTTTTCGAGCGCATTGGAATAGCTAAGGCGCGCCTAGGCGCGCCTTGAAAATCTTGTGAAAAAATAACATGTTTAGACTATTTTTTTTAACTGTTGTACTGTTTTTAGACTGTTTTTTGAACTGATGTACTTTTTTTATTGTTTTCTCTCTCACTCACTCAATTCAAAGTGATTGCAACCTAGACATGGGAGAATTTGAAGCACATGTTTATCAATGTAGAAATCCGATGTGAATATATATATATATATATATATATATATATATATATATATATATATATATATATATAATTTTTGTGCCTCGTGTCGCTCGGGCGCGCGCCTTAAGTGCGCCTTGCGCCTCGGGCGATTTGGACCCTTTGCACCTTGAGTGCGCCTTGCGCCTTTGACTACCTTGATCAAAATCACGAAATTCGAGAAAATACAGAATACGATGGATATACTGGAATACAAACGTGTATCCATATAAAATACCAATACCAAAAAATGAGTGTTACAATATATGCGCTTATAATTACGGGGCATGCATAATAGATTTTTGTAAGAGGCTTACAACTGTAGTTCGATCGCAATATGAATATAATGCTTCCTATCAGAAATTTTGTGTCAGTTGTGATAGTATTGACGTGTGATGTCACCAGTGCCATTATGCATTGTGAAAGTAGCATGATACATCCTCTACAACTTTGTGGTGAATATTTAGTGAGTTGTAGACATCCCGACAGTCTGTTACAGATAGCATTGTGGTATCGTGTCTGAAAATTGGTGTTAAATATGATGTTAGCACATAAATTTCAAAAAAAATTCTTTCGCAACCTATACAAAAGGTCCTATTTTTCTTTATTTCACCACTTATATATATATATATATATATATATATATATATATATATATATATATAAAGCAATGTCCTTGAGGCTCTAGCCTAACAGTAGGGTAGGGGGTCACCCGAGGGTGTTGGACGGGTTAGAACCCCCCCCCCCCCCCAACCACCCCCACCCCCACCGCTCGGGATGGCTCGGTGGCTGTGCCACGTTCCCGAGCGGGCTCTAAAGGAAATATATATATATATATATATATATATATATATAAGCAAACAATCTTTAGAAACACAACAATGTAACACTACATACAAAAGTATATTTTAAGGCTTTTATAAATTAGCTCTTAAGGCGTCATCCCAATTCTAACTCGGGCCTCGGCTAAATGTCAAAAATGGAACAATGTACAATTTTGAAATAAATCTAGAGTTGCCTTCTAGACCGTATCCTATCCGACCCTGAACAACATCTGACCCTAAGCAGGAGCCGAATCACCATGTGAATGGTGTGTGGCAAGGGTAATACATGAAAGTTAAGCCTAGGGATGTCATATTCCTAAAAGTTTACTTTAGACACCAAACAAATGAATTATATATTCCTGAAATATATATGTTATACCAAACAAGATATTAATACCCATGCATTTGATGCCCGAGAATACAATACCCATGTGTATGGAATTCCTAGTTTAATATTGTAATCCGCATAGCAAATGCAACACCCCCACGAGTCTTCTCGCTGAGCAAAGTGGGTCGGGACGTTGCACTTTTGTCGTTTGAATCGGCAGTCCGCTTGAGCGGAACGGGTCGTTACATTATACACCACTCAGAAAAAGTCTCATCCTCGAGACTTCCTGAGCGTAGGCCGTTCTATCGCACTATCGAATCAATCCCAAGCGTAGCAATCGGTACCACTAAATTTGATTTGTTCGAACGGATCTCCTACTTGATCCTTACTCCGTGCCGCGTGTATGCTGAGTCGGTCTCATTGCGCCTTAGCGCGGGACATATTGCTTAACGCGGGGTACGTTATAATCCATCTTGAAAGACGATCTAAGGCTGAGGCAAACTTATACAAGTCGTTATACTTGTTCGTGTGGATATTCACTTGCACTAGCATATGATATCAGCATATCGCAAGTCTGGATCGTGCACAGATTCGAAGTGCACCTCAAACATATGCACGCCAACAAACTTAGCGATAGCGAAGTCTTAGCACTCGAGTTTCACATCTCATTGAGTCTTAGATCGTGCACACGTTCAAGACGTCCCTCAAACATATGCATTCAACCAAACTTAGAGATAGTGAAATCGGACAAGCTACTTGCGAAAATCTCAAGGGTACTCGTTTTACAATTAACAAGGATACTTCACAAGGATACTTCCGATAGGGTCAATCCAATTCCATATCTTTTCCTTTCCAACTCAATTCAAGTATTTGCACTACCGTTAAGCACGATCTATCCGATTAACCGATTAGCGTCCATCCGTTCGGGTCAAACATAGCACACGTTACCGTTCCCAGTCTAACCCAAGTCTTGTTGCCCCAGTTCTGTGGTTTGTTCAAGCAATATGCTAAAGTCGGTCACACATGTTCTTTCACTCGGCACAGGGACGTCTGCCTAATTACTAAGTCAGCTCACAAGGTCATAGGTACAAGTTCAAGCACACGATACATTGTGCAAATTCGTCGCACAATACATCGTTTCACACAAGTTTATGTGCTCGATGTTTAGAAATACCCCGTGCAAATGAACAATGGTTTGACCTTAGGAATTAGGATTTTTTAAGATCAGGATCTGGACATATCAGGTTTCTTCTTTTTCCCTTTTTTTGAAGATCAAAATCTTACAGAATCAAGGTCAGATGATGGGCTGATCTGGAAGGGCCGGAGACGGACGTCGGCATCGTGGGAGGAGGATATTGAGGGTTGATATCATCAAGGGTCGGTGTGCCTTCGTCGAGGTTGGAGAGGAGGTGGGCATTGTCAAGGGGTGTAGGAGATGTTGTCGAGGAAGGTGGGAGGCGGAGAGGGGTGTTGTTTGAGGGAGGTGGTATTTCTGGAGATGGATTGTCGAGGAAGGTGGGAGGCGGAGAGGGGTGTTGTTTGAGGGAGGTGGTATTTCTGGAGATGGAATTAAGGTTGGAATTGAGGATGGATATCAGGTTAGTCTGATACCATATTAAAAGAGAAGAATAGGAAGAGGAAATTGAATAATTTTATTTGATATGAGTACATTATTTATAGCCATTTGGGGACTAAAAGATGAGGGACAAAGATAGGAGAGAGTAGCATGATGATAGGAATGAATGTAAACAACGGAATAACCCAACCATAATGATGATAGGAATAAATATAAACAACCTAACCATACCCTTTATCACCCGCAATTTTTTTATTTAGTGTTTATTACACTCTGTTAATTTAAATTTAATTCATGTGAAATTTTATGTGCCCTCTATAACTTCTTAGTGTGATATGACATTGATTTGTTTGTGTCAGAGATGTCATAAAAAATAATGTCATGATCATAATGATGTTATAATGTCATTATTTTTGTAATGTTTCGACCCTTTTTGAGAGACATATTGAGAAAAGCCGTGCACATGACTCCATTGGCTCTTTCCATATTCTTGAACTGATGCTTTATTACTAGGAACTCACTGGTAGAATGAATTCTAAACATCAGATTCTCTTCATAACCACCTTTCGGGATTAAATTGTCAGATGCTTTATCGATCATACTCTGTTATTTACGTTGTCATTTTGTTAAATCTTGTTTTAATTTTTTAAAATCTTATTTATGTTAATATTTAATCGTCTGTTTTTTTTCTTTATAGTTCTTATTACAAATGAATTTGTAACTTGCAGGCTGTACAAGGTTGGAAAAATTGGACAATGGTTTGATTCTGGGTTTGAGCTCACGCCAAAGCCCATCTGGCCCTTAACAACACAGGATGAAGCATGGAATAGTTCTTCACTTGCTAGTATTTGGTATTCATCAGAGAACACTTTCTCCTCTGATATATCTTGCATACAAGGGATTGGTTGGCGTTGCCCTGATTCTGATGAATTTTCATCTTTTCAGCGCACATTGTATCCTAAACAAAATTATATGCTTTCATGAGTTTAAAGCATTATATTACATATTTTATACATTGATGAGCAATACAAACATGCATTTGCTTATTGTTATGTAGGATAGCTATATATCTTTCCTCTCTCTACAGGTTAATATGTTCTATTAAATTTGATGCCTTGACAACTGAAACATGGTGACTACTCTTGGATCGGGAGCATCTCGTGGGTCCGTGTATATTCTGGACCTAACTAAACCTTTAGATTACGATGCAAGTGCTGTTCGCCTTCATAAATCTTCGACAATCGCTTCATTTAATCACACGATATGGACTGCTGATTGCAACAACAATGGGACACGAGCAGTGATTGGTGAGTTGCACCTGGTCTTTTTCCTTTGATTTCTCTTAGTCTGGTCACTTGGGAATAAATTCCCAGGACACTTTTTTCCATGTGTAATGTAATATATTACCTATGTAGAATAGACTGACCCTTCCGACATCAGAAGGAAAAATCAATTTGAAATATTCACTAGTGGGTCAAGCCTTTGTAGAAAAGACAATCCTTTCGATATCAGGAACATTCTCAAGTGGATCAAGGCTGTAGTATGCTGATTACTTCATTCAAATCAGTCTCTCGATTGTTGAAGTTTTATGCCCATTGCAGGATGTGATTTGCCCAAGAAAAGGGTACTGTATTCGAAAATAGGGTAAAGTGTAAAAAAATCCTTCGTAGATTTGCATTTTTGCATTTAAAGACCCCTGGCGTTAAAAAACCCCCACTTTTTTTATTTTGGTTCAGTTTACACCCATTTTGATTTCTGCCTTTAACAGACGTTAAAATACACCTGAAATGACGATTTTACCCTCCCCTCATTCTCTCCTCCCTTCTCGGGAGGAGGAGGGGGGCTTCCACCACCGCGAGGGGTTTAGGGGGGGGGGTGAGGGAGGGGAGGGGGGTGAATGGGGAAGAGGGGGAAGGGTATTTTGGGTTTTTTTTTTTTTTTCAAAACAATTACTAACGGTCAAATTTGACGGTTTGTAGACAGTAAAGGACATTTTGATCAAGTCATATATTGCAGGAGGGTTTAATTGCTATATTTGTCTATCGAGTCTTATTTTGCTAACGAGGCAAATTGGAGGAGGGATTTTTTGCACTTTACCCTTCGAAAACACTATTAAGGTTTAGCAAGAAGACCATATATTTTAGCTTATTATGTACAAGCAAGTCACCCATCAGTGGAGGACCTAGCAAATTTTTCCAGGGGAGCAAAAATACACTAACTTAAAAAAATTAAAGGGGAGCAAAAATTCTGTAGTAATCATAATGTAGCTAGTTGCATCTGAACTCAAGACCTCTTGAGTATAAAGCTTATTGAATAACAAAGTAAGCCACCATTTGGTTGATAAGTATCTAAATAAATTGGTGTGACAAATATTTGATCATCAAAGACTATATATAGGAAAGCCGAAAAGTCAGGTGGAGCGGTCTACAAGGAAACTAAAAACTCAACAGCCCCCCCCCCCCCCCCAAGCAAGTTACGTGTCACCACGGGATCCCTTTCTATACCTCTTAGAAGTTTTCAACCTAGCTCTAAGAATATTAGATTGTTATCTTATTCTATTGGATTTGTTAGGATTAAAATTAAAACAGTCTAATTTGGCATTCATTGTCCAAGTAACCAATCATATCCTACCAATCATAATAACTATCGTCTCTCACAGTCTAATCTTTGTATAAACTTTAAAGAAGTAGAATGACAACCCATTCATATGATGGCTGAAAATTGAGTGAAAATATTGCAAACCAATTTTACCTACACAAAGCGCACACTATCAAGTTAGTAGTCTCTAAATTACCAATGGAGGGACTGCAAATGCTTCAAAATAAGTACCTGAGCTGAACATTTACAAAATGTTAAGTTGTTAAGAAATACTACTGTTGTACATAGTTCTAGCACCATATTTATTTATAATTGTCAATAGAATGGATCCACTATGCTTAAGTAGAAGTTTACTTGACTGAAAGTTACATGCTTTTGTACATAATTATTAAACTATGTCGATTGGTTCAAGAAATTATATGATTTGGTAACAATCATTATTTTTTTCTTATAGGAACGAATTCTGGAGCTGCTTTGATAGATTTAGAAACCAGAGCTTCATCGTGGGTGTACAGAACTAGAAGTGATATCTTATCTCAGCAATTCGATCACTCGGTAATAAGCTGTATCGTTGTGACATTGTCTTGTTTCCTTCTTATGGTTGTCACATCCTTTCTTGCGCTTTGGAATATCCAATTACTTCTACTGAAACAAAACAGATCACAACTTTAACTTACATGAGACCCAGTAATTATTTTGAACATGGTGAAATGCTGTTAGGTTTGTAAGGGATACTCTGCTCTCTCGATTCTGACTTTAATGAGTTAATCTCTTCATATCCTATCGAGAGTTCATTACTTTTCGTTTTGGAAGTGCCAATTGTTATCATAAATAGGATAGTTCTGGTGGAAAACTCAAAGCAACATGCTTTGGGTAGTGGCATAACCATAGTTAAACACTAGATTGTTTGAGTTAAAAATTGTACTTGATCACTGGCTTCTTATTTACTGCATTTAGGACCACTCGTTACTGGCTTATCCATGCAGGTACACAAACCATTCAAAAGTAGACACTGCAATTTGGTAGGATGATTTACAAGACCGCTTATGTAAAAATCTGTCACCATAAAAATAGCTATTTTGTGTGTGTTCCTAAAACCTAATTAGGTATGAACTTCAAGCTCATTATAACTTGAATTCTTTCCTATAAGTTATGAGACAATAGAATTGAGTATGTTATACTTAGAGAAGTGGTTACCTAGAGGTGGAAAGTTATATATCGGAGGAATTCAAACGGTCAATGTTGGAAAATAGACCGGTGGTTATGGTGATGTGCATGATTGTTGTGGGTATGGAATTAGGAATTCAGGGGCATTTTGATTCTTGATTTTGTATTGTTGTCTCTCTTTATAATAGCAAATACCTATATATATATATATATATATATATATATATATATATATATGAACATTTAATTACTATGAAGAGTGTTCTCCAATATTAGTCAAGTAGATTATATTCTTTCTAGCAAGGTAGATATGCTAGCATGTAAAGATTGCAAACTTATAGTAGGAAAGAGCTTAACCACAAAAATAGGCCGATGAAATTCGATATTAGTATTAGCAAATTGAAGAGAGACTATGATAACCAAGAAGATCTCTCTTGGACCATATGATGGAACTTGAAAGAAAACTTGGTACTATTTAAAGATAAAATGTTTATGGCAGGAAGATGTGATATTGAAAAGCTTACAATGTGATGTGTAGGACACCTGATTATATGAGGAAACTCGTGAGATTTTAGGATTGTATAAAGTAAACAGACTTCGGAAGGTATTTGGTAGTGGAACGAGGAAGTCCAAATGGTCAAGGCAAAATGAATTTCCGATAATGATGGGTAAAACTGTAGATAATAAAAGCTTAAATTATTAAATTAGCAAAGAAGGAAGCTAAGAAATCAGTTAGTGAAATTAAATCCAAGGCCTATGATTATTTGAATAAGAAGTTAGAAATTGTGGACTATGCAGGGAGATAATGATATTTATAGATTTTACAAGAGTAGGGAAATAAGGACTAAAGACCTAGTTAATATTAAATATATCAAGGTGCGGACCTATTACCATAAATCATCAGTAACAGAAAATGATATTTAGTGGTGGAGGAATCAGTTTCATGAGTTGTTAAATGAAGACAGCCTAGAAAATTTTAGTTTAAAGCACTTAAGCTAGTTTGGGATATGTCATATTGTTATTTGTCATAAACTTACGATTTATGAAGTTAAGAATGGGATGCAATTAATATAAAAACACATGACTTATTTCAGGATAGGTCATATATTTTCTACTAGTCCTAAAATTATGATATCTGAAGTTAAATATGTTGTAAATAAAATGAAATCTGCAAAAATAATTATAGAACCCAATGATATGTTTGTTGTGGGATGTAAATGTTTAGGATAGAAAAGATCGACTTGGCTAACTAATTTGTTCAAGCAAATTTAAGGACCAGATCTCAAGAATGGAGTAGTATTATAGTACTTATATATAAATACTATTCTTAATATCAGTTGGAATGTCTTGTATGTCAGCTGGTATATTAGTCTCAAAGGCAGATCTATATAGTCTGCCTATCCTCTTTGAAAAGTCGGTTAATGGTTGGTATTACGGCTCATCGGGTCAAAATATCTGGTATACCTGCCACGTATTGGGTACATTATCAGGTAGGGCAAGTATGCTATAAACTCGTTAAATAAATCTATTACGACAAGCCTAAATGGCAAACTCGGTTCTCTCTCGATTGAAAATAGAAGAAGAAAAGGATCAACAACTCTAAGTTTAACTTCCTCGAGTCGGTGATGATAGCGGTTGACACTCGAGGCTCCTCTTCTCTCCCGGTATCTCTCTCTCTCAATCTGCTCCCCCTGCTTTTTTTCTCCTCTGCTCTTTTCTTTGGATTCTTGTCATACACGTTATATTAATTTATTTTCTATATTGTCATAGGGTCATATCTCTTGATGTCCTGTATACCATATGGTATCTGATTTATGGTATGGTGGCGCCACCTACCGGTTTGGACGTGATATCCAATCCGATTCAGGAACCTTGTATATAAAAACAAGTTTGTAGTAGCCAAAGACAAGGTTGTGAAAGCGCTAGTCGGACGGGCACCCACCGACTAGTGCCTAGCCCGCCTAGGCGGCCACCTAGAACTAAACGGTTAAAAAAATATCTACTGAAAATTGCACAAAAGTCTCTAAAATCCAAAAAACATGCATAGTCGGGTCGGGCATCGGAGGGCTAGATAGGCGTCTAGGAGGGCACCGGGCACCTAGCACCTAGGCGGCCGCCTAGGCCGCCTTTTGGAACATTGGCCAAAGAAGAATCAAATTTATGAACCATACCATGGAGCTTGAACTCTCGAAGAGAGTAATTAAAGGTGAAGACGGGAAACTTTGGTTTTAGAGAATCATTTTAAGTTTTCCTACTCGGGATTTGCTAGCCATTTGTTTGGAAAATTAATGAATTTTTTTAAGGCATCAATGTAATGGTATTTATTGATTTGAAAACCATAGGATAGATTATTTAGGAGATCGTGGTGGCTTTTGATTAAAAGAATCTATAGTAGTTATATTGGGTTATATAGGATATTCAAGATGAAGATAGGATTACCATCGCACCATTCTCCATCTCCGATGACTTACATCAAGGATCAACATTAAGGCCTGATGCTTTTCAAAAAGTGGCAGTAGACACAACTTTTGACAGCATATGTATTGCACCATTCCCCATCTCCGATGGCTTACATGAAATATTAACATTAAGGTCTTCTTTGGGATTGCTGCTTTTCAAAAAGTGGCAGCAAATGCAGCTTTTGTCAGCAACCTTCAAACAGTTTCCAAAAAACTTGTCCCAAAATTGAACTGACTTTTCGTTTCTTTTTTGATAAGCAACTGTTACCGAAACATGTTTTGGAACTATTTTTCAAAAAAACAACCAGAAGCAACCAAGATAAGCAATCCCAAACCTAACCTAAGTGTCAGCCACTTTGCGATAGTTATGGATGAAACTACTGGCTTAATTCCCTTAGTTACCCGAACACTGACACAAACAGACTGATGCGATCCCGAATTACATCTCCTAGCTCTTTGCGTCACCAAAGGCTGGTCTTCTTCGCCTTCTTCCTAAGTATAAAGAAAATCACACAGACAAAAAATTTAAATCCAGGGACACTGACACAAATGCAGGGACAGTGACACTTGTAAAGATAAATAGATGGCTGTGGGTCACATGCACCATTTGAAGTCTAAAGGATCTCATGTAATTTGAGCAGCTTTGACATGGAGTTGTTGAAAGCTTAAAGCCCAACGATGGGAGAGAACAAAAACTCTGCCAACATTTTTCTTTTCCCTTTCCCTTCCCTCTAATAAAACCTCGAATGGTTGCTCCACCAATCCATTAATCAATTTCCTCCGCTAGCTTCACCACTCCACTCATCATTGCCAACATCTTCTCTGTCGGATGTCGTACTCCCTCCCGCCCACTCAATGCCATATCCATCTTATATCTAAAGTACTACTCAAATCGCTGTGCAGGAACATGGATACTTGGAACAATGTCCAAATCATTCATTGTACTAATCTCAAGGGGCACCAGTCAGTGAAAATGTGAAGACTAACTGATCATCTTTTTCCGTGTTAACCATCGATAATTCGTGAATAGTTAGTATTATTACATAATACCATGAATAATACACGAATTAAACAGTATATTCATGAACAATCTTATAATTCGTGAATATATCCAGTTTATCTTTTATTCTCGAATTATTCACGAACACTGTGCCATGTTATGGAATACAGTGCTGGACATTTAAAAGTCATGTTCATAATATGAATGTAGTTGAAATGAGAAAGCTAAGATGACCGGCAATTCGTTGATAAATAGGAATGCATAGATTGAGGATAAGATGAGTGTGTCAAGTGGTTTGGACATGTGCAACATACACTAATACATGTATCAGTTAAGAGGCAATATTAAAAGCAGGTAGAAACGGGGGTAGGGATTGAAGTTGTAAATAAGCATATGAGTTTTGTTGATTTCTTAAAGAACATGGCTCTTGGGAAGAAAACGGATTCAAATAGCAAACCCCAAAAATATGCGTTAGCTTTGTTGTTGTATGATATTCTTAGAGAAGCAATTGTGTGACAGTGTGATCCATGTGAAATGAGTCATGTTATTTACTTATTTAGTGTTGATGGACAGCATGCCTTGTCGAGAGCAATGTGCATACTAGACAAACTTTATGGGAACATATCTTGGTTATTTTATGATTCCTTGGGAGATCTGTCATGCTAAAGAAGGCATGGAATTTCTGTGTGAAGTGGAAGAGATTTTTAAGGATCTGTGCATAAACAAAAATTAAATGTCTATAAGCTTCGTACCCATTAGTCAGGGAATGTTCTTTGTTTATGATCTTGGCTGCCATCTGATCCGCAACTTCCACCAGAAACTTTTTGTCAGGCCAATTTTCTGTCTTACTTATATTCTCCATGATTAATTTTTCTAATCAAAATGAGTTAATTGTGAGGAACTACTCAGGATTATATGGTGTTTGACCAATCAAACATATGTGGACTTTATTATCAAATCTGGCATTTGTAAGTATATCTTGTTTGTCATATTATCTATAAGTACTATTATGATCTTATTAAGCATATTGGTGATGCTGGCGAGTGTTTTGTTCTAACGGTTAACATTGAACTTGTTTAGCACAAACTATGGTTATGTAGATCATTTTCTGTAGTTATATTGCGTCACTTGATCAATTTTAGTTATAAAAACGTAAATTTGTTTTATTTTCATATTGTAGGGAAACATTGTTCTATGTGGGCAGCGAAATGGAGCGATTATTGCAGTTGATGTGAGGCAGAAACAGTCACGTTGTTTAGAGGTTTCATCTACTTCTCTTACAACATCAGGTGTTCGCAAAGTAGTCCGTCCTTCTCCAGTTAGGCATGACACATGGTCTACTAAACAAAAGTTTGAGGTACTCCAGAAAAGCATATACTTTATAAATTTTGCAAACAATTATTGTTCTTCATTCACTTAGTTTCTTTTAGTTATTGAGAGAAGAAAAAGGATGTCAATATATTTGGAACTTTAAAAGTCAAAGGGTGAAAAGTTGAAAGATCTATTATAATTATGTTTAAAGTTGTGATAGTGACCATGCCTTGTACCATCAAAATGGGTTGGGTTTTGGCCCTCGGATCACAAGTGTAAGAAAGGCTCACAGATAGGTGTGTTGGCCATTCATTGTTCTCCACAATATAATTTGAGTGGTAACCCCCGGCCATGATAAGCTACCCCTATTCTTAACACTAGTAATCTATGTCCAGACTGCTCACGTACACTTGTCCAATACAGAACGTGACCGTGGGCTATGATCCATCTATGGAACCTAGCATATCCCCATAGCTGGCAGGTTGTCCCTGTTTATTCATCATCATCATCCAAGCCTTCTCCCATCAGAATGGGGTCGGCAATGGAGCATAAGAAAGCATCGATGTCTACACCAAGCTCATGTGGATAGAAGCTTGATATTGTGAACATCTTTTACATATTACATACTTTGATCTTGAGCTATGTTGCATGGACATGACATGATATGGATATGGTGAGACATGGTTTTATGTTTTGTCATGTACATGCCATGTCCAATACGTATGTGACACTGCTATGACAAGATACAGAATTACAGAATCAGAAACATGCTAGTCATTGACTTGTGTATATTTGTCTTATCTAATTTGATATGTGTTCGACAGAGGTCACAACATGGACGCAACAATGGTGTTCGAGTTCCCTTGCTAGTTCCTACTTCTTGAACTCGTCAATTCTCATGTCAATTACTATTCCCAGCAAACAATTACTTTAAGAGGAAATAAATTGACGACTAGGATTTATAGCACTATATTTATAGCATAAACATGCTTGTGCAGAAACAACGCTGTATGATATTTAATTTATGATTGAACCTCTTGCAGATCACGTTATAATCTTTCATGTGATAAGATGACGCTTGTCTTTTTCTTTTTCAATCAATAATACAGCAACACCTTTGACATACGAAATACTTAGTTCTTGAGCTACTGAATGGACACGAACACAACATGATCATATGCTGCTGTAGTTGTCGGGTGTCCATGAATTGTTCAAGATGTGTCTGACACTAGCATGACAAGATAAGGTTTTGCGAACTAAGAGTTGCATACATGGAGTCATTTTGGCATGTATATTTTGACGTATCATGGCAAAATATGTATGACAGATAACACACAAACTGAAATGGTTTGGAGATTTACATGCTTCCTAGTTCTTGAGAGCTATTGATTCTCGTGCCACTTACTATTCCCACAAAAACAATTACTTAAAGAGAATGAAATGACTGAATAGGAGTTGTCCTTTATCGGTAGTATGTTTATAGCTAAGGCATGCTTGTGAAATGTATTGCTTTAATTTGAGTGTGCTCTTGTTGTTCACATTATAAAATTTGTTTTACATGTTATGAATGATGCTTGATTGTCTTTCATACAGATCAAGAACAGATCTTCTGGTCCTTTCCTGTCCTCATCAGTTTGCAGGTATTATTCTGTGTGATAGGTGCCTTATATTTGTTGTTTCATATGTTCCTCTTTGGGCTTATATGAGGTTTGTTTGCAGTTTGGTAGCACTTCGGTCTGATGATCAGTACTTCTTGGGAGGCTCCATGGATGGATCTGTGAGTTCTCAGACTGTTTTTCTTCATATGATTTTAGTACAGTAACATGCACTGTCTGCTTTTTGGAGTAAGGCAAAGACACACCTGGTCTTGAACCAGGGATCACATACGTTCCACTCTCCAAGCTACTTTATTGTTGATCATGTCATAATTTTATGGCAATCTCCGTGTTCACATATTGTTTTGGACCTTTTGTAGACCTGTTCTTTCTGGACTGGAAATTTGAGAATTAGCAATTCAGAGTTCAACAAATGGATAGTCTACTACATAGGTGACTTGATACTTACAAAATAGTTCCAACAATTAAAAGGTTTTGGCAGAATTGGTTCACTTAGGAACACTTCCAGCAAGAATCATTCTGAAACTTAAATAAAACTTGTGGATCAGATACCATGTCAGATATGTGTTTTGTTTTTCTGGAATGTAACAAAATGGGAGAAACATGAGGAAGAAGGTGCTGTTGTTAAACAAGATGAGCTAACTAAGACAAAATGCAGAACAAGAGAAAGAAAGAGAGAAGAGGGAAAAAAAAAAGCCCCTTATACAAGGGGTAGGTCCTCTTCCAGTTTAAAAGAGAAAACTTGGAACTTCCAACTTATGAAATGGGTTGGGTTGGGTTCACTTCATGTAGGAAAATGGGTCTGGTTCAAGCATAAATCAGAGACAGATTAGAAGAAAAATATAAAATGGTTTGGCTTTGGTTTAGTTGAATAAATTCTGATCTGGCCCGTATTAACATTAATTATTGGTTTTTTTTCTTTAAATAACCCAAACAAACACTAATTGAATACACATCTTTTGACAAGTGCACTGACTAGCAAAACATACATTTCTAGCAATTTGGCTCAAGGAATACATATCTTACATATAAAGTATATTATATTAATAGCTTATTGAACTTTGAAGTATGAAGGATGGAAATATTGAACATGGAACTTCCTTGACACTATGCCAAATATGGCTTGCCCATGTGACCCAAAACATAGTTGCAAGTGATTTAGCATGGTTGTTATCATGCCAAAGCACATAATTGAGAAAATAACATATGTTTGCAGTGATTCCTTGCTAGAACTTTTTGAAACGTATTGAACATGGTTAAATATAGATATTATTAGCATCTAATGTATAGAATATGTATATAGATACTATTAGCATCTAATGTATAGAATATGTATATATTGATAGTGGTAATGCCATAACAACCATCAGGAGATTGATTTTTATTGTAGATATCACTTCATGTACAAACATTTGTTTATTAGTGATGAACTTATTCTGGCATTTATTATTTGTTATATATGATAACTTCTATTATATTGCTTGTAGTTTCGTAATAGGGTCTGTAGAATGGAAGCAGTGGATTTGAGACTATGATATGATCACCTTGACAGGATCTGAATTCGTTGGAAGCTTCGTTCTAAAATGTTCATTGTCGTAGGATCTCTAAGATTGACATTAGAGAATCTTGATAAACTTTGGTATATTCTGTGTACTTATACGATGGTTGTGACGGGTCTCACTAGTGTTGGTGTGTTTCCCAACTAAGTGGAGAAAACCTCTACAGAAAAACAAAAAACATTTTTTTTTTACAAAGGAGCGGTATACTACCGTTATACCATCGTCCAATTATTTGCTTTTGCCATATTTTGGCAGAAAGTCTGGCTACCCCAGAATTCTTTCTGCGGTACACAGGCGATGTACCACCACCAATATACTGCTAGTGTTCCGCTGGCAGGGCTGAAGGCCCGAATTTGGTGATTTTTTTATCACCGTTGGATCGTGATCAACGGTCCAGATCTTTTGGTGGGTTGAGTGGCTTAAATAGGGTCTCCTAACCCTAATCTCCAAGTTTCTACAACCAAAAGGAGAGTTTTCTCAAGTGCAATTTCTTCAACTAAGGAGAGGAAGAAGGATTTGAAGTTTTGGGTTGATTTGGAGAAGGGGATTGCTTCGAGGAGTTCCACACCGATTCATTCTCGTCTTGTTTTCGATAAATCTATTTCTCTTTGTAATCTATTTCCATTGCTAGAGTTGTGTTTGATCCGTGTGGTTTAGTGGAGAAGATTGTAGAGGGTGTGTGTCTTTAATTCATTAGTGAAGGCTTTTTCGGTTGAACTCTGATCGTTTGTTGGATTTTTCCGTCTGGGTTTTTCCACATAAAAATTGTTTGTGTTTGCGTTGTGCTCTTTGTGATTTTTTTTGGATTGTGTGTGGGTTTGTTTTTCTTCAGTCCTAACAATTTCTTCCAGTTTGTGGAACAATTTTCGAATTCATTCCCAACCGAGTGGTAGAGCAAGGTTACTAGGTGTCAGGGGTTGACAACCAAACCTAGGAGAAGAGATGGATGCGAAGCCAATGAGCATGGTAAACATGAACGGTTCCAACTATCACTATTGGCGGAGCAAGATGAAGGATTTGCTATTTGTCAAGAAATTGTATTTTGCTTCCGAGAAGCCAGTTGATAAATCAGAAGAGGACGAAAGTTTCGAGCATATACAAGTGTGTAGGTATATCAGACAGTTTGTGGACAAGAACGTATATAATCATTGACAATATTAAGCACGAAAGGACTTTGTGGGAGAAGTTGGAATTTTTGTATGTAAAGAAGATCAGAGTTAATAAGTTCATGGTTTGACAGAAGATGGGTCTTAGGTACAAGGATGGTTAGTCCATTATGGATCACTTGAGTAAATTCCATGACGTGATTGGACCATTATTTTCTATGGGAGTAAAGTTCGACGACGATTTATAAGGACTTTGGTTGTTGTGTACTTTGTCGGACTCTGGGAGACTATACGAGTGTCCATGATCGCTTATGTTCCATAAGGCGTGGTTAGTCTGGAGTACGCCAAAAGTGGGGTATTGAATGAAGAGACGCGGAGAAAATCTCAAGTCACTTCATCTATATCCTATTTAGAGGTACTTGTTTCAGAGAGCCGAGACATGAGTAAAACAAGGGTCCGGATGGTGGCATGTACAAGAGCAGAGGGTAGTCCAAGGGTTGGTACGTGGACTTCGAATGTTACCATTATGGCAAGAAGAGACACATCAAGCGAAACTCCTTCGTTTAGAAGAGAAGAAGGATGACAAAGGAAAACAAAGTGAGGACACTACAATGGTCGTCTCAACACATGGAGACGGTGTCATTATTGCGGTGATGAGGTTATCGTGAATCTCGCATGCGATGACAAATCTTAGCTGGTGGACTAAGGAATTTTGGCGCACATATCTCACAACATGATAATGTTTGCCAAATACACAACATAAGATTGTTGAGTGTTGAAGATGAAAAACGGGAATGTGTCAAAAGTGATTGCCTGCAGCTGGACCGGCTCCGGTTCCTTTTCTTTTTCTCAATCTACCTTTTGGATACCCTTGGTGGAAGCAATGATTGGGATGTGCATTTGAAAACAAATACAAGAGCAATTGTGTGCTCAAAGATGTTCATCGTGTCATCGATGTCCATTTTAACCTGGTGTCGATTGAAAGATTGGATAATGAGGGATTCTTCAATATCTTCGAAAACGATCAGTAAATTTTTCTAGAGGTTCATTGGTGATTGCCATAGAAAATAAGAAGTCAGGTCTTTACTATATTATAGAAGGTGAACGTAGTCACTGATGCATCTATCGGGTCGTGACACAGACGACTCAGCCATATCAGCGAGAAAGGAATGAGCTACTTGTTATACATTAAGGCTATTCCAGGATTAAAGACTACAAAATTGGAGAAGTGTATGCACTGTATGGTTGGGAAGCACCATAGGGTGTATTTCCAAAGTTACCCGTCTTCAAGGAAGCCGATATGTGATGATACGAATGGCTTCACAGGCAGGTTTTTGTCCAAGCATAGGTTGTTTGAGCTGATTCACTCATACTTCTACAGTCCTATGATGGTAAAATATATTGGTGGTATTTTTAATTTGTAACTTTTATCGATGATTGTTCCAAAAAAGTTAGGATCTATGCTATAAAGACTAATGATTAGGCCTCCTTTGAAAGGATGATAGACTAGAAGTTAAAGTGTGTTCGGTCCGACAATGGCGGTGAATACATTGGTCTCTTTGATGCATATTGCAAAGAACAGGGAATACGACACCAAAAGTCTTTGTCAAAGACGTCTAAACTCAATGACGTGACGGAGCGTATGAACATGACACTAATGGAGGGGATGGTGTTTGCTCTCAGAGGCAAACTTGTCGAACATTTATTGGGGTGAGGCTCTAAACACTATTGTTTATGTTATTAATTTGTTTTCTAGTGGTCCTTTGCAAGATAACGTGCCTGACAAAGTATGGTACGAGAAGGAGCCGTCATATAATTACCTGTGGGTGTTTGGGTGTTGCATGTACCGAAGGACGAGAGGTCCAAACTTGAGCCAAGGACGAGATAGTGCGTCTTTGTTGGCTTTGGTCGGGATGATTTCGGGTATATACTCTACGATCCCGTGGAAAGAAAACCTCTACCGAAGCTGGGAAGTGGTATTCCTCGAGGATCAGATCACGACCAACACTCAGAATTCCAAGATGCCTTCTAGGGATGAGGATTTGTCTGAGTTAGAGTCATCGCGCTTCAAGCCGTTTCCAGAGGACATTACAGAGATTTCAGTTATAGGGGAAGCCAGTACATGGAGTTGCTTCCAACCTTAGTTATCAGTTTGCTGATGGTGTTCAGGGTAACCCTCAGGAGGATAAACATGTTGAGGAGGTAGTTGCTGAAGGGGATGAGGTCGTCGATGCACAACCAGCACCAGATGCTCCATTGACGAGAAGCAAGATAGAGCATTGATTATCCACTAGGTACTCGTCTTATGAGTACGTGCTATTGACTGACGCGGGAGAACTTGAAAGTTTTGCAGAAGCGATGGAGGACGAAGACAGGATTGGATGCAGGCTATGCAGGAGGAGATGAGTTCCTTACATGCCAACTCCACTTATGAGCTGGTGCGTTGCCAAAGAGAAAGAATATTTTAAAGAATCGATGGGTGTTCAGAGTGAAGTAGACAAAATATGCTACTCCTCGATACAAGGCGAGACTGATAGTCAAGGACTAAAGTCAGCAGAATGGCACAGATTTCGATAAGATCTTCTCGTCAGTCGTCAAGTTATCTATTCGGGTGGTGCTGGTCTTAGTAACTTGTTCCGATTTGGAGATTGAGCAAATGGATGTCAATATGGCGTTTGTCCATGATGATTTAGAGGAGTTATACATGGAGCAGCTGAAGGGTCTATGTAAGAAGGACACATCACATTTGGTCTGCGGATTAACGAAGAGTTTGTATGGACTGAAGAAGGTTCCGCGGCAGTGGTGCAGAAAGTTTGAGTCGTTTATGAGAGAGCATGGTTATGTTCGTACGATATCAGACCATTGTGTTTCTGTGAAATTTTTTGTATAATTTTATCATATTTTTTCTTTATGTGGATGATATGCTATTGGTGGGTCTAAATGTCACTAGGATAGCGAAGTTGAAGCTTAAATTAGTTGTCTTCTCTATAAAGGATTTGTGCGCAACGAACACTATTCTAGCAATGGAGATCAATCGAGAGAGAGAGAGAGAGAGTCCAAGTTGTTTTGGTTGTCCCAAGAGAAGTACATTCACTGAGTACTTCAGCGTTTTGGGATGGATGGGTCAAAGAAAGTGAGTACCCTCTTGCAGCTCACTTTAGGCTCACTGCGGGACAGTGTCCATCAACCGAGGACGAAAAGGAAGATATGAAGAGAGTTTCGTATGTGCTTTAGTAGTGAGGAGTCTCATGTATATTATGGTGTGTACAAGATCATATATTATTCACGCAGTAGGCATAGTTAGCAGGTATCTTTTCAATCTGGGGAGGATATGTTGGAGGGGGGTCAAATGGGTTCTTCGTTATCTTCAAGGAACTGCTGATTGGAAGTTTTCATTCAGAAGTGATGAATTGAAGCTAGTTGGGTATACCGATACTGATATGGCTGGGAATGTGGATACCAGAAGATCGACTTCGAGCTATGTTATGATGTTTGCTGGTGGAGCAGTTTCGTGGCAGTCGCAAGTATAGAAGTATGTTGCTTTGTCTACGATAAAGGTCGAATTTATTGCGGCGACAGAGACTTGTAAGGAGTTATTATGGATGAAGAAGTTCCTGCACGAGATGGAGCTAAAGCACGAGCAGTATGTTTTGCTTTGCGATAGCCAGTGTTATTCACCTTGGAAGAATCAAACGTTTAATAGTCGGTCCAAACATATTGCAACTCAATATCACTGGATACGAGATGTGCTTGAAACAAATGACGTGACTATTGAGAAGGTCCATACAGAGTACAATGGAGGAGACATGCTCACGAAGGTTCTGTCGAAGGAAAAAATTCGAATATTGCAGAAGGATCGTCGGAATGACAAGCTCCTCCAACTATTGGGAAGGAAAAGATTTATTGGTGTATTTTCCAACTACGCCAGAATTCTTTCTGCGGTATATCGGCGGTATACCTCTAGTGTTTTCCCGACGGTTTCCAGCGGGAACGGCCGATTAGCCTGCGGGAGATCGGGACGTGACAGGACTGAAGGACCAAATTTGGTAATTTTTTTATCACTGTTGGATCGTGATCAACGATCTAGATCTTTTGGGGAGTTGGGTGGTTTAAATAGGGGTTTCTTGACCTTAATCTCCAAGTTTCTACAAATAAAAGGAGTGTTTTCTCAAGTGCAATTTCTTCAACCAAGGAGAGGAAGAAGGATTTGGAGTTTTGGGTTGATTTGGAGAAGGAGATTGCTTCGAGGAGTTCCACACCGCTTCGTTCTCGTCTCCGGTAACTATTTCTTTTTGCAATCTATTTCCATTGCTATTTGAAGAGTGGTGTTGATCCGTGTGGATCGGTGGAGAATTTTTTAGAGGGTGTATCTCTTTAGTTCATTAGTGAAGGCTTTTCCGGGTTGGACTGATGTTGTCCCGTGTTTTTTTCCATCTAAGTTTTTTTCACGTAAAAATCAACCGTGTTTGCGTTGTGTTCCTTGTGATTGTTTTGGATTGTGTTTGGGTTTGCGTTTTTCTTCGGTCCTCACAATTTCTCTCGGTTTAGGGAACGGTTTCTGCGTTCGTTCCCAACAAGAAGTCCCTAGTGCGGGAGAAGTTTAAGAATGCAAGTGCAAATAAAGTAAGACTTCATCTAATCTTCTTCGGTCCTCACAATTTCTCTCGGTTTAGGGAACGGTTTCCGCGTTCTTTCCCAACAAGTCCCTAGTGCGGGAGAAGTTTAAGAATGTAAGGTGCAAATAAAGTAAGACTTCATCTAATCTAAAAACTCCAGTTTTTAGATTAATTAGTCCTAATTGGAATAAGACATCCTAATACATAAATATTCTGGGATTAATTAGTCCATTTAGGACTAATTAAACTGGTAGACCATAAACCTAATCCCAAAATATTCTTGAGATTTGATATGGTGCAAAATAAAGTAAGACTCTATACTCAAGGAATTAGGATTGCCATCAGATCTTTCCTACTAGTGGCAGGCCCTATCCTTGAGCATCTATGTATATGGTACAAGGGAAGCCCTAAAACAATATAAAAACTCCAGTCCCTCCCCTCTATCCATTCCTCATTTTTGCACTTGACAAGCCGATTGCCCACTGTAGCTGGCAGATCGGACAGCAGCAACTGAGCCCAAAAAGGGTTGTTCCAACCTACTCTCCAGAGCGGGTCTTCGTGTTTTATTGTGAAAGTTCGTGTGCGTAATCTATGATGCGAAGTAAATTCGTTGTTTTGATCTACTTTGACAACAATATGGATCATTGTTGATTTGAGTACATAAAGAGTTGCGAGATTACTTATGCGAAGTAAGAGTTCTTCGCCTACATCGTAGTTGCCGGAGGAACTCGTGTAGATCACCATTAGAGGTTGGACACTTATGTGTCTCGTTGTATAGTATAGGATTCCATGAGGGGCTGTTTGGTAAGGAAGAAGTGAGCTTGGGAGTGGGCCAATTTCAGAAAGTAAGTTCTCTCTTGTTTGGTATAAGAGGAAGTTGGATTTGTGAGTGACAGTCTCTAAGTGGCTCACTTGTCTAGTGTGTTTTGGCCTCTTCGACTTCCTTCTCACGTGGATGAGGGATGAAGTGTGAAGGAATTATTATTTTTTTAGTTAGTATATTTAATATTTAGTTAAAACTAATCAATAATTAAACTAACAAATAAGTAATGAATAATTAATTAATATTTAGTTAAAATTTTAAATTTGATTTTTTTATTCTTAGTTACTGTTAGTTTTTAGTATAATAAAGTTTTTATATTATTTTTTTTTGTACTAAGGTTTGGACTTATGTTGCATTATCACGAATACGACACGGTAAATAAGGATATGATGGACATGCCATATATTTTGGTGTGGTTATGTAGTGTCACATAAATATTTGTTGATTTTTTGATACGTATCCGATATGACAATGCCTAAAAGTTTGGATGTCATTACTTCCTAAATTTGGACTAAGTTTACTTGGATTGTCTAATCATTAGTAAATAAAATAATTAATTACTATTTGAGATGATTTATTTATTTTATTATATAATTAGAATAATTAATTACTTAATCAAAAAAATTAATTAATATTAATTAGTGTAACTACTATTCATCTTTATTTGTTTAACTAATCATCATAATTTTATTATTATAATATACTTTCCCACTTTCTTATCCGAACCAAAAACATTTGTCGCCTACTAGAGAACAAGAAAGTGCATACACTTTCCATCTTTGAAAGTGCAAATCCAAATCTTCCTCCACTTGCGGTTTACCAAAGCGGCCCTTAGTGTATGTGTTTTAATAGGATTCACATGTTTATAGATCAAATATGGTTCATGAGGTGTCATCGAATAGGATTCTATAAACATGTGAATCCTATGAAACATGTTTGCCAGCTACAAGAGTTAAACACATACAAGATCAGTTGATGGATTGTTGTTGTTATTGGTTCTTTCCCAGCTAAAAGAGTTGAATCTTTCTGTGGAAACTTCTCAGGCTAAAATTTAGGCATTATACTGGACTTCAGTTTGATGGGAACTTGCTATGTTTGTGATGGTGATGTGGTTGCTTTCTTATATAATGTCTTTTCCCCCCTTTTCAAATAAAGACACTGGTCTATGGTCTACATTGATAAATTTATACTGTAGGTTGTTTGCTTTTTTGGCAGCAAGTGAAATGATCGTATATTCCTCAAAAAGTTAATTTCTTCAATGCTGGCATAGATTAAGCTCTTTGACCGCCGTCTTCTTCAAAGAGGTGCTGTCCAGTCATACAAAGGACACGTGAACTCCCACAGCAATCTGCAGCTTGGAGTCAACCCATCAGAAACACTTGTATTATCAGGTTTTTTAAGTTCATGTTTAATATTGCATTGTTATTCGTCTTTTGCTGGGCTATTTTCACATTCTAGCGTTCCAAAACATCCATGTCAGGTGGAGAGGACTGTTATGTGAGAATGTGGAGTCTCAAGAGCAGCGAGCTAGTCTTCGAGGAAAATGTCTCGAATTCAATCATTTCAACAGTGTGCTGGAGACGAGGTAGGAAACAAGTCAACTCTTACGTTTGTTAATTCAATTGTTACAATCACGGGGAAGCAAGAAACCTGTTTTGTTACTCGTATTATTGATGCTCTGTCCCACTCCCATCAGTCACAAATCACGGGGAAGCAAGGAAACAAGTCAACTCTTACGTTTATTATTTTCATTAAGAAACCAACACTTTGTTGTAGGAATGGATGGTTTTCTGAGACGATCGCCATTATATGAAGATAACCCACTTGAGATGAACCATAGTCACGGGGCATGGTTGGGATCAGTCGATGGGATACATTACATGCACATCGCTTAACTTACACCAAGGAAACGCTCGCAGGAGAGTTGCAGATGAAACTAAAGAAATTATTTGCACAAGTGAATGCTGTTCACAAAGCTATCTTGCCCTCTGCAGCGGACAATTGAGTTTTAGGCAGAAATCTTTTGTTTTTGTTTTTAATTTTGTTTTGACTTGTGAGACCTATGTACTAATTTGTAATCCTGTGAATTAGTTGTATATTAATTTTTTTCTTCTCACTTCATGTCAAGTGTATTTAGATATTCGACTGCTTGGAATACTGCTGTTCTACTACGAGTTTCTAGTGGAGTCATCATCTTAATCTTGGTACAAAACTTTTGAGCATTTTTGGAAAGCGAGGGATATACCACTACCTCAAGCTGGAGCTAACTCTTAACTGCTTACTCGTGCTGATTTTAGACAAAAGTTATCAATGATGCCCTCTTTTTGATTCGCTCAATCCTCTTATGGTGGAATATGAGATTGTCAGCAATATAAGATTTGATCCTCAGTGCAAACACATACCAGTAGAAACTCCAAAGCCAAGTTCTCCAAGCAAAGGTCTAATCAATACCAACTCGCATACGGTATTAGCCATGGCTCTATACTTGGAATTGGTGCTTGGTAGGGACGTGATACTTTGTTTCTTGCTCTTCCAAGAAATAAGAATTACTTCCAACGACCCTTTGAGTACCCAAAGCTGGAGTACGTTAAATTTCTTTCAGGTGCACTCTTCAAGTATCTTAAAATAGGAGCTGCAAACTCCCAATGAGCTATCCTAGCTAGGATCAGCAATGAACTGACTGACTACACTAACATAAAAATACCATGTTGAGCATCAGTAAAATAGTTCTAAGCTATCCACTAATCTCTTGTATCTTCCTTGATCACTCAACTATTTTACATTGTCCTGATATTAGCTTAACATTCAGATCCAAACATGCTTTCTCTGGAAAATAAATATACCTTCCTTAGACCTGGCAACCTCGATGCTAAGAAAGCATTGTAACCTTCCCATGTCTTTAGTATGAAGTTGCTTCTGAAGGGAAAATTATAAATATGCAATACCTCTATGAACATCTCTAGGGATGACAACATCATCAACATATACATCCAACAAGCACTATGATGACGACATATAAGACATGATTGACCGTTTTTTAGAAGTTGGCCATAAAGGGATCTTCTCTTCCTCATTGAAGTTGCCGTGAGTAAATGCATTTTCGAGATCTAGCTGATACAAAAGATGTATCATTGTCATATTGGCAACTAGAGAGGTGGTCTCATCATAATTATTGAGAAATTGTCTCAATTTAATGGACTTAATTCATTCAAGTGGTGTAAAGTACATATTTATAGACAAAGTTGTGCTCTCTTTCCTTGTGTTTTTCTAATGTGAGACTAAAACTAAAAGAAAAACTGTAAAGACTCTAGGCTATACAATGAACATGAACAAACTATCTTCTACACTTTCCTGCAAGCTGGAGCGTAGATGCCGAGAGCTTCAAGCTTGGATAAAAAGTGAAGATATTTGATGAGGCAAGGTCTTGGTTAGATTGTCGATGATCTGTCACATAGTAGGAACATGTTGTAGCTGAACCTCACGAAGCTTAACCTTCTCCTGAATAAAATGACAATCAACCTCCATATATTTTGTGCACTTATGGAATAATATGTTTTCAACAATATGAATAGTTGTCTGGTTATCATAGTAGAGAACCACATGAGAAGGAGCAACACCAAGATATGTAAGCAAACTCTTCAACCATGTTAGCTCGAAAACCGCATGAGCATCAAGCAATACTCAATTTTCACAGAAGAACGGGCAACAACAGTTTGCTTTTTGCTCCGCCTAGTCACAAGATTGTCGTCGAAATAAGTACAGAAGCCACACATATAACGACGATCGTCCACTAACTCGCATAATCAACATCGACATAAGCGGTCAGGGGAATAACAAAGGAAGGATGATATGCGAGGTCCTGACCTGAAAATTCTTTTTAGGTAGGAAAAAATACACTCAACAACCTGAAGATGAGATACCCAAGGAGAATGCATGTACGGTCTCACAATACTCACAACAAAGAAAATATTTGGACGAGTGACATTCAAATATATCAACTTTTCAACAAGACACCTATATTAATTATGATTGTGTAACAACAATTCGTGTGCAGAACCAAGAAACGAGAGCATTAAATTCACATCCATAGGAGTATCAGTTGGCTTACACCCTAAATAGCCAACATCATGTATAAGATCTATAAAATTCTTTCGCTAAGATAAAATGTCACTCCCCGTTCTAATTATCCATATTTATACGTGTATTTTATTCAATATACTATCATCTCTATATTTTCTTGTATCCGGTATCGATGCAATATCATCTACCTTATGTTAGTGTACTCGTACCTGATATAGGTCCAAAGATCTTGTTATTGACTTCCTAATTGTGTCTCGAGAGTCGTACTGACAGGTCGTCCTTAGGATAATCGACAGGTCTAAACTAATTAGTTACTTATATAACTTGATTTTAATTTTGTTTTCGGCAAGATAATTATATGGGAGACCACCCTAGATCCATAGATAGACTCTTGGCATTGTCATATGTAGTGCCCCGCTCCGCGTTGGCACTATGTACAAGAGATATCGATTTGCTGACTCAAAAATGATAGCTTCCTTAAGAGCTCCTTGTTGAACCAGGAGATGACTGATCTAGGTGAGTGGGCAAAACTTCATTCTCTGATTCTTGCACGCCTTAATAATGAATCTAAGTTTTTGAATGCTTGTTCTAAGAAGATAGTTTCATAAGAAGAATGATAGAACATGCCTCTGCATGCTTAATAAGAGAACTCACATAGCTTGTCATTGAAACGAACATGCCTGCTTAACTAGAGAACTTGAAATGCTTGTCTAAAGAGTAAGAGATTTTTGGAACATGTTTCCATATCGCTTGTGTTTTGATAGAACCACATCATGCTTGAACTTATTCAGAGTGGGCGGCCTGTCCACACAGAGATAGAAGAGAAGAGATAGATGGTCTACTTGTTCATATCGTCTGCATTGTAGAGTTTATCTGATAGTGTTTCATGCATTCGCATCGGTCGGATAATGGCTATTAGTGAAGAGCTGAACCTTGGTCACGGTTGCTAATGATAGTGAAGAGCAACCATGAGTCACAGCTGCTAATAACATCAGATAAATGAGTCATTGGTTAGCTGGATTACCGCTACCGATCTTGAGTTTCTCGGGGACCGAAAGCATATAGATAGTTCATCTTGTTGCTTGATAAATGATAGTTCCTAGATGGTGCATTATCCCTAGAGTCTTTGGGTATAGCTCACGAGACACGCTGCGTACACCCTGATAATAGAGTAATCGGCTTGCCTTTTATGCTTGAATGAATCAAAAATGAACTATGTTTTAAAAGATGTTTCCAAAAGAAGTAATATGACTCCGTTCCTGTGCTGCATGTAACGAACATAGGTAAAACTAGAAAGATCACTAGTAATATAATATTTTATCACATGATTACTTAGTGTTGGTTTTAGTGAATGTTGCTTCTGTTCAGTTGATTTTAGACTCACCAGTACTTTCTCCAAAGTGCTGATCCACCAACAGTTTACTTGTTCCCAGGTGCTGGATCGTCCGAGGAAGCGATAGGCGTGCCTCATCCCCAAGACCCGAAAATCTGGTTTCGATGCCTTGAGCCATATCGATTGCTTTAAGCTGCTTTTGTATAGAGGGACATAATGTATGAAACGATGCCATTGTATTCAGAGAACCTCGTGCCTTGTGATTTGTCTCGTATACTCAGATGGATTATTGTTTGCAATATTGTCCCTCCGCTGCTTACTCGATCGATTCGATGATAGCCACAACTTTAACGATATTGCCTTGTGCGGGCGCAACCCCAGGCTCGCACGGCATCACGTCCCGATGGCAAACGACAATACATGCCCCGCGGGAGCGTCGAGGCACGATGATTAGCGCCCGGTGGGGGCGTTGTCAGGACCTTCGGGATCGGGGCGTGACATAATGGTATCAGAGCAACTCGATCTTCTGGCCTTACGCCCATTTCGTTGTTGTTCTTAGATGAAGATTCCTTGTACATTGATATCATTATTGAATAGAGCATTCTATACAATAAGTCCATAGATATTCTCAAAGTTGTGTAAACGTTTTCTGGATTTGATTTGTTGCTTGAGAGTTGTGCTTTCGTGTTTGTGGTTTGCTAGAGTTTTCGATTGAGGATGGTGAGGGATGAGGACTATCGCTGCTCTGGATATCGAAAAGTTTCTCCTTGAGTTTCGAGGACGAAACTCTTTCTTGGTGGGTAAGTATATAGTGTCCCGCTCTGCGTCGGTACTATGTATAAGAGATATCGATTTGCTGACTAAAAAATAATATCTTCCTTAAGAGCTCCTTGTTGAACCAGGAGATGACTGATCTAGGTGAGTGGGCAGAACTTTATTATCTGATTCTTGCACGCCTTAATAATGAATCTGAGTTTTTGAATGCTTGTTCTAAGAAGATTGTTTCATAAGAAGAATGATAGAACCTGCCTCTGCATGCTTAATAAGAGAACTTACATAGCTTGTCATTGAAACGAACCTGTCTGCTTAACTAGAGAACTTGAAATGCTTGTCTAAAGAGTAAGAGATTTCTTGAACATATTTCCATATCGTTTGTGTTTTGATAGAACCACATCGTGCTTGAACTTGTTCAGAGTGGGCGGCCTGTCCGCACAGAGATAGAAGAGAAGAGATAGATGGTCTACTTGTTCATATCATCTGCATCGTAGAGTTTATCTGATAGTGTTTCATGCATTATATCGGTCGAACAATGGATATTAGTGAAGAGCTGAATCTTGGTCATGGATGCTAATGATAGTGAAGAGCAACCATGAGTCACAGCTGCTAATAGCATCAATAAAGCAGTCATTGGTTAGCTGGATTACCGCTATCGATCCTGAGTTTCTCGGGGACCGAAAGCATATAGATAGTTCATCTTTTTGCTTGATAGAGGATAGTTCTGTCATGCCCCAGTCCCAAAATACGTAGGACTAGGAATCCGTAAGCATGCCAGTCGTATGTATATGGTAACTCCAATATATGGATATCATAATACACACGTACGCTGTAACATGAATGTTAACTCACATGTGGTATATATAATGTCACAGGTCACAGAAAATAATAATCTCATCCACACAACAAGTCATAGAAAGAAATAACTAAACTAGAATAATGAGTCTGAAATATCCAAAAATAATAGTCGGGTGGAGACAAATCCACTACCAATGACTATATCAACTAAAATAAGATAGGAGGGTAAATCTCCAATATAAAATAAGATGATAATATAAAAGTATCAGCTAAGAGATCCATCGCTAGAGGTAATCAAAGATGCTCAGAAGGTAAGACCTCCTCGGCAGAAAATAAGGCGTTAGGTCCCGGCTCGTACTCCTGCGGATGCTCCTGATCGTCTATACCTGGCAAGGGATCAGGTCCTCAGAGGGACATAACAAGATACATAGAAGCATGCCAATTTGAATACAGTAAACATGCATAATAGATAAAAAAAATATAAGTACGCTGTACAAGACAATCTATATGAAATGCATAATGAGGACAACTTTTCGACGTATGGGCATGGGTAGGCTACTCTATATAATCTCATAACTCACATACACATTAGGGACATCATCAGTCGTGATACCGTGAGGGTAGCGACCATCGTGACTCCATCAGCCGACATACCGCGAGGGTAGCGACCATCGAACACGACTACCATAGTGCGTGCTAGTTACTACGGTTTACCAGAGTGGTTATAGCCCATAAGCCTACTAATTGTCCTCCCCTCCCATGATACTACGTGTCAAGTGTGTGTCAACATATATATAGTATATAATTATGAATGAAAGAAAATACACATACAATGAATATACAGAATATAATAAGCATGCACGGTACTGTAAGCAATTTGGCAATATATACTTGCCTGGCAAAAATGCTGCAAAGTGTAAACGTCCAGGCGTCAAGCACACAGAAGTAGAAACTACGGCCTCCGAATAAACGTCTCCAGATGATGAAATAAATATCACCAACATTTCCAGAATAAGCGAGATACCTAGAAAATACTAACCTTTCGTCCAATTTGGACACAGGGGCAAAACAGTAATTTTGGGTCAAAGCGGGCTCCATATGTGGGCCACTTTGCACCAAAAAGTGTACCAGATGTAAAGGTCTCTAAATGGGACAAATTATAGGTCAAACAAATTTTAAAAGTCAATACGGACTCAACGGTACGTCCAATTTTGGATTCTGATGAGCCAAACACAAATTCGCCCAAAAAGTCAACCGTGGGGCCCGCAAGCAGGCGACTTGGTCAACTATTTCAGAATCGCGTGGAACTTGGGTCACAGGACCAGCGTGATACCACGAATCCAATGGCACAAGTTTTGTCGCATTCTGACGAGTGTACACTAAATGGTGCAGTATTTTGCAAAAGTTGCGATATAGAGCCTTTTTACGGATACGGGATGATTCTGACGCGCACACACGTCCAAATTACTTTCCACGAAAGTCACACGTCAGGGCATACTATATGCGCCTTTTGGTGCAATTGGTATGCGACGAGGCGGTCCCGTTTGGCGGGACGCGCTCTGTATCACAAATTTTATCATTTTAAAAACAAGTTTTTCTGATTTTTAACCTAATTTATCTCTGGTTTTAACACATAATAAAATAAATTAATTAACAGGAAATAATCTTGGTTATATGGACTTTACACAGAAAAAGGTAGATCTCGATTTGGATGTCTACGTTGGGAGATATCGACCTCGAAACATAGGTCGATGGGGCAGTTTTTATTAGTTTAAAAGTATGGTTTTTCCTAAACTTGGCATCGATTTCTACCTGGTCTTTAACGCTGTTCGATGGAAACTAATTAACAAGATATAGATAGGGATATGTGGTGATCATACCAGCGAAGATGAATCTGAATTTGGTCGAGGGAGGAGGCGGAAAACAACGCGTAAAGGAGGGGTCGTAGCTGTCAACTCATGTTGCGGCCTTTGCGCGGTTACGCGGACGCGGCGGCGGTGCGGATTTCGGGCGGCGGTGCGGTCTGGGCTGGAGGTCGGCGCTCCGGTGGCGGCGGTCGGGGGAGAGTAGGTTTAGGGTTATGGTTTCGATTTAGAGTAATATATATAGAGATCGAGAGAGAGAGAGAGAGAGAGAGAGAGAGAAAGAGAGCGGGGAAAAGTGAGATGATGAGATGGGTCGCGCGGAGGAAATCCGCTGCTCGCGGGCTGTGGGTTAGTTTAGGGCTGCGTTAGTGGTTTAGTTTAGTAATTAGGGTTTTTAATTTCCTTTTTTTTCTTTCCTTTTCTTTTTCTTTTCTATTTTTTTTCTTTTTATTAACTCTTTCTTTTTCTTTTCTTTACCATTTATTATTATTAATATAACTACTAATATAATTATTATTATAACTATTAATAATATTATTATTATAATTATTACTTATTATCATTAATATATTTAATAACTGTATATTATTTACGTATATATTTGAGGTATAAAAATTCAGAAAAATAATATTTGTACCCAGAAAATAAATTCTAAAAATAAATCACTCTTCCACAAGTTTTCTAAAATAAAATAATAGTTTTTGGGCAATAATTCTAAATGATTAATCATCTAGGTAATTAAATCAATAATATATATATTCTAATTAACTATGAAATAATATAAATAAATTCCATGATTAATTAATTAAATATAATATTTAAAAATATGGGATTTTACATTCTACCCAACTTACAACAATTTTGTCCTCGAAATTGACACTAACTCATATTCATAATAAATCACTACAGCTATTACACTTCATTGCTATCTAGCAGTGCTTCCTAAAAGGTCATAGTCAGCCATCTAACACTTCTCATTTATTGTCCATACCCTATTCTATTATCCTCTAACTCGTCTATACTACCCAACTTACAAAAGTTCTACTAGTAGTCAAAGTACCTTGAGGCTATTGTCTAGGTTGTGAGACAAATTTATTCATTGGGTCGAGAATTTTGGGATACCTGTCTGAAATCTCATAACTATGATTTTTTCCCGTAACCGTCAAGTATCGCAGTCTAATACTGCCACGCCACCTGGCCAGTATGGCTGCAAGTAATTCAACTACTCTACCATAATCGTCTAGCTGCAGCTGTCGCTGCCACGCCAGCGATTTGTCATAGTCATCAGTTCGTAACAAGTGCCTTCAACTCTTTCCTAAGCTTAGTCTAAGTTTTAGGACAACAATTAAGGTCTGGACTAACTTTATAAACTATTAGGAGTATGAACTATTTCAACAATCCAACTAATTCCTATTAGACTAAAGGATGCTACTTAAGATTTTTTTAAAAATAAATAATAATAAGAGGATATATATATTGCTATAGTGCTTATATATATAAGGGTTATCATTAAGAACTCATTCTTTAGTTATCAATCATTACTAACACATTTATGTTTTAACTAACAAAATAAGGGTGAGGTTGAAGTAAATCAAACAGTTCATAATGGCACGAAAAGATACAACTACGATAGAAAAAATTTAGCACGAGATACGGAATGGATATAGAGGAGAAGATGAGCCACCCAAGGGGCGAGATGGTGATAGGAAAAGAATACTACTACTGCTACTCGCGTCATCCATTAGCATTGCGTGTATGTCATCTGGTTAGAATATCAACATATCCTCATAACTGCTAAACTACCTTATATATAATTTTATATCTACTTATACACCTAAGTTCTCGTGTCACAATGGGGTTATGAGTATGCAATGACAATTATAACTAAAATGTTGTACCTGTATATACGGCTTCCTGTGCCTGCGCTCCTATATTTGTCATAATGAGTGCTTGGCCTTGTCCTTGGTCGTTCAGCTGGGGTCTAGCCTCCTCCATTTGGGCAGACTGTAGAAGCAGTGGTGGGTCCCTTTGGTCTCCTATACTTGAGGGTGATTGCTGATTCTAATGCCATAGACCTCTGGGTCTGCTGAGGACATCCTCGGGTTTGGTGGTGACTTGAGCCACATAACATGCACTGCCTCAGTCGACGATGACAATCTCTTAGAATATGACCTACCTTACCATAAAAGTGGCAAGTACGGGGCTCCTTGGTTAGATATGGTGTGGCACTATATGGTTGCTGGCGTGTCAAAGGGTGTCTAATGGGTCCTCCTTGTTGTGTCCTTATTGGTCCTTGGTGAATTCTCTGTTGATTTTTGTTTCCCTTGCTGATGGCCTCCTGGATCCTGGCCTCTGTCAATAAATCGACATAAGAGATCCGGGACTGTGAGCTAGTGTAGTGTTGGAGCTCCTAAGTCAGCCTGCGATGAAACCTCTTAGCCTTCTCCAAGTCATTAGGTATTATGGCAGTGCCATACTTACTGAGGCGGATAAACTCTGCATCATACTCGTCAACTGTCTTGTTCCCCTACTCCAGATGGAGGAACTGATCGTACAACGCATCCCTTATAGTGTCTGGGAACTACTTCCTCTCAAAGCACTCCAAGAATTGTTCCCAAGTCTGACGCGTACCCAACTGACGCTCCATTGATTCCCACCAGTGATGAGCGTTACCCTCTAGCTGAGTCCATACGCCTGTCATCCATAGATCTGTAGGTAGTTGTGATGCCTCTAACAACTTCTTGGTGTTGGCAATCCAGTTTGTGGTCTCCTTTGGACTCTCAATGCCTTTATACGGCTTGGGGCCCATCTGCACAAAGTCCTTGACTGAACCAACCCGAGCTTGCGGTACTGAAACTAGTGCCTGGGCTGGTGTAGGGGCTAGTGTAGCCATTCTCTCAAGTGCTGCCAGAAATTCTAGCCTCTGCTCTTACACTTACTGCCTCTGCTCTACAGCCTGCGCGGCTGACTGCTGACTGCTGACTCTATTCCTGCATTATCATTTGGAAGAATTAGAACAGCTGTGTCTGGATATTCTGCGGTACTAGTGGAGCTGGAAGAGTCCTATTAGGCACTGTGGGAGGAGCTGATGGAGTTGGATTGTTAGTCAGTCCATCCGGTCCCGGAAAAAGAGGAGTCGTCGAGGCTTCTCCTGGTGATTGGCCGTTGACCCCTGGAGACGCGTTGTCCCCTGTGGCGGCATATCCGTTACGCAAATTCATCTCTCTGCAAAAGATGGACGGGGATTAGGAAGAGTACATGAATCAAGCAGGATGCAAGCACTTAAGTAGGACATGTTGGAAGGAAGGTGAGTTATAGTCAAGTGTGGATGAGACCTAAAATTCTAATCCTAGGTGCAGGCCCGTTCGGTACAGTTACGTAACCGAAACGGCTAATCTCGACCTGCATGGGCCACCACAAAAATATGTCACGCCCCAGTCCCAAAATACGTAGGACTAGGAATACGTAAGCATGACAACCGTATGTATATGACAACTCCAATATATGGATACCATAATACACACGTACGCTGTAAAATGAATGTTAACTCACATGTGGTATATATAATGTCATAGGTCACAGAAAATACTAATCTCATCCACACAACAAGTCATAGAAAGAAATAACTAAACTAGAATAATGAGTCTGAAATATCCAAAAATAATAGTCGGGTGGAGACAAATTCACTACCAATGACTATATCAACTAAAATGAGAGAGGAGGGTAAATCTCCAATATAAAATAAGATGATGATATAAAAGTATCAGCTAAGAGTTCCATCGCTAGAGGTAATCAAAGATGCTCAGAAGGTAAGACCTCCTCGACAGAAAATAAGGTGTCAGGTCCCGGCCCGTACTCTTGCGGATACTCCTGATCGTCTATACCTGGCAAGGGACCAAGTTCTCAGAGGGACATAACAAGATACGTAGAAGCATGCCAATTTGAATACAATAAACATGCATAATAGATAAAAAATATATAAGTACATTGTACAAGACAATCTATATAAAATGCATAATGAGGACAACTTTTTGACGTATGGGCATGGGTAGGCTACTCTATCTAATCTCACAACTCACACACACGTCAGGGACATCATCAACCGTCATACCACGAGGGTAGCGACCATCGTGACTCCATCAGCCGACATACCGCGAGGGTAGCGACCATCGGACACGACTACCATAGTGCGTGCTAGTTACTACGGTTTATCAGAGTGGTTATAGCCCATACGCCTACTGATTGTCCTCCCCTCCCATTATACTATGTGTCAAGTGTGTGTCAATATATATAGTATATAATTATGACTGAAAGAAAATACATATGCAATGAATATACATAATATAATAAGCATGCAAGGTACTGTAAGCAATTTGGCAAGGTATACTTGCCTGGCAAGAAAGCTGCAAAGTATAAACGTCCAGGCGTCAAGCACACAGAAGTAGAAACTACGGCCTCCGAATAAACGTCTTCGGATGCTGAAATAAATATCACCAACATTTCTAGAATAAGCGAGATACCTAGAAAATACTAACCTTTCGTCCAATTTGGATACAGGGGCAAAACGGTAATTTTGGGTCAAAACGGGCTCCATATGTGGGCCACCTTGCACCGAAAAGCGTACCAGAGGTAAAGGTCTCTAAATGGGACAAATTATAGGTCAAACAAATTTTAAAAGTCAATACGAACTCAACGGTACGTCCAATTTTGGATTCCGGTAAGCCGAACACAAATTCGCCCAAAGAGTCAACCGTAGGGCCCGCAAGCAGGCGACTTGGTCAACTGTCTCAGAATCACGTGAAACTTGGATCAAAGGACCAGCGTGATACCACGAATCCAATGGCACAAGTTTCGTCACATTCTGACAAGCGTACACTAAATAGTGCAGTATTTTACAAAAGTCGCGATATGGGGCCTTTTTACGGATACGGGGTGATTCTGACGCGCACACACGTCCAAATTACTTTTCGTGAAAGCCCACACGTCAGGGCATACCATATGCGCCTTTTGGTATAATTGGTATGCGATGAGACGGTCCTGTTTGGTGGGGCACGCTCCGTATCACAAATTTTATCATTTTAAAAACAAGTTTTTCTGATTTTTCAACCTAATTTATCTCTGGTTTTAACACATAATAAAATAAAGTAATTAACAGGGAATGATCTCGATTATATGGACTTTACACAGAAAAAGGTAGATCTCGATTTGGATGTCTACGTTGGGAGATATCGACCTCGAAACATAGGTCGATGGGGCAGTTT
This sequence comes from Iris macrosiphon, assembly GCA_036927795.1. NCBI lineage: Eukaryota > Viridiplantae > Streptophyta > Magnoliopsida > Asparagales > Iridaceae > Iris > Iris macrosiphon. The sequence continues at coordinate 132,289 of JAYESA010000111.1, read as the reverse complement.
TTATTAGTTTAAAAGTATTTTTTCCTAAACTTGTCATCGATTTCTACCTGGTCTTTAACATTGTTCGATGGAAACTAATTAACAGGATATAGAGAGGGATAGGTGGTGATCATACCGGCAAAGACGGATCTGAATTTGATCGAGCGAGGAGGCAGAAAACAACACGTAAAGGAGGGGTCATCGTTGTCAACTCCTGTTGCGGCGTTTGTGCGTTTACGTGGACGTGGCGGCGGTACGGATTTTGGGCGACGGCGCGGTCTGGGCTGGAGGTCGGCGCTACGGTGGCGGCGGTCGGGGGAGAGTTGGTTTAGGGTTAGGGTTTCGGTTTAGAGTAATATATATAGAGATCGAGATCGAGAGAGAGAGAGAGAGAGCGGGGAGAGGTGAGATGATGAGATGGGTCGCGCAGAGGAAATCCGCTGCTCGCGGGCTGTGGGTTAGTTTAGGGCTGGGTTAGTGGTTTAGTTTAGTAATTAGGGTTTCCTTTTTTTCTTTCCTTTTCTTTTTCTTTTCTATTTCTTTTCTTTTTATTAACTCTTTCTTTTTCTTTTCTTTACCATTTATTATTATTAATATTAATACTAATATAATTATTATTATTATAACTATTAATATTATAATTATTACTTATTATTATTAATATATTTAATACCTGTATATTATTTACGTATATATATTTGGGGTATAAAAATTCAAAAAAATAATATTTGTACCCAGAAAATAAATTCTAAAAATAAATCACTCTTCCACAAGATTTCTAAAATAAAATAATAGTTTTTGGGCAATAATTTTAAATGATTAATTATTAGGTAATTAAATCAATAATATATATTTTCTAATTAACTACGAAATAATATAAATAAATTCCATGATTAATTAATTAATTAAATATAATATTTAAAAATATGGGGTTTTACAAGTTCCTAGATGGTGCATTGTCCCTAGAGTCTTTGGGTATAGCTCACGAGATACGCTATGCACACCCTGATAATAGAGTAATCGGCTTGCCTTGTATACTTGAATAAATAAAACATGAACTATGTTTTAAAAGATGTTTCCAAAAGAAGTAATATGACTCCGTTCCTGTGCTGCATATAACGAACATAGGTAAAACTAGAAAGATCACTAGTAATATAATTTTTATCACATGATTACTTGGTGTTGGTTTTAGTGAATGTTGCTTCTGTTCAGTTGATTTTAGACTCACCAGTACTTTCTCCAAAGTGCTGACCCACCAAAAGTTTACTTGTTCGCAAGTGCTGGATCATCTGAGGAAACGATAGGCGTGCCTCATCCCCAAGACCCGAAAATCTGGTTTCGATGCCTTGAGTCGTATCGATTGCTTTGAGCTGCTTGTGTATAGAGGGACATAATGTATGGAATGATGCCATTGTATTCAGAGAACCTCGTGCCTTATAATTTGTGCCGTATACTCAGATGGATTATTGTTTACAACACTGTCCCTCCACTGCTTACTCGATCGATTCGATAATAGCCACAACTTTAACGATGTTGCCTTGTGCGGGCACAACCCCAGGCTCACACGGTATCACGTCCCAATGGCAAACGATAATACACGCACCGCAGGAGTGCCGAGGTGCGGTGATTCGAGCCCGGCAGGGGCGTTGTCAGGACCTTCGGGATCGGGGTGTGACATCATAGACCCGTATGAGACCTTGTACACAGATTAACATACCATAAAAGTTCCTAAAATAGGGAGACAGTATACCACTGATATACTATTCGTGGAATGCTGACCTAATCAACAATGGTGACTGGACTAACTTAATATCCATTGGTTTTATTGTAGAAGGTGGGGATTGGTTGTTTCCATGGATCCATGACAAGACAGACATCAAGGGGCTCCAACTCACCCACTTCTCCCTCTCTCTTTCCATATAATATCTATTTATTCACTCTTTTCACACTCACAACCATAGTAGCCTTCTCATTTACTCTCTTTTCCCTTGAACCAACCTAATAAGCTTAACCTAGAATAGGAGCTAGCCTTAAGGCTAAGATCGTGGTATCTTGACCCATCCAGGAGGACGAGTAGAAGCTTAGCTAGGAGATTTTCAAGAATCAAGGCAAGTACTTTTTGTACTTGTGAATAATTGAATTTTTATTGTGTTTTCCCCTTTAAAACTCTTGTTGCCGAGTTATGTATTTCTTATTTAAATTTTCTTATGATACATGACAATTTTTATGTCTTGGTGATGGATTTTTTACATAGGTTTTAGTTAAGATTTTCATTGGGATAAATCCTAGGACCCTAGTGATAAATCCTTGACTTTGAGTTGATATTGATGTTTGGAGTTTAATCTTAGGTCCCTACTTGCTGTAGGAACCTTATACTAATCATCCCTTAACTACTAAAAATCATTTGGTGAAGTTTGGAATTAATTTGGACACCCAAAACCCACCCAAATTGTTGTCTGCATTGAATCATCAAACAATATACTGACGGTATACTGCCAGTATACCGCTGGTATGCCGCCTTTATATCGCCAGTATATAGTTGGAACAAGTTTAGATTTTAGCAAGTCAATGCATGTTCTGTGAGGTAGAATAATATATCGATGGTATACTGTCGATATACCGATTGCTCTATTATTTTTCAGGAATGTCTCTTGATTCTTATGTTGTTTCATCGCGGAGGCCTTTGAATTTTCCCAAAATATCCCCTAGTGATTTCCCTTTCCTTCTATCCCTAGTCTATATGCACTACTATGGTGTTAGTCCGGTTAGAGTCGTATCGACCTTGTACCATGATTTCCTAATTTAGGTTAAAATGTTGAATTTGTTGGATTCTTCGGATCAGGTTCTTATAGCATGATATCGATCGATGATTGAATTTTAGTATACACTTGAGAACAATAGTTATCTATGGGGTTATAGGTAGTATCTGTAACCCCATATATCGATATATGAGAAACTTTGTGGTCGAGGAAGTTATCGATAATATGAAGCACATGATTGATTGATTGATTTAGCCTTGTGTATTGACCTGACTACATTGGATCCTTACCGATTTATGCAAGGATGCCCTTTTTAGTAATGGTCATTTTATATCACCGAGGAGCTATCTTTACTTGTTGCACTGCGGTGCCCTTACCTTGTAGCACTTATATGTGACATAGTACTTGTATTATATACTTGTTACCTGTGCGGATATACCTGTAGTTGGTCAGTGGTCCTAGTAAGGAATAGGAATAGGTTTCTTATGATTTTTTGCGTCTAGGCTCAGGATGAATCTAGGTTAGGACCCCTGGAATTATAGTCCATGCATCTCGGGGGCACTGTGTAAGAGATCCTATCGGTATCAGGTGATCGAGACAAATTGAATTAAGACTCTTCCTATATTTGGATTGGCTCATTGGAATCAGGTCATATATGTAGTAGATCGTATCTTGAGAAAGAACTCTATATAAGAGTCACCCCCTCAAATGTTTTCACTGTTCATTTTCATTGTCGTTTTCGCTAATACGTTCGTTGTTGATTTTAAGTGTTAAGTATTATATTAGTAATAGGATTTAATCCCACATCAGGTAGAATAATAGAGAGAGGAGTTAGCCTCTCCTATATTTATGTAGTCTTCTCATCAATAAATGTTATCCCATTATTCCAATTCTACGTGGTATCAGAGCCATAACCCATCTACCCCCCTCTCTCTTCTGGGTAAACTTGGGCTTGCTAGCGCACTACGGCTTTGATGCTGGAGTTTGCTGGGTGGGGGGACACTGGACCTGTAGTTTGTGGAAATGGAGGAAACTCAAATTTTTATCCATATTTCTAGATGAGGGTATTTTTATGGAAGAGTAGACTTGTCGCTACCATATTTCTAGATGAGATTATTTTTGTCATTTTTGTCATTTTTGTATTTATTATATTTAGTGATTAAATATTTATATATTGTGCTGCTAATTATTTAGTATGTGTTGTGCTATTTATTTATTAGTTAGTAGGCTAACCTATTTATTGGACTTGACAGTAGTGGACCCATTAGAACTTGTCATGACACATTGAGCCCAACATTGGGCTAGGCCCATTAGACTCATTCCCTTTAGTTAATTAAGGATATTAGAATTAATTATTATTAGATTAGAAGCTTCATAATATAGCCCTCCCTAATTAAACATCATAACTAGATAGTGAATGGAACATTGGACAATGTGAATTGCTTGGAGGGAGGGGGTGCTAGAGGAGGCCGACCACAATAAGAGGGTCTTTCTCTCTCTCCTTCCATAATTTATTTTATTTTAGATCCCCAATTGTGTTCTTCTCCAAATTACTTCATCCCTCCGCCAAATTCACCATAATTCACTCCCATTCCCTTTCATTCTTATCATCTAAGGAGCATTGGAGCTTGGATTGCGAGTAGCACTTGGAGAAGGAGGAATTGACTAGGAGCTTGTGTCCTAATTTCGTCCATTTGAGCAATTCATTGAGAATCCATCCCCAAATAGATAAATTCTTATTTCTTCTATAATTTAGATTTTAGTTCATGCATTTGATTATTAAGAACCCTCACATGGCTTAGGGCTACCCATAGAAAGAAGTTCTAGGTCCAATTGTCCTTTATTGTGACTTTTACATAGGTTTTTGTGCCCAATAAGGAGAAATTACGAGATTGATCCATCAAGTGTGTGTTATGAGACCAATTTGGTCTAATTAGACTTGTATACATAGTGTGGGGTTAGATATGTGTCCATAATTGGACACAAGTAGAGCGTATCATGGTATTTTCTGATACGCTATGATACGATGACTCATTTTGGGGGATATGTGCATAGTAGTGTAATTACTCTCCAATTTTCATTGTAACTCATTGCTTTAGTTATATAAAATATTGTTTTTGATATGTATTATTGGTGTTTGTTTGTTATTGGGGGTTTTGGTGCTTTGGGTGAGGTTGTATCATATCATAGTATGAGTATCTTGGCATAATACTCAAGGTGTTCAATGTATTAGCCATTAGATAGTGTGTGTAATATATATATATATATATATATATATATATATATATATATATATATATATATATATATATATATATATATATATATATTAGAGTATACGACTGAAATGGGGGAGAAAGGGTTGTAGGCTTGGTGCTCGAACACTTGTGCATTGTTTGCAACAAGTGACTGCTAGGATGGAGTGTCAGATAGTGCTGTATCGGGGCACCTGGGGGCTCAGTTCAATGTTGTGGTTAAGGATGGAGATTAAGCAATAGCATGTATCATTAGCCTAAGCAAGCAGTGGCAGCAACTTGGGCTTGCTTGCAGGAAAGCAAGGTCTTTGATAGCAACAATTAGAGGAGATAAAGATGTATACAAGTGAGGGAAAAGTCGGGTAAGGCTGTGTTGTGGTTGCATGTGTAATGTATGTATGGTGTGAAGTGCAGTGAGGTGAGAGTAGTATCTGTGTGTGTGTGTGTGTGGTGGCAGTGAAGAGTTGGAGAGGGAATGTTCAGCGCAGCGTGCACTGCTCTACTGATGAACAAGTAGCAGTAGATATATCAGTGCACCTGGGAGAGAGGGGTGTACTGTTGTAACCAACAACAATACTAGTTGCAACAACTAGCAGTGGGTATCAGTATATTGAGGGGGTTTCAGCTATCCTTGATACCTTGAGCATGTGCTCAAATAGATATCAGTAGCATTAGAACTTGAAGAGTATCTACATCAACAGTGAGCATGTGTGTGTGTTTACATACACTGGTAAGTATGTATCGAGAACTAGGTGTTAAGGTAGTGACATCCCAGTGAGGTATTGGGGGTTTAAGGTAATGTTAGTATTAGTATAGGGTATTGAGTTATACCAAGGTATTCATGATACCAAGTTGTGTGTTTTTGGGACCAAGATATAAGGGTAAGGTATTAACTAAGTAGTAAGTTATTATATAATATCTAAGGTAGTGTGAGTTAATAATTAACTAAGGTATTTAGTAGTATTTATAACTAAGGTAAATATTATAGGTTCAGATAATAAGTATAGATACTAAATTATTGGTAAAATAAATATACGTTATAGTTATTAAATAGCATATGTAGATACTTAGTGATAATAAATAGTATAGTCTTGTAATCAACCTAGAATCTAGGTAGGGACCTAAAACCAAGGTAAACACCTAGTTTGACCTAGTTTGACTAGTATGACCTAGAAATGGCCTAGAAAATATTATTTAGTGCATTTTAGCTCATTTGTCATTTTTTACACCCAATGACATGATATTTCATATATAGGTCTGTGTGACACTAGCTCGGACACCGAGTCATACCATTTTCTCAGGACCAGAGGCGAGTACATTCTTTGATAGTTTTCTTATTTGATAGTCTCTATGCTACATGTATTTAGTATCTAGATATTTGATTCATGACTCATTGTTACACGGATTGGTATACGTAGACCCTTGTCATGAGATGTTATTGTTGTGATTACTCAATGATCGTTGTGTCATTCTTCGTGATTACTCAGTGATTACCGTGATATCTTCGAGATTATATAGACCGTGATCATAGTGTATGATATTATAGACCGTGCATTGTGATAGACGTGTTATAATATGTCATGATTTGGATCCGTGTACTAGTCGGGAGTTGGAGAAGTATTAGTGGATATGTGATCATACATTATAGACCGTGATTTAGTGTAGCCCGTGATAACTAGCAGATCATGTAACTCACGTGTGGTCACCCTAGCTCCCTTTTTTATTTATAGCCCGTGTTAGGCCCAAGACGATCACATATCTTACTAATATTTCAAGGCACATTTTATTACTATATTTTTTTTCCAGTTCATTACATTAATGTTTCTCACCATATTATTCTCAGTTTATTTCCATTACTTACTATGATACTCCTTATTGTGATATTTACTAGTTCAGTTACTTCCATTATTTATTTTTATTGATATTGTTGTTTTATAGTTTCTGTCAATTATTGGAACTGCTATTGGGTTATACTTCGTTCCAATCCTGACTGGATATATTTTTCAGATAATTTTTTAGAGGACTGATGTCCTACGTACTAGGGGCCACATGATAGCGAGCCAGTTGAGTTAGCACCCATAGAGAATGCAAAGATAGTACCGGCAGTCAGGGAGCCAGTTAACTCATTTATGATAATGATATCGTCTCATTTTAGACATTATGGCATGTATTATAATTGAGATCATTAAGACATGCTTAGACTATTGGACTCTGTATTTTATTTCTTCTATTCATATCGTGCTATATCTTACTCTAGTTTTATTGTGATTGAGTAATGATTATCATATTATTATATTGTCCTCCATTGCCCTGACATGGTTCTATACAGACCAAAGGATCACGGCGTCAAGATTGACTTGGAAAACTTTTAAAGAGCTTTTCAAGGAGAAGTTCTTTCCGGACGTGTCTCTGAGTGCCTTAGAGAGCTAGTTCCAGGACCTCGTCCAGGGGAGAATGACAATGGACAAGTACGCCGCAGAGTTCTGCAGATTGGACAGATTTTTGGAGGGACATAATTCCCTAGGGAAGGCCATTTTTTTTGAAAGGATTTGATTTGGGAGGTCAAATCCCTCACCAGGGGACACCGCACAGCTACATTCGAGGAGATCCTGTTGGATGCACAGAGGACTGAGGATGACTTAGAGCTCAAGTCCAAGAGGATGAGAGATACACCAGGAGGAGCTAGCAGTAGTACGGGTCCAGCTAAGCGACCCCATTTCCAGCAGCAGAGGACCTTCCACCCGTAGAGACAACAATTTTATGTACCATTCCGGGCACAAGTGCAGCAGGCACACCAGGCCCCGAGACCAGCACAGCATGCTCCGCAGTGCACTCATTGTGGGAAGATTGGGCATACACAGGAGGTTTGTAGGAAGAGGCTTGGAGTGTGCCTCTATTATGGAGAGCCATGCCACCAGTTGAGGGAGTGTATAGTTGCTCTTGTGCAAGCATTTTAGGGTGCAACACCAGCACAAAGAGCACTAGTGAGGCCACCTACGGGACAATAGATGGGACCTCCTTTACCGACCCAGCAACAGTGGTTCGCCCAGCACCAGCAGCAACAGAGAGGTGTACAACAAGGACGAGCTTTTGCCATGACAGTTGAGAAGGATGAGCTAGTCGAAGATGTGATATCAGGTTCAGTTCTTCTTGATTCAATTTTAGCTTATGCTTTATTTGATTCTATGCTTCCCCTAGTTTTGTATCTGTATTTTTTTCTCTTAAGCATTGTTTGGAGGTTGAACCTTTGGCTATGACTTGCAAGATCACGACTGGGGGTGGCATTATCCTGGTCAGTGATGTTTGTAAGGATCAAAGAGTTATACTGGGAGGCCAAGAGTTGAGTGCGTGCTTACTCGTAATGTCACTTATGAGTTATATTATACTCGGGATGGATTGGTTGAGTAGGCACCATGCTAGTATAGATTGTCGTGGAGGCAGAGTTTTATTTAGACCGTTAGGAGAGCCAAAGTTTAAGATTGCCAAAGGAGCAGTGGAGTAGAGCAAGGATGTCATATATGGAGCCATGGTGGAAGATAAGGAGTTGCCATATCCGTTGATAGCATAGTTTATGGATGTTTTCCTAGAGGAGTTATCGGGCTTGCCGCCAGACCGAGATGTGGAATTCTCTATAGACTTGGTGCCAGGCGTAGAGCCGATATCTCAATACATCTATAAGGTCAACAACATCGAACTGCCAGAATTGAAGGAGCAAGTGGATGAGTTACAGGATAAATGTTTCATCAAATCCAGTTCATCACTGTGTGGTGCTCCGGTATTATTTGTACAGAAGAAGGATGGGTCGGTACGCATGTGTATCGACTACCAAACTTTAAATAACCTCACTATCAAGAACAAATATCCGCTGCCGAAAATAAATGATCTCTTCGATCAGTTGAGCGGAGTGAAGGTATTCTCAAAGATAGACTTGAGGTCGGGCTACCACCAGGTAAAAGTGAAGAAGGAGGATATTTCGAAGACAACTTTTCGGACTCGATATGGCCAGTTTGAGTTTATAGTGATGTCGTTTGGGTTGACCAATGCCCCAGCGGTATTCATGAATCTGATGAATAAGGTGTTCCACCAGTATCTTGATAAGTTTGTGGTGGTATTTATTGATGATATTTCGGTGTATTCGAAGATACCGGAGGAGCATGTGGAGCACCTGAGGATAGTTTTGGAGACTCTTAGAAAGAATAAGCTTTATGGCAAGCTCTCAAAGCGTGAGTTCTTCCTTGACAAGGTTGAATTTCTTGGACATGTGGTTACAGGTGATGGGATCTCAGTAGACCCGAAGAAGATTTCAACAATAGAGTCGTGGGATACTCTGAGTTTAGTGGCGGAGATCAGGAGTTTTCTGGGACTAACAGGTTATTACCGGAGGTTTGTACAAGACTTCTCCAGGATTGCAGAGCCGATGACTATGTTGACCAGGAAGGATGTAGATTTTGTCTGGACAGAGGAGTGTCAGGCCGCTTTTGATGAGATAAAAAAGAGATTGACGACAGCTCCAGTATTGTCACGCCCCAGTCCCAAAATACGTAGGACTAGGAATACGTAACACGCCCAGCCGTATATATACGAACTCCAATATATGGAAACCATATACACACGTACGTTGTACATGAATATCCAATCCACCAGGGGTAATATACTATCATAACAAGTCACACAGAATCTATATCTCATCCACAGCACAAATAATCAGTAGGAATAAAGAGCTGAATAATAACTGAATATCAAAGATAAGTATCAAGTCTGATAGTCAGGTGAAAACAAATCCACTACAAAACGACTATACTGAAGTAGCAAAAAGATCTCTAATCAGCGGTAATAAAATCACAGATACTCCGAGGGTAAGACCTCCTCAGTCTGGTAAGTAGCGTCAGGACCAGGACCGTACTCCTGCGAATACTCCTGCTCGTCCATATCTGGAAAGGTACAAGGTCCTCAGAGGGACGTAACAAGATACATAATAACATGCCAATAAGTACTGAAATATAAACATCCAATGGGTCGCCTAACCGTCTAAGTGAATGCAGTTTGAGAACAACTTTCCAACACGTGGGCTATCTGGCCATAAATGGGATTGGCATAATTCTCTCAAAGAATCAGGGGCCTACAAGCATGTCGTCTTTTGAACGGCAGAGGCCGCCTGCAATATAAAATATAGTGGTCGTCATCACCCGTTTCTCCGGCGGAGAATCCGGGCGTACAGGAGAAAAGTGCAAAGGAGCCCAAACGCCTTACTTGTTATTCTCCCCATCCCATGCTCTAAGCATGCCACATCCATGACACGATAAAACCTCTAAATAACTGCCAGGTCTACTAGCATACAAAGTTTCTATCGGCAGTCATCCCTAACGCACGGCCCATACGTACAGGAGACCAGACCTGTCCCACAGTCCGTGATCTATATGAGACTCACAACTCGTGTAATAATTGTGTCACGGCCAATGAATCTAATGATGCTCCATAATACTGGGGTGGTCTCATAAAGTAGGTCCAAAAATCTACAAAAATAAACATCTATATAAGCAGAATTAAACATGCATGTATCAGCTGGAATGTAAATAATAGTACAATGGCAAGGTATACTTGCCGAGCAAGAGTTTTGTATAGTGCACGTCTAAACAGTGTTAAGTTTGTGTAAGAAGAAGTGGGTTAGGGTTTGGAAGAGTTGTAATATATAGGGATAAGAGGCGGTAGAGAATATTTAGTGGTTTTAAAAGCCACTGCCGCTGCTGTTTCTTTCTTTCTTTCCTTCTTTGGTCTTGGTTTCGGTTGAGGGTGTTTTAGTAATAATAGAGTTAAGAAGCGGTGGAATGAGAAGGCTCACACGCGCGGAGAAGGAAAAGCAAAATTGGTTTTTGCTACTGTTGTTGCTGATATTTTTCTTCTCCTAACGGGTTGTGGGTTGCAGCGGGTAGGGTAGGCTAAGGGTTTGGGTTGAGATCCAATAGGAATTTCTTTTCTATTTAAAAAAATTATATATTATACACATAGAAAAATTCTAAAAATTATATTGGTGCATATGGTTAAGCTAGCAACTGTCCAAATGGTCTCCTACATGTAATAAGTTAGAAAAAATTTATAATGGCTCCATAAATCCTCTAATTGCACAAACACCTCAAAGTAAAAAATTAATTAAAATCTATTCCTTCTATTTAGCTCGTAATTACTAAATAAATTAAATAATATGGTTTTCAAAATTAGGGGTTTTACATTCTACCCAACTTATAAAAATTTTGTCCTCGAAATTAAAACTAAGCCACGGTAGAAAGTCAAAAATTATAGGAGATATAATTTAACAATGTAAATTTATACCTTGGTCTGCGAATAGGTTCGGAAAACATTGGCACATGTCGTCCTCTAGCTCCCAAGTAGATTATCCTGGTGCGTCATGCTTCCATGCCATGCGGACCAAAGGAATAGACTGGTTCCTCAATACTTTTTCTCGACGATCAAGGATTCCCACGGGTTGCTCTTGATATGACAAGCTCGGCCCAATGGTGATCTCCGAATGGTCTAGAACATGACTGTTGTCTGCCACATATCGCCTGAGTTGTGACACATGGAATACATCATGTACTCCCTCAAGTGAAGGTGGTAGCGCAAGTCGATATGCTACTTCTCCCACTCTCTCTAGCACGTAAAATGGTCCAATATACGTTGGACTCAACGTGCCTCGTCCTCCGAATCAAATGGTGCCTCTGGTAGGTGATATCCTTAAGAAGACATGATCGCCTTCGTTAAATCCCAAGGGACAACGATGAAGGTCTGGCCATTATTTTTGCCTGTCTTGCGCTGCTCGCAAGTATCCTTGTATCTTCTTAACTGTCTCAACGGTGTTGACCACTAACTCTGGTCCCAGAATCTGACATTCTCCCACGTCACTCCAACACACAGGAGACCAATACTTCCTTCCATATAATGCTTCAAACAGAGCCATCTGGATGCTTGCCTAATAGCTATTGTTGTAAGAAAATTCTACAAGATGTAGGTGATCCTCCCATGATCCCTCAAAGTCTAACATACAAGCCCTCAACATATCCTCTAACATCTGAATAGTACGCTCTGACTGCCCATCTGTCTGTGGGTGATAAGATATACTAAACTTCAGACGAGTTCCAAGACTCTCTTGTATGCTCTTCCAAAAGTGTGATATAAAGCGCGAATCCTTGTCTGATATAATATTGACTGGTACACCGTGCAATCTCACGATTTGCCTCATATATAAGTCAGCCAAAGCTTCTGTAGACTGGCCAACTCTAAAAGGCAAGAAATGGGCTGACTTGGTGAGTCTATCTACTATTAACCATACTGCATCTCTTCCACTTGGACTCTTGGGAAAACCCGTGACGAAGTCCATAGTGATGTGCTCCCACTTCCACTCTGGAATTGGAAGTGGTTGCAATAACCCTGCTGTTCTCTGGTGCTCCGCCTTTACTTGTTGACATACCAAACATTTAGCTACAAAGCGAGCTATCTCTCTTTTTATTCCATGCCACCAAAAGTGCTGTCATAAATCACGATACATCTTGGTGCCTCCAGATGAATAGAATATATCGAACTATGAGCTTCTTTCATCAGATCATGTCGAATCTCTCCATTTGGAACATAAAGACGATTACCACATCGTAATGTCCCATCATCATAGATGCGCAGTCCTGTCTGTTCTTCGGCCTCTGTCCTTTTCTTTAATCTTCTGAATTTGGCGTCTGTAGGCAATGCTGCTTTGATTCTCTCTACTAGTGATGATTGTACTTGCAGGTTGGCTAGTGTCCCGTCTGCTCTGGGTAATATCACTTCAATGCCAAAACCTTGCAAGTCCTTCAATAATTCCCTCTGTGTTGTCAAGAAGTAAGTTGCTGGCTTCCGGCTTAACGCGTCTGCTACAACGTTAATCTTGCCTGGGTGATAATATGGCTCTATCTCGAAATCTTTCATCAACTCGAGCCATCGATGTTGCCTCATGTTTAACTCCTTATGCGTAAATACATACTTGAGGCTTTTGTGGTCTGTATAGATTTTCACTCGTTCCCCATATAAGTAATGTCTCCATAACTTTAGATCAAATACAATGGCTGCAAGTTCCAAGTCATGAGTTGGGTAATTCTTCTCATCTACTCGTAACTGTCTAGATGCATATGCGATTACCTTGCCACACTGCATCAATACGTATCCCAAACCTTTCTCTAATACGTTACTGTAAATCACATAACCTCCTGATCCTGATGGAATAGTCAATATTGGTGTTGTAGTTAACACTTCTTTAATTCCTCGAAAGCGGCTTGACACTCATTGGTCCATATGAACTCTTGATCTTTGCAAGTCAAATGAGTCATAGGTGTTGCTAACCTTGAAAAGTTCTCCATGAACCGTCGGTAATATCTCGCAAGTCCAAGGAAACTTCTCACCTCTGCTGCTGATTTAGGAACAGGCCATGTCTCGACTGCCGAAATCTTTTTTGGATCAACAGAAATACCATCTCCTGTAACAATATGTCCAAGAAATGAGACTCTGTCCAAGAAGAACTCACATTTACTGAGCTTCGTATATAGCTGCTCTCTCCTCAAGGTCTCTAGAACAATCCACAGGTATTTCTCGTGCTCCTCGTGGCTCTTTGAACAGACAAGTATATCATCTATGAAGACGACCACGAACTGGTCCAAATACTGATGGAAGACTCGGTTTATTAAGTCCATAAAGATAGCTGGAGCATTGGTTAATCCAAATGTCATGACCAAGAACTCGTAGTGCCCATATCTTGTCCGGAATACGGTCTTTGAGATGTCCTCCTTTCGTACTTTCATCTGGTGATATCCTGATCTTAAATCTATCTTTGAGAACATCTTGGCTCCACTAAGCTGATCAAATAGATCATCAATGCGTGGCAGTGGATATTTATTCTTTACTGTTACTGCATTCAAGGCTCTATAGTCAATGCACATACGTACTAACCCATCCTTCTTTGGTACAAACAATACTGGTGCTCCCCAGGGTGATGCACTTGGTCGGATGAAACCTTTCTCTTCTAATTCTTTCAACTGTGTCTTCAGTTCATCCATCTCCTTCTTCGCCAGTCTATAAGCATGTGATGCTATGGGTGCTGCTCCCGGTGTTAATTCAATTGAGAATTCTACATCTTTATCTGGGGGTAGTCCTGGCAATTCTTATGGAAAGATGTCTTAGAATTCTGAAATAATGGGATGATAGACAACATCTTCCATTGTGAGTTGCATACCATTAAGGATTTTTGTGGATCCTCGTGCAAACTCAAGTTCAGGCTGGCCTGGTACTTTGAAAAGAATGCTTCCTCCAAAGCAATCAAAGAAATCATGGTACTTGCTTAGCCAGTCAATTCCAAGTACAATATCAAAAGTTGGCATAGGAAGGACTAAGAGTCGGGCATTCATCTCTCTGCCACGTATCACTATAGGACCCGATCTACAAATTCTATTAATAGGTACAACTCCTCCTCCGGTAAGAATTCTAACATTACTAGATAAATGTGTAGAGGCAATGTTATGTTTGGCAATAAATCTAGATGATATGAATGAGTGGGTGGCTCTCGTATCAAACAATGTCACAGCAGAAAAAGTAAAAGCAAGAGTGATACCTGCTATGATATCAATCTCCTGATTCATGTCATCCACTTTTATTGCAAAAGCTTGTCCGTTCCTCTGTGGTTGTCCCTGTCTGGCCCTTGCGAATTGATCCTCTTGTGTAGGTAGCGGTGGTCCTCGCTGAAATCCCCCTGCTGCTGGAGGTCGAGGTGCTCCTGGTCTCATTATTTGCTAAGCTAGCTTTGGTGCTGGAAGTGCTAGTCTTGGTACTGGCGGTGGAAGTGTCTGCTGCATTGGATAATTTCTTGCCACGTGCTGTCCAGAACCACATCTCATACACTGTCCCAAACGGATCCGACAGTCTCTTGAGATGTGCCCGCGTCTCCCAAAATAATTGCATTGGGGCTTCTCTGGAATCTGGTATGGTCCTGCTCTGTGTTGCTGATACTGCTGTGCCATGGGACGTCTGATAGGTCCTCCTTGTTGTGTCCTTGCCGATCCTTGTTGTGTCCTCAGTTGACCTCATTTTCCTCTGCTAATGGTTTCTTGCAATCTGGCTTCTGTCAGTAGTTCAGCATAAGAGATCCGGGACTGTGAGCTAGTATAGTGTTGGAGCTCCCGAGTCAATCCGCGATAAAATCTCTTAGCCTAAGCCAAGTCATCTGGTATCAGGGCAGCGCCATATTTACTGAGGTGACTAAACTCGGCATCGTACTCGTTAACTGTTCTGTTCCCCTGCTCCAGGTGGAGAAACTGGTCGTACAATGCATCTCTGACGGTGTCTGGGAAGTACTTTCTTT
The DNA here is from genome assembly GCA_036927795.1 of Iris macrosiphon. Lineage (NCBI taxonomy): Eukaryota > Viridiplantae > Streptophyta > Magnoliopsida > Asparagales > Iridaceae > Iris > Iris macrosiphon. Next base: position 116,927 of record JAYESA010000111.1, on the reverse strand, counting down.
CAAAGCACTCCAAGAACTGCTCCTAAGTCTGGCATGTACCCAACTGGCGCTCTATGGATTCCCATCAGTGATGAGCATTACCATCTAGAAGCGTCCTTACACCCGTCATCCACAGCTCTGTAGGTAGCTGTGATGCTTCTAATAACTTCCGAGTGTGAGTAATCCAGTTGATAGTTTTCTTTGGGCTCTTAATGCCTTTGTACGGCCTCGGACCCATCTGTATAAAGTCCTTTACTGATCCAACTCTAGCTCGAGGTTCTGGAGCTAGTGCTTGAGATGGTACAGTAGTCTTTACAGCCATTCTCTCAAGTGCTGCCAGAAATTCTTGCCTCTGTTCTGCTGCTTGCTGTCTCTGTTCCTGTATCATCATCAAGAAGAATTGGAACAGTTGTGCCTGGCCATCCTGCGGCGTTGATGAGACTGGAAGGTTCCCATTGGGTGGAACGGGAAGATCAGATAGAACTGGATTGTGAATCTGTCCATCTGGTCCTGGAAGTCTTAGAATTGTTGAGGTCCCTCCTTGAGTCTGACCATTGACTCCAGGAGTTGTGTCACCATCGGCGACAGTACATCCTTTCTGCATATACATCTCTCTGCAGGTGATGTACACAATGTTTAGACGAAGTATAGGAATCAAACAGGATGCAAACATTAAATAGAATGTAGAAGCATGAAATAGGCTGGAAATTGTCTGCATAAAATATGGCTTCAGGGCTAGCCGCATAAAGCAGAGAAGCGTAAAGTAGAGATTCAAAGTCGTCGGCGTAAAACAGAGATTCAAGGAAGTTGGTGTAAAGTAAGACTTCAGAGTTATCTGCGTAAAGCAGAGAATTAAAGTAGTTTTGGCGTAAAACAGAGATTCAAAACTGTCGGCATAAAATAAGTTTCAGAACTGACTGGGTAAAAGTCTGAGTAAAAGTTTCCGTGCGTAAAATGATCTGCACGTAAAATCTGCTGCATAAAATCTGCGCGTAAAAAGTCTGAGCGTAAAAGATCTGCTGCGTAGAGTCTGCGCGTAAAAATCTGCCCGCGTATAATTTGTGTAAAAGGTCTGCGAAAAAGGTTACTATTCCTCCCGTGTAAACTTTGCGTAAAAGGTCTGCGTAAACTCTGCGTAAAACCTTCCTGCGTAAAGTCTAGCATACTTTGCAGCGTAAAGTTGTACGAGGAACTCTTTGTATTTCCTATGATGAATTTGTCAGACAATTCAGTGAATCTGTCATCTAAAAAAAGTACTGCACGACGATCGAGAGAATGGCTGTAATGATGATTTTGCACAGAGATCCAGGTTGTCGTTTAGTGACATATTTACAAGTCGTTTTTACGCATCAAAAAGGAAGAAAATGGAGTCTTCTGGATACGCTGTCTACAGAAATGAGTTTTTTTTTATGCTCAAGATAAGACAAAATCAAATACCACGTCAAAAGTTGTTTCTTGCACAGGGCTCGAGGCATATCTCTGTATTTAATGCACAATATTTGTTATGGCTGGGAAAGCTAAGGCTGTGACAAATACGCTCACCTCACCATCCTTATATTTTATATCTAATCAGGCTATTCTACGATGGTTATCTATTATTCATGAATCACCAAGTTTATGCATGGGTAGTTACCTACGTGGTTTGCATGTCATGATCTTATAAAGGGATACGTGTCAGTTGTTATAATCGTAGCGTAAAGTAGACAGTCTTCTTCATAGTTTGGCTTTTACGCCAACAAGATAGTCAATTGGCTTTTACACCAACCAGGCAGTCATTTCGCTTTTTACGCCAACAAGGATAAAGGGTCTGGCGTAAAACTTGTTTTATCCAAACAGAGGATAGTTTGTAAACCCCCTCACCCAAAATTAGGCCTACTTTGCTTAGATAGTAAAACTAGGGCTAGTTTGAATCAACTAGATTTAGAACACGTCATTTGATTTAACTGTGAATTATTTTATCGCGTAGCGCACCTTACCGTTGCTTCGATAATTGGAGCACCTCACTAGCCACTTCCTATCCACAAACTTCATAACCTCATCCTAGACATGACCGCCTACTATTCTGACCCTTGTGCAACTTATAATATTGCTCTCTGGTGCTATATTTTAGCCGCACAATAAACGTCGCGAACGTTAATTCTTAATTTTAAATAAATTCCAATTTTGTACCCTTGTGCGTCCCAATCGAAATTGGAGACACTATCTTGACCGTTTTGTGCAATCCAAATTTTATTAATATTCTACACTGTACCCTCTACGCCCCTGACACTTATGTCCCACCTAAATTTAATCCCATGTACTCCTAATTAATTCTAGAATATCGTGCGCATTCGATTTAATTAATTAAATCCAATTTTCGCCTTTGTGCAGTTTTCTAATTGTTGGGGGACTTTTATGCAAAAATACCTTGAGGTGTCCCCACCATTGGATAATTCATAAAGAAATCTATCTTTCCCCTTCACCAGAATTTTTCCCAAAAATTTTGGGATGTACAGCGCGCACATCGTCCCCCACCTAAATTCTATCTCTTGCATTTAATTAATGCAAGTTCTAGCCTCCCAACAACCCCATGTCATGCCAAGGCCCACTCCAAGAAGATGTTGACCAAGCCCAAAATTTTAGGTCAAACATTCAACCCTTCTTCACATATATAAATATCCTTTTTCCTACTTTTTTCATCCACATCACAAAAACCCATCCCTAACCTATTTTCCTAGTCGACCATGCCCACCTCTCCTCCTGTTCACCTCCTTCCTCAATGACCGCCGGCCATCTTCCTCCGTCGCGGCCATCTCCCACGTCCCCTCGCCTGAGAACCTCGGCCACCCACTGACCTCCTCCAGCTCCTCCACGCTGAACACCAATGACGCAGCCTGCCATCTAGAACCGCCACCCTCATCTTCTTCATCTCCGACCCCTTCACCGCCGAAGATCCCGGCGGAGCTCCGCCTAGCCGACCCAAACCACCCTCTCCCTACACACGTCTTTACCTCCACCTCCTCTTTCTGTTCTTCTTCCTCCTCTTCTCAGCACAGGAGCCGGAGAACACCGACTGAACCACCCAGCCATCTACTCCACCCGCCGATCCCCTCGACAGGCCGGACATCTCCTCCTCCGCCGACTGCACAACACGAACAGCCGATCCCGACCTCGACATGCTGCTGAACTCCTCTCCCGCAGCGCCGAGCAGCGACCACGACGCCCAACCGAGCGTCGTTGCACTCGCCTCCTCCGTCCCCTCGACTCCCCGACCCGTGCCCGACTACGACGTGACACGACCAGACCTCCCCTCGTCGGAGTCATCGATTTCGGTCGTTTTCGAGCGCTTGGAGCTCGACCTCGCCGGCCCGCACGACCGCCATTATCACCCCCTCACCTCCCTGGCCGGACTCCGGTCAGTAGCACCCCAGCAACCTCACCATCATCGATCATCTCCACCACTCACCCCCATGGCCATTGCCAACATCATCACCACCATTTAAACCTCAGCAACCACCCGGCCAGTCTTCCCCTCCCCCCTGGCCGGAGCAGCACCCGAGTCATTCCTCCCTGTCCTGCCTCGACCGCCTGAGCATGGCCGGAACAGTAAACTCCGGTCATCCTCATGATCATCATCCTCACAACCACCACCATTAGCACCATTACAACCATCTCCCCCTCGCCTGAATATTCCGAGTCACTGCCGTTGATCACCAGCCACACCACCATCAAGCCATCCTCCCTGTCCTCTTTTTCCTTCACTGACCTCCCTCGCCGGACCCCCTGGCCGGAGCACACCATAGCCATCATCATCACCATTAGTATCATCATCTCATCATCACCACAACTCCTCATCACAATCATCATCTTCACCAATACCTAAACCCTCATCTCATCATCGTCATCACCTCATCGTCATCCCATCATCAGCATCGCATCATCATCATATCAGCAATCATCTCTCAATCATCACCCTCGTCGTCATCTTCGTCAATCTCACCGTCGTACCCGTGCACATATTCCGAGGTATGAACCTGTCTGTCTTCCCCTTGTATATGTGTTTGTGTGTGCTCCAGTAGGACAGTAGCATTTCGTCGGGCCCCGAGTTAGGAAACCCAACTCGTATACGCATACGTACGCGTTCGCGTATGCTGTTCAATTTAGTATATATTTAGTTATACATTAGCATATTATTAACTGGTATATATTTATGTACGTATTCAATATATATATTTAAATAGTTATGTAAATAAATTGCTGGTTAAATTATTATTGTATGGATATATATATGTAATTAAATAATAATTAGGAGTAGGTGTATTCAGACTGTACGACCCTATGACACCGTGGACTGCCCCGTATTTACCCGTGACCCTGTTGACCCTAAGAACAATATTGGTGTCTGCCTTGTGTACACCGACGTACTGGCAAGACCGTGTTAGTTGACTGACTTATTGTGTACAGTACTTGAAGACCCGACACCCACGTAATTCAACGCGTAATTGACCGTGTTAGATGACTAGTGCCACCCCTAGTGTACCCGGAGTCCAGTATAAAAATTGTTGTGTATGCACTAGTGTAGTGACTAATAATTTTATTTCATTATATTATATGTACATAGGATATTGGATTCGTTCTGCGCAATTTTTGGAGCAAGTTATTGATACATTGCAGCTTCCTTGCCAGGCAAGTATACCTTGCCATTTTACTGTTATTTATATTCCATATGTTGCATGCATCTTTATTTTCTGTCTTTAGTTCATATATTTTAACTATTATATAAAATGCGCGCGACGGTGTCGTCGTGGTATATTTTTAATTATGTATTTGTATTGCCTTGTTTATGAGACTACCCCATTATCATTAGGTTCATTTGACTATGACACATATTTTTACACGAGTTGTGAGTCTCATATAGATCACGGACGCACGTATTGACTGATCATCGGTACGTGTGGGACGTGCGTTAGGAATAACTGCTGTTAGAAACTTTACATGCTAGTAGACTTAGCAGTTATTAGAGGTCTAGGGACGTAGCCTATTGTAGTACGATGGTCTCATCCTTGTCCTTGTTTGGTTGCAGGATTGGGCTAGGGTACAAAAAATAGGCTATGAACCAAATTGTGTCATGGATGTGACATGCTTAGAGCATGGGGTGGGGAGAACAACAAGTACCGCATTTGAGCTCCTTTGCACTTTTTTCCTGTGCGCCCGGATTCTCCGCTGGAGATACGGGTGGTGATGACCACTATATATTATATTATTATCAGGCGGGCCTCCGGCGTTCAAAAGGCGTCGTACCTTTTTAGGCCCCTGGATCCCCAAAAGGGAATCATGCCAAATCCCAGTTTTTAGCCAGATAGCTCACTTGTGGGGAAAATTGTTCTTAACTGCATTCACTTAGATGGTTAGGCGACCCCATTGGATATTTATTTCAGTACTTTATTGGCATGTGTTTTGTGTATCTTGTTACATCCCTCTGAGGACCTGGCCCCTCCAGGTGTATCTGTTCTTGAGTATTTGCAGGAGCGCAGATTTAATGGTTCTATATGCTTCATGGATGTCTTCTCTTCGAGCCGTGATTGTTAACTGGTAATCTTATATTGTGTTTGTTGTGTTGTCCTTATATTGTATTTATCCTTATATTCCAGTTGGTAGTGGATTTGTTTCCATCCAACTATTATCTCCAGATACTTTGTGTCTAGATCTAGTTCATAGATATTGGTTATTTATTTATATTTGATTTTCATAGATGAGATTTAGATTATACCCTGTGACTTGTGACATATGTTATACCACTGTGGATTTGATGTTCATATTACAGCGTACATATGGATTTGGTTTCCATATATTGGAGTTGCCATATCCATGCGGCTGGCATGCTTACGTGTTCCTAGTCCAAGTATTTTGGGACTGGGGCGTGACATAGTTGAAAGAAAGAATGAGATTTTAGTCAAGTGTGGATGAGATCCTTATACTCTATTCCTATATGCATGCTTGTTTGGTACAATTACGTAACCAAGATAACATATTCATGACCTGCATGGGCTACCACTTAAAAATATGTCACGCCCCAGTCCCAAAATACGTAGGACTAGGAATACGTAACACGCCCAGCCGTATATATACGAACTCCAATATATGGAAACCATATACACACGTACGTTGTACATGAATATCCAATCCACCAGAACAAGTCACACAGAATCTATATCTCATCCACAGCACAAATAATCAGTAGGAATAAAGAGCTGAATAATAACTGAATATCAAAGATAAGTATCAAGTCTGATAGTCGGGTGGAAACAAATCCACTACAAAACGACTATACTAAAGTAGCAAAAAGATCTCTAATCAGCGGTAATAAAATCACAGATACTCCGAGGATAAGACCTCCTCAGTCTGGTAAGTAGCGTCAGGACCAGGACCGTACTCCTGCGAATACTCCTGCTCGTCCATATCTAGAAAGGTACCAGGTCCTCAGAGGGACGTAACAAGATACATAATAACATGCCAATAAGTACTGAAATATAAACATCCAATGGGTCGCCTAACCGTCTAAGTGAATGCAGTTTGAGAACAACTTTCCAACACGTGGGCTATCTGGCCATAAATGGGATTGGCATAATTCTCTCGAAGAATCAGGGGCCTACAAGCATGTCGTCTTTTGAACGGCAGAGGCCGCCTGCAATATAAAATATAGTGGTCGTCATCACCCGTTTCTCCGGCGGAGAATCCGGGCGTACAGGAGAAAAGTGCAAAGGAGCCCAAACGCCTTACTTGTTATTCTCCCCACCCCATGCTCTAAGCATGCTACATCCATGATACGATAAAACCTCTAAATAACTGCCAGGTCTACTAGCATACAAAGTTTCTATCGGCAGTCATCCCTAACGCACGACCCATACGTACAGGAGGCCAGACCTGTCCCGCAGTCCGTAATCTTTATGAGACTCACAACTCGTGTAACAATTGTGTCACGGCCAATGAATCTAATGATGCTCCATAATACTGGGGTGGTCTCATAAAGTAGGTCCAAAAACCTACAAAAATAAATATCTATATAAGCAGAATTAAACATGCATGTATCAGCTGGAATGTAAATAATAGTACAATGGCAAGGTATACTTGCCGAGCAAGAGTTCTGTATAGTGCACGTCCAAACAATGTTAAGTTTGTATAAGAAGAAGTGGGTTAGGGTTTGGAAGAGTTGTAATATATAGGGATAAGAGGCGGTGGAGAATATTTAATGATGCTTCAGGGAAAGATTTGGGTTATGTCTTACAACAGAACAGAAATATGATTGCCTATGCTTCTAGGCAATTACGTCATCATGAGAAAAACTACTCTACCCACGATTTAGAGTTGGCAGCGGTCAACTTTGCTCTAAAACTATGAAAACACTATTTGCACAGAGAGCGTGTGGAGATCTTTACGGACCACAAGAGCTTGAAGTACGTGTTTACACAGAAATAGCTTAACATGAGACAGTGGCGATGGTTGGAGTTGATGAAGGACTTTGATATATCATTGCAGTACCATCTAGTGAAGGCCAACGTAGTCGCTGATGCCTTGAGCAGGTATTTAGTGGTTATGTACTTGACGACGGGCATACATTTATTGGCCGATCTTGAGAGCTTAGGTATTAAAGTACTAGTTTCTGGTGTAGAGACACAGATATGAGGATTACAGATACAGTCTGAGCTGATGGACAAGATCAAGGCTGTATAGTATGATGATGAGTCCCTGAGGAGTATCGGGGCACAGGTTCATATGGGATTATCATAGGACATTACTATTGCTGGGGATGGATCATTGCGGCACGATACCAGATTGTGTGTGCCAAGGAGGATGTTGCGTGAGAAGGTTCTTCAGGAGGCGCATAGATCACAGTACTCTATACACCCAGGTGCCAACAAGATGTATAGAGATCTGAAGGAACATGTATGGTGATATGGTATAAAGCGGGTGGTGGCGCGCTTCGTATCTAGATGTTTAGTGTGCTAGTAGGTAAAGGCAGAGAGGCAGAGGCCAGGTGGTTTACTTTAGCCTTTATCCATTCCAGAGTAGAAGTGGGAGCATGTTACTATAGATTTTATTTCGGGGCTTCCGCATTCTCCAAGAGGTAAGGACACGATTTGGGTCATCATAGACATGTTGACCAAATCGGCCCACTTTTTGCCATTCAAAGTGGATACGTCTACGGAGAAGCTAACAGAGATGTATGTACGATAGATTATCAGATTATATGGAGTTCCTGTAAGCATCATCTTGGATCGGGATAGTCACTTCATATCCCACTTTTGGAGGAGTTTGCTGGCTAGTTTGGGCACCCAGCTCAAGTTCAGTACCGCATATCACCCTCAGACAAACGGGCAGTCAGAGAGGACTATTCAGACTCTCGTGGATATGCTTCGCACCTATGTATTTTATTTTGGAGGCTCTTGGGAGGATCATCTTCACCTGGTAGAGTTAGATTACAACAATAATTACCAGGCCAATATTGAGATGTCACCATTCGAGGATTTATATGGACGGAGATGTTGCAATCCTCTATCTTGGGATGATTTTGGTGAGAGAGCCTTGTTGGGGCCAGAGATAATTATGGATGTAGCTGAGAAGGTGAAGCTTATTAGAGATATACTTCGAGTGGCGCAGGATAGACAACGACATTGGGACGACAGCCACCGAAGACCTTTGGAGTTTGAGGTATAGGTTTTGTAGCAGAACGGGAAGGTGATTGTCTATGCTTTTAGGCAATTACGTCCTCATTAGAAGAACTACCATACCCACGATTTGGAGTTGACAGTGATCATCTTTGCTTTAAAATTGTGGAAACACTATCAGTACGGAGAGCGTGTGGAGATCTTTACGGACTACAAGAGCTTGAAGTACGTGTTTACACAGAAAGAGATTAACATGAGACAACGATGGTAGTTGGCGATGATAAAGGACTTCGATATATTATTATAGTACCATATAGGAAGGCCAACGTAGTCGTTGATGCCTTGATCAGGTATCTAGTGGCTATGTTGTCACGTCCCAGTCCTAAATTACCAAGGGCTAGCTATGTGTAAATGGCCAGCAGCACAATTCCAATGGGCAAACCCAATTTAATGGACCCGTTAGAGTGCACTTAAGCTTTAATACATATAAAATGGTCTAAAAATACCTGTCATAATTTATATATCTAATCTCATCCACAATAAGTAATAAAATCACAAAGAGACAAGTCCAGTCACAATAATATAAAATAATTTGTCCAACCAAAGCAATATAAATAATGTCACGGGGAATAACCCGTCATCAAAATGGAAAAGAAAATAACTCCAAGTACAATATCCAGAAGTCACTATAAGACCAAATATATATGAACACTAAGCATAATAAATGAATGGTGAGAATACTGTGTGCTCAAGAGAAGTCCTCCGGAACAACCTCGTCCTCTGCAACCTGTACGACTCCATTAGCAGCACCTACCCCGTAAACCTTGGGATATCTCTCCTCGTCTATACCTGGTGATATAATCCAGGTCCTCAGGGGACATAGCAAGGTACAATAAACACTTAAGCCAAATGAAATATAGTAAGTAAAAACATATCCTCAGTGCAAGCTATGTGACCAGATAAGTAAAATACAAATGAGAACATCACTAGTACTCAGGCTGAGACCACTACAGGCTCTGTGTCGGGGAGCACATAGCATCAAGTAGTATCTCATAGGGACAGTAAATGTGCCAAGCTCTGGTACAGAGACTAAAGCACCTCCAGCAACATAATGTATATATATAAACATAATCAGCATGTAGCATGTGTGTCTCTCCCTACCCAATGTAACCTCATGTCTCATGTCCACAACATCTTATGTCCATAACACGCAAGATCATGACCTATAGCTAGTACAGCGAGTCATAATGATATCTTTATAATATGCAAGTCTCATATCACTAATCCTGTAAGCCTATACAGAATTATCATGAATAACTCAAGAAAGATTCTGTCATATGAAATAGTGTCAAGTGTCCTACAGTATAGCGTACTTGGTAAAGCAAGCACATAAAAATAGGATCATGGAATCAACTCTCTAAGTGACGTTACACGACTCCACGTACGTCATCGACATCCGAATCTTATTCGAACGCTAAGCAACGTCTCACGGTCCTAGGTTGAGAAGGCACATCACAAGAATATATATATATATATATATATATATATATATATAAAGAAACATAAGTAGATAATATAATAGGATCTACTGCAAGTTTGGCAAGGTAGACTTTCCTGAGTTTGCAGTATGTAGTTGCAAAGTTGGTCCCGCGTCTACTCCTCCGGAATCCAATTGACCTAGACAATAAATTTTCTACTTTAAGTATCTAATCAAGAATCTTGTAACCGCAACTAAATTTTATAATTTATTATAAACCATTAATACCCAAGTCCAACCTCATCCTAACATAAAAAAATTTGACACAATAACTTACACGTTTTACGAGGTATCAGAACCTAGTTTTATGGTTTACGACTTCCAAAATTTACGGTTAAGTCCACAATCGAAGGACATGAACATAAATCATAATAAATCATGTAATCTTGATTTAAATCTGATTTATATTAATTTTTAACCATTAAATTCCATAATTGACAAAATAATCATATTTCAAGATTATGGCTACTTTAAGTTAACTAGTTTTGTCCAAAACTTATTCGGAGCATTGCCAGTCCATGGGTATGGTTTATATTCATGAAAAATTATTTTATATCATATCTTATTCTATTTTAATCTCAAAAAATAATTACCTTTTATTTCTTCCAAAATAACCCCTATTTATGGGCAAAACTATGTCATAAAATCACCCGAAACCTAGGCTAGTGACCTTTATTTTTAGGGTTCAAATTTTTGATAAAAATACCATAAAATAATTCTAAAATAATTATTTTAAAATAATAAACACTAATAAATTAATTTTAAATAACTAACAATAAGGCCTCCAAGAACCGTGTCACAAAGTCTAAAATTAGCCCTACTGTTATCCAATCTATCATCAATCTAACATAAATTTTTTTATAGATTTTTATGGTGCAAAAAGATAGCAAGGGAGGGTTCTAGAATATTAAACTTAAATAAATATAATAGATTCATTCCATGAGAATTTGAGAAGGAAAGTTTGAATCCTTATCTGAAAGCTTTGAAGGTTTGGATGACGGTGCCTTTTCTTGTTAAAGAACGCACATTCTTGCTTGTTCTTGCCTTGCTTCTCCCTTCTTGATGGGTTGATGATGATGGAAAAGGGTTCTTGAAGGGTTGATGATGATGGCAATTGGTTCTTGATGGGTTTGATGGCAATTGTGGAGCCTTTATGGTTGTTTGGTAGAGATTGGGTAAAATGATGATGAAATGTGGAGCTTTGGAAGAGAGGAAAGGGTTTTTGGTGAAGGAGATGATATTGTGAGGGGTAGATGATAAGGGTGCTGCTCTTACACGTGAAGGAGAGGGGAGGGGTCGGCCAAAAAGGGGAGAGAGTTGTTAGGGTTAGGGTTTTGTGATAAGGGGCTATATATATGGGCTTGTTGGATAGATTTAAAACTAGGAGGGGGTATTCCTCGGGATTGTAGGGGTCGTCCGCCAATGGGGCTGCTCTTGCATGGAATACGAAGAGGGGGTGGGTTGTTATAGTTGGGATTTGGTTGGTTAGGATCTTGGGTGGTTTGGTAGTTAGTTAGTTATGTAGTTTGCCAATTATGATGCCACCTATGGCCCTTTCTATAATTAGAACTCTATAAATAGAACCAAATTAATATAAATTATATATATATATATATATATATATATATATATATATATATATATATATATATATATATATATATATATATAGGGGGTATATGTGTGCACTACATGAAATAAGGCAGTTTTATGGTAACCATGGTTCTAGATGTTTGACAATATTTTTGGAGCATGGGGGAGGTCAAACAAATATAACATCCATATTCCAAATATATTAGGCACAATCAAGATTAGTAATATTAATTTTGTTCGGAGAAAAAATATTGTGCATTGCTTAAAATATCCAAGCCAAGGCAAAGGGTCATATATATAAAAGAAGTATTTAGAAATTAATACTTTAATCCATTAAATTAAATTTAAAAAAATACCAAATTAACCATATTCAAAAATGAGGGGGCTTACAATCTACCCACCTTAAAAGAATTGTGTCCTCGCAATTAAGAAAAAACGAAACGTAACAGGTCAGGAAAGGTTTACTCCAGAAGAGATGATGTTGTAGTATGACATATTTGTTGAAGCACGACACAAAGGATAAGGGACCATGAACAAGAAAAAAACAAGAGGAAGGGTGAGGGTTTTGTTCAAGCAGAATACGTAGGGAAGTAATAAAAACTTTTTTCCTAGGCAATGAGAGATAAGTAACTCAAGAGTAAAGGAGTTTGATTAGAACGAGGATCAACTACAGCTTTTGAAAACTTGGGTACCTCTTACATATTACCACTCTAGACCAATAAGTTCATGCTAACATAATACTAGGTATAGACTAGGGAATGAAACTAATAGGCACATGTTAAATTATTACTAGGAACATCTGTTACTATAGCTAGCTATGATAAAACTAAATATTATTCATATTTGCTACTCCTCCAGTCCGTGCCTCCTCTACTATCATTGCAAAAGCCTGACCACATCCCTAAGCTGGTGTCCTCGGCTGTTGCTGTGCCTGCTGGAAGTGCGCTGATGTGGTGCCAAGGGTGGCATCTGCAGATATCCTCCTGGTGCTGGCGCCCTCGGCGCTGGAATAATTGGCCCCGGTGGCTGCTGAACTGGCCTCGGTGCTGGTAAAGCTAGTCGGTGAACCATCGGTGCTCGTCGGTGAACCATCGGTGCTCCTTCTCGATGATTCGTGCAATCTCTGGTTGAATGCTGGTCTGAACTGCAAAGAAAATACAATCCTAATATGCATCGGCATTCCTTGGTAAGATGGCCTACCTTGCTACAATAATGACAAGTAAGGAGTCCTGGTGCTGGTGCTGGTAGGGCTGGTCGATGAATCATCTGTGCTCCTCTCAGTTGTTCTATACAGTCCAGTGTCGAGTGTTGTCCCGATCAGAAAATCAAGCATAGTCCTAACTTGCGTCTGCACTCGCTCGCGTGATGGCCTTGCTTGCCACAATATTGACATATAGGCAGTGTCGGTGGGGTTGCTCTGGGTGGCTGGTCCATGTGAGGTTTCTTTGCAGCTCCTCCATGTTGTGCTCGGTCTGGTGCTAGTGCATGCGGCCGCTTCTGGCTGGACTCTCTCCCGTTGACGAGTTCCATGCGTCGAATTGCTACAAGGACGTCCGTATAAGAAGTATGTGCAACTGCATCAATCAATCTTTGTAACTCAAAGCTCAGTCCGTCAAAGAATTTCTTCGTCTTCTCTTCTTTTGTCGGGATCAGTGTAGGGTCGAACAGTTGAATCAAACATGATGCAAGTCAAGAAATTTATTCAAGTCTAATATAGAGGTCAAGAACGTATCAACATGTGGATGAGATCCTATAAATTTATTCTTATCCTAATCGCGGGCTTGCTCGGTCCCTTAGTTAAAACCAAAGCAATATATTCGTAGACCTGCATGGGCCACCACGAAAACTATGTCACGCCCCAGTCATAAAATACCAAGGGACTAGCCACGTGGTAATGGCCAGCAACACAACTCCAATGGACAAACCCAATTTAATTGACCCGTTAGAGTGCACTTAAGCTGTAAGACATATAAAATGGTCTATAAATACCTGTCATAATTTATATATCTAATCTCATCCATAATAAGTAACGAAATCACAAAGAGGCAAGTCCAGTCACAATAATATAAAATGATCTGTCCAACCAAAGTAATATAAATAATGTCACGGGGAATAACCCGTCATCAAAATGGAAAGGAAAATAACTCCAAGTACAATATCCAAAAGCACTACAAGATCAAATATCTAAGAATACTAAGCATTATAAATGAATGGAGAGAATACTGTGTGCTCAAAAGAAGTCCTCCGAAACAACATCGTCCTCTGCAACATGTATGTCTCCAATAGCAGCACCTGCACCGTAAACCTCGGGATAGCTCTTCTCATCTATACCTGGGGAGATAATCCGGATCCAGGTCCTCGGAGGACATAGCAAGGTACAATAAACACTCAAGACAAATGAAATACAGTAAGTAAAAATAGATCCTCAGGGCAAGCTATGTGACCAGCTAAGTAAAATACAAATGAGAGCATCACTAGTACTCAGGCTGAGACCACTACAGGCTCTGTGTCGGGGAGCCCATAGCAGCAAGTAGTATATCATAGGGCCAGTAAATGTGCCAAGCTCTGGTACAGAGACTAAAGCACCTCCAGTAACATAGCATATATATATAAAAACATAATCAGCCTATAGCATGTGTATCTCTCTTCAGCCAATGTAACCTCACGTCTCATGTCCATAATGTCTCATATCCATAATACTCAAGATCATGACCTCTAGTTAGTACAACGAGTCATAATGATATCAATATAATATGCAAGTCTCATATCACGAATCTTATAAGCCTATACAAAATCACCATAAATAACTCAAGAAAGATTTTGTCACATGAAATAGTGTCAAGTGTCCTACGATATGGCGTACTTGGTAAAACAAGCACGTAAAAATAGGATCATGGAATCAACTCTCTAAGTGACGTTACACGACTCCGCGTACGGTGTCGACACCCGAATCTTGTTCGGACGCTAAGCAATGTCTTACGATCCTAGGTTGAGCAGGCACATCACAAGAATATATATATATATATATAAAGAAACACAAGCAGATAATATAATAGGATCTACTGCAAGTTTGGTAAAGTACACTTGCCTGGGTCTGCAGTATGTAGTTGCAAAGTTGGTCCCACGTCCACTGCTCCAGAATTCAATTGACCTAAACAATAAATTTTCTACTTTAAGTATCTAATCAAGAATCTTGTAACTGCAACTAAATTTTATAATTTATTATAAACCATTAATACCTAAGTCCAACCTCATCCTAACATGTAAATTCTTGACACAATAACTTACACTTTTTACGAGGTATCAGAACCTAGTTTCATGGTTTACGACTTCCAAAATTTACGGTTAAGTTCCCAGTCGAAGGACATGAACATAAATCATAATAAATCATGTAATCTTGATTTAAACCTGGTTTATATTAATTTTTAACCATTAAATTCCAGAATTGACAAAATAATCATATTTCAAGATTAGGGCTACTTTAAGTTTACTAGTTTTGTCCGAAACTTGTTCGGAGCATTGCCAGTCCATGAGTATGGTTTATATTCATGAAAAATTATTTTATATCATATTTTATTCTGTTTTAATCTCAAAAAATAATCATCTTTTATTTCTTCTAAAACAACCCCTATTTATGAGCAAAACTATGCCACAAAATCACCCGAAACCTAGGCTAGTGACCTTTATTTTTAGGATTCAGAATTTTGATAGAAATACCATAAAAATAATTCTAAAATACTTTTTTACAGTAATAAATCACCAATAAATTTAGTTTTAAGAGTTAACAATAAGGCCTCCAATAATCGTGTCACAAAGTCTAAAACTAGCCCTACTGTTGTCCAATTTATCATCAATCTAACATGAAATTTCTCATAGATTTTTATGGTGAGAAAAGATGGCAAGGGAGGGTTATAGAATATTAAACTTACAAAAATCTTAGAGAGTCATGCCATGGGAATTTGAGAAGGGAAGTTTGAATCCTTATCAGAAAACTTTGAAGGTTTGGATGACGGTGCCTCTTCTTGTTCAAGAACGCACATTCTTGCTTGTGCTTGCCTTGCTTCTCCCTTCTTGATGGATTGATTATGATGGCAATGGGTTCTTGATGGATTGATGATGATGGCAAGGGGTTCTTGATGGATTTGACGGCAATGGTGGAGCTTTTATGGTTGTTTGGTAGAGATTGGGTGAAATAATGATGAAAGGGGGAGCTTTGGAAGAGAGGAGAGGGTTTTTGGTGAAGGAGATTATATTTTGAGGGGTAGATGACAAGGGGGGCTACTCTTACATGTGAAGGAGAGGGAAGGGTCAGCCAAAAAGGGGAGAGAGTTGTTAGGGTTATGATTTTATGATAAGGGGCTATATATATGGGCTTTTTGGATAGATTTAAACCTAGGAGGGGGTGTTCTTAGGGCTTGTAGGGGTCGGTCGCCAAGGGAGCTGCTCTTGCACGAAATTATGAAGAGAGGATGGGTTGTTATAATTGGAATTTGGTTGGTTAGGATCTTGGGTGGTTAGGTAGTTAGTTAGTTAGTTAGGTACCTATGGCCCTTTCTATAATTAGAACTCTATAAATAGAACCAAATTAATGAAAATATTATATATATATATATAGGGGTATTTGTGTAAACCCCCCTCCCCAAAAAAAAAAGTATTTTGTGTGTATTTTGTATTTCTTGTTTTGTTTTAAACTTTCTTTTAAACAAATAAAACCCAATAATTTTATTAGGACACTTCATCGTGGTTTGGACATTAATAATATAGGATGACCCCAAAATCTGTATCGCCCTTCATAGGAAGTAGCCTATGTCATGCCCCGATCTCCCGCAGGCTAAATCGGCCGTTTCCGCTAGGCGAGAATCACCGCGCCAGCGCTCCTGCGGAACGATCGCTTGACCCATCCGGGCGTGATGCCGTACGAGCGTGAGCCACGCCCGTGCAAGGCCGTGGTTCATTGGCTGGCGGTAAGAGTTCTAAGCCACAGAGTCGCACAGATTGTCCGAGTGCAGCGGAGTCATAAACGCATAGGCGATTTGGTAACAGGTTCACTGAGTCGACAATAGCGGAAGCATTGAATAACACAAGTTGAAGTAAAGCAACTCTTTTATTGATATAAACAAGTGTTATAGACCGCGTATAGCCGAGATTATAAGTAGCTCAAGCCTCTCTCTGAAACAATAAAAGCGTGCTACGTGGCTACAATTGTGGAATGATTGTACAGGCGATATTAAGGCAATGTTCCAACATTATGTCTTGTATATGTGCTTCAGTTCCGGACGCAACGCTGCTTCGGAGTGATCTCCACGCCTTAGCACCCACGAAGGAGGCATCCGCACCGAATGAGGTTCTCCCGCACCCTGCATACAATCTGGTGGATTATTAGTACATTGAATGCACTGGTGGGAAATCTACTCGTCCGCTCGACAAATCCAAACACGTAATATAGGTTCCGTGCACCAACTATTAAGTTATCTTTCTAGTTGCCTTAGAATCAGTTTCATGCAAAGATTGAATAGCCTAACTCGTGTGGCAGTGCACCGTGCGACATGAGAGGAAACACGGCGAGACTTACCAACTTACCATTTGTCCTTCCCTGTCCAAGGCAAATATTATAAATTCAAGCACGGGCAAGTATAAACATTCAGGGGCATTCATAATGAAAACCATGGCAATAGCATATGCAAACACGAGAGTCGTTATATCAAGATCGTTCAGGTGTTCAGTTGTTCATTGATGCGATGCAATGACTCACACGCAGATAGCCGCTAAGCGAGGATGACTTATCTATATGAATATGAGTCGCTGGCATAGCCATAAAGGACCGTTTATAGTCGATGAACAAGGATGGTATGCAACGAAGCACGTGAGACGCTACACGCCATCCCGTCCGCACGTGAGACTATCGTAAAGTTTTATCCGGATCGGAACGGTCCCAGTGCCCCGGTGACCGCCCATGGAACTGAATGACCTTGTTTCCAAGTTGTCCGTGACATGCAGGTCAGGGTTTTTCCAATTCCATAACTTGATATGATAATCCATGATTCATGATCTGAACCGAGTGTTTGCTCCATGAGCTGGGATTCATTCGTTACATGACGTGATTCTCGTTCAGATGTAAACTTGATGTGATTATCATTCAGTTGTAACATGACATAATTCTCGTTCAATATTCATTTGCCCTGATGCATGCCCCTGGTTCGGGGATTGCCTTGGCGACCCAATGGTCCCGAATACTTGTAGGTTCAATTGCACAGAAGAGTTATTTGATAGTCTCCTGGCTGACTCTGCATGCACCATACAATAACATTGGACATTTGTAAGCAAGCAAGCATTCGTTTCTAAGGAACATAAGCAACACATTTGCTCGGCCCGAAGGTAAGCCGAGAGATGAAACCGTAAGGGACTAAGCATGCGAGGGTCTGAATATAATCAATATTTCAATTTCCATGTTCTAGCACAAGCAATACAAGTTAGGATTATTCCCTTAGCTAGGTGCGTTGTATTCTTATTAGCATGCAGGGGGTGATTCACCTAGCGACTAGCATATATCATTCCATATTTTATGTGTGCTGGCTAAGCAAAGACAAGTTCACCATAGCCACCCACCTTAGCGATGTTTTGCCTTGGTCGAGTAATACGCCAAGCGAGCCTCTGAAAGCCTAAGACGGATTCCTGTAGGGACAAGTCTGGATATCCTTTGCCTCAAACGGGTATTCTCGCCTGAGCAAAGCGGGTCGGGACATTGTACTTTGCCGTTTGAATCGGCAGTCCACTTGAAGGGAACGGGGTGTTATAGCCTACACATGAGACACTAATCGTAGGATCTTTTCGTGGCACAAGAATTCGACCACTTGGCATTAGTATGACATTGGTGTAACGACCATAGACTAAGTATTAAATATTTAGATAATCTATATATAATTTATTTGTGGTCATTTTCAATTCCCAACTTCCTACAATTAGTAGTCCATAATTTTCCGTGTCAAGTTAGACATTTTTCCTTTTTCTAGATTTGCATATTATTTACTACTACATATTTTGTGGATGACCATTTAATTATTATTTAGTTAATTAGATAATACAATGATTCGATTTATATAACTAGATAAATATATAATTATTAATTACAAAAATATTTCAAAAAATATTTTGAGTGTAGTATTTATGAAAACTTTATAAAATAATTTTATAGAATTTATTTTGTGTGCAAATATTATTTTTAGGATTTTTAACATCATCTATAAATATAAATATATATATATGTTAATATATATATAGTTATAGTAATAATAATAAAATAATAAGAAAGGATAATAATAATAATAATAATAATGTTCGTGGTAATAATAAATGAAATGAAATGAAACGAAATGAAATGAAATGAAAACAAAAAAAAGAAAAAGAAAAGAAAAAGGAAAGAAAAGAATATATAAATAAAAACCTAATAATACCTAAAACCCAAAACAAATCCTAATACTAAACAACTCCCCAACTCCTAAACTACCCCCACGTAGCAAACTCCAAAACCCATCTAAGACTATTCCCACAGAACCTATTCGCGGACTCCCCTCCCTATCTCCCTTCATATATATATATATATATATATATATATATATATACAACAAACCTAATTCCCAAACCCTAACCCTAGCTCCGACCAACGCCGACCCTAGCCCGGCGCCGCCGCCCCCGCGACGACCGCCACCACGCAGTGCCGCCGCAGCCCGCCGGCCGATCGCCGCCGTCGTCCCCGCGTGTGCGCACCGCACATACGCACAGTCCAATTTTGGACCCATCTTCAAGGTATGTTATCTCCCTCATCTGTGATCCTTTTTGTGTGCAGTTTGTTATTGTACGTTCACAACCTAACCCTCTAGGATTTTCATTCAAGCGGAACGAGTTTTCGTATCCCGGGTCGGTCAAAAAATCGACCAAAAAATGACCAAAAAACTGACTAAAATAGTTCAGAATTTCGAATCCAAAATCCCATGTTCACACCCAATTTACCATCAACCTGTTTATTATTTTCGAAAACTAATTAAAGGATTTTTCTTCTCCATATAACCGAGAAATATTTTGTTCTTTTAGTTTTTGTTAGTTTATTCTATGTGCAAAGTTATTCGACCTCCAAATCAACCAAAAACCTGACTTCTTAAAATTGGAAAATTGTGATATGGAGCGCGCCCTGCCAAACGGGATGCCCCGTCGCGTACTATTTGCACCAAAAGGCCCGTATGATATATTCTGACGTGTGGGCTTTCGCAAAAACTGATTCGGATGTGTGTGCACGTCGGAATCAACATGTATCCGTAAAAAGTTCCTGTATCGCGACTTTGGCAAACTACCACCCCGTTTTGTGTACGCTCGTCGGAATACGACGAAACTTGCGCCATTGGATTCATGATATCACGCTGGTCCTGTGACCCAAATTTCACGCGATTCCGAGACAGTTGACCAAGCCACCTATTTGCGGGCCCCATGGTTGACTTTTAGGACGAATTTGTGTTCGGCTCACCGAAATCCAAAATTGGACATACCATTGAGTTCGTATTGACGTTTAGAATTTGTTTGACCTATAATTTGTCCCATTTATAGACCTTTACTTCTGGCACATTTTTTGGTGCAAAGTGGGCCACATGTGGAGCCCGCTTTGACCCAAAATTACTGATTTGCCCCTATGTCCAAATTGGACGAAAGGGTAGTATTTTTTAGCTATCTTGCTTATTCTGGGAATATTGGTGATGTTTATTTCAGCATCCGAAGATGTTCATTCTGATGCCATAGTTTCTGATCCATTGTGCCTGACGTCTAGATGCTTACACTTTGCAGCTTTCTTGCCAGGCAAGATACCTTGCCAAATTGCTTATAGTACTTTGCATACTTATTATATTTTTATACATTCGTTATATGTGTATTTTCTTTCAGTCATAATTATATACTATATATATGTTGACACACACTTGACACATTGTATCATGAGAGGGGAGGACAATCAGTAGGCGTATGGGCTATAACCACTCTGGTAAACCGTAGTAACTAGCACACACTATGGTAGTCGTGTCCGATGGTCGCTACCCTTACGGTATGTCGGCTGATGGTATCACGATGGTAGCTACCCTCGCGGTATGACGGCTGATGATGTCCCTGACATGTGTGTAAGTTGTGAGATTAGATAGAGTAGCCTACCCATGCCCATACGTCGAAAAGTTGTTCCTATTATACATTCATATAGATTGTCTTGTACAGCGTACTTATATATTTTCTACCTATTATGCATGTTTACTGCATTCAAATTGGCATGCTTCTATGTATCTTGTTACGTCCCTCGGAGGACCTGGTCCCTTTCCAGGTGTAGACGATCTTGACTATTCGCAGGAGCACAGATCAGGACTTGCTACTTATCTCTTTCGAGAAGGTCTTCTCTTCGAGTCTCATGGTTCATTAGATGTACCTATTTTGTCTCTCTTATATTCTAATTTGGTAGTGGTTTTGTTTCCACCCGGCTATCATGCTTTGATACTTCATATTGAGATTCAGTTATATAGTAGATTGGTTATTTATTTCTATTTGATTCTGCGGATGAGATTTAGTTATGCCATGTGACTTGTGATAATATATATACCACATGTGAGTTATTATTCATATTACAACGTACGTGTGTATTATGGTATCCATATATTGGAGTTGCCATATACATACGGCTGGAATGCTTACGTATTCCTAGTTCTACGTATTTTGGGACTGGGGTGTGATAATTTGTGTGCGCTACATGACTACATGAGTTTGGGTTGGGTTTGGGTCAAGTTCTAGTCTAAAGGAGGCAGTTTTACGGTAACCGTGGTTCTATATATTTGATAATATTTTGGAGCATGGGGGAGGTCAAACAAATATAACATCCATGTCCTAAATATATTAGGCACAATCAAGATTAGTAATATAAATTTTGTTAGGAGAAAAAGGTTGTGCATTGCTTAAAATATCCAAGCCAAGGCAAAGGGTCATATATATAAAAAAAAGATTTAGAAATTAATAATTTAATCCATTAAATTAAATTAAAATAAATAAAATAAATTTAAAAATACCAAATTAACCCTATTCAAAAATGATGGGGCTTACATATGTACTTAACGACGGACAAATATTTATTGGCCGATCTTGAGATCTTGGGTATTGAAGTGTTAGTTCCTGGTATCAAGGCACAGATGTGGGGATTGCAGATACAGTCTGACCTGATGGACAAGATCAAGGATGCACAGTATGATGATGAGTCCCTGAGGTGTATCGGGGCATAGGTACATATGGGATTATCAGAGAACTTTAGTATTACTGGGGATGGATCATTGCGGCATGGTACCGGATTGTGTGTGCCAAGAGGGACTTTGTGTGAGAAGGTTCTTTAGGAGGCACATCGATCACAGTACTCTATACATCCATGTGCCAACAAGATGTATAGAGATCTGAGGGAACATGTATGGTGGTATGGTATGAAGCGGGAGGTGGCGCGCTTCGTATCCAGATGTTTAGTTTGCCAGTAGGTAAAGGTAGAGAGGAAGAGTCCAGGTGGTTTACTTCAACCTTTACCCATTTCAGAGTGGAAGTGGGAGCATGTTACTATAAATTTTATTTCAGGGCTTCCACGTTCTCCAAGAGATAAAGACACAACTTGGGTTATCGTAGACATGTTGACCAAATCGGCCTACTTTTTATCATTCAAAGTGGGTACGTCTACAGAGAAGCTAGCGAAGATGTATGTGCGACAGATTGTCATATTTTATGAAGTTCATGTAAGCATAATCTCAAATCGGGATAGTCGCTTTACATCCCACTTTTGGAGGAGTTTGCTGGCTAGCTTGGGCACCCAGCTGAAGTTCAGTACAGCATATCACCCCCAGACAAATGGGCAATCGGAGATGACTATTTAGACTCTCGAGGATATGCTTCACACCTGTGTATTGGATTTTGGAGGTTATTGGGAGGATCATATTCACCTGGTAAAGTTAGATTACAATAATAATTACCAGGCCAGTATTGAGATGTCATCATTCGAGGCTTTATATGGACGAAGATGTTGCACTCCTCTATCTTGGGATGATTTTGGTAAGAGATCCTTGTTGGGGCCAGATATGATTGTGGTTGCAGCTGAGAAGGTGAAGCATATTAGAGATAGACTTCGGGTGGCACATGACATTCAACGATATTGTGTCGACAGCCACCGGAGACCTTTGGAGTTTGAGGTATAGGTTTTGTTTTACATTGATTGTGATTGCTTTATTTTAGATGGAGTGCTAATGTTGTGTTTATTCTAGGTTGGCGATCTGGTGTTCTTGCGGATTTTACCGATACGGGACACGATTCGCTTTGGTAGAGGCGGGAATCTTAGTCCACGGTACATCGGACCCTTCGGTATTCTTGAGAGGGTCGGTACAGTATCCTACAGATTAGACTTGTCGCCAGCACTAGAGGAAGGGCACAACGTGTTCCACGTGTTGCATCTGAGACGGTACGTGGCAAATCCTACTCACGTATTAGATCACTCGGAGATCGAGGTGGGTCTGACTCTTAGTTACCCAAAGCAGTCAGTAGAGATTCTGGATCGCAAGAAGAATGTGATGCAAAAGCAGACGATTCCCTTGGTATGCGTCGCGTGGAGGCATCACTCTCCGAAAGAGTCTACCTGGGAGAGGTAAGCCGAGATGCATGAGCGATAACCCTTATCTCTTTGAGACGTGAGGTATCTTTCTTGCTTGCTGTGATTGCTTGTTGTAATCCAAGTTTTTTCCTTAAATTTCGAGGAAAATTTTTTTCTAAGGAGGGTAGACTTGTCACTACCACATTTCTAGATAAGGGTATTTTTGTCATTTTTGTCATTTATTATATTTAGTGATTAAATATTTATATATTGTGCTTCTAACTATTTAGTATGTGTTGTGCTATTTATTTATTAGTTAGTGGCCTAGCCTATTTATTGGACTTGATATTAGTGGACCCATTAGAACTTGTCATGACACATTGAGCCCAACATTATGCTACGCCCATTAGACTCATTCCCTTTAGTTAATTAAGAATATTAGAATTAATTTTATTAGATTAGAAGCTTCCTAATATATTCCTCCCTAATTAAACATCATAACTAGCTAGTGAGAGGCACATTGGACAATATGAATTGCTTGGAGGAGGGGCTAGAAGGGGCCGGCCACAATAAGGGGGTCTTTTTCTCTCTCCTTACATAATTTATTTCATTTTAGATCCCCAATTGTGTTATTCCCTAAATTACTTCATCCCTCCACTAAATTTACCCTAATTCACTCTCATTCCCTTCCATTCTTATCATCTAAGGAGGATTGGATCTTGGATTGCAATGAGCACTTGGAGAAGGAGAAGTTGGTTAGGAGATTGTGTCCTAATTGTGTCCATATGATCAATTCATTGGAATCTATCTTCCAATAGATAAATTTTTGATTTTTCCTATAATTTATATCCTAATTCATGTATTTGATCATTAGGAACTCTCAATTGACTTAGGGCTACACATAGGAAGAAGTTCTAGGTCCAATTATCCTTTATTTTGACTTCTACATAGGTTTTTGTGCACAATTAGGGGAAATTAAGAGATTGATGACTCAAGTGTGTGTCATGAGACCAAATTGGTCTAATTAAACTTGTATAGGTAGTGTAGGGCTAGATACGTGTCCATAATTGGACACGAGTAGAGGGTATCATGATATTTTATGATACGCTAGGATACGAGGACTCATTTTGGGGGATTTGTGCATAGTAGTATAATTACTCTTCAATTTCTATTGGAACTCATTTCTTTAGTTATATAATAATGGTTTTGATATGTATTATTAGTTATACAATTTCTATTTTATGATACGATGTGTTGTGGTTGCATGTGTAGTGTATGTATGGTGTGAAGTGCAGTGAGGCGAGAGTAGTATCTGTGTGTGTGTGTGTGTGTGTGTGTGTGTGTGTGTGTGTGTGGCGAGTATGGTGGCAGTGAAGAGTTGGAGAGGGAATGTTCAGTGCAGCAGTGCACTGAGTGCACTGCTCTACTGATGAACAAGTAGCAGTAGATGCATCAGTGCACCTGGGAGGGAGGGGTGTACTGCTGTAAGCAATAACAATACTAGTTGCAACAACTAGCAGTGGGTATCAATATATTGAGGGGGTTTCAGGTATCCTTGATACCTTGAGCATGTGCTCAAATATATATCAGTAGCATTAGAACTTGAAGAGTAGATACAACAACAGTGAGCATGTGTGTGTGTTTACATACACTGGTAAGTATGTATCTAGAACTAGGTGTTAAGGTTGTGGTGCCCCGTTCCCCCTATCCGGGGAGCGCGACTAAGAAATACAAGACGATATCGTTCGATCGGGATAGATTGAAACAATATCCCATCCTCTTTATGGATTTGCTTCTTCGGAATTGATTACCATATTCAGTGGACCATGCCCCCAAGATCGACTTAGCAGCAGAGTCAGGAGGGACCTCTCCGCTGGAAGTTTTCTTGCCTCAGTTTTCGCTGTCGCTTTGTTGCTTTCGTTCTTTGAGTTGGTTTTCGGATTTGCTTGCGATTTCTTGAACGATTTTGATGGATTTTATTGTTTTTGTTCGTTGAACTGTACTTCAACTCCGAGATTGAAAAGAGTGGAAGAGGTATTGATCAGCTGTTCGTGGCAATGCAGGTGAACGAGCAGTAGGTGACGCGCGAGCGGAGTCTTAAAGCACATCTTTCCTTTTCTTCTAACCAACTTGTGAGTGGCTTATATTTGATTCAGTTGACCCTTCTTCTAAGTTTTCACATCTAAAAATCTTGTATTCTTGCTTGTCCTGATCAAACGATACCAAGTAATAACTAAAAGATGTCAAGATAAAAAGAAATAGACTTGGATTGTGATGTTTGTCAATCAACTTGTGAACGGTTACTTATTTGCATGCTTGTTCATTTATAATGTTCATCATATATATAAATACAAGTTAGAATGTATACTTCTTCTTTAAATCGTGCTATGTATAGAACTAATCCTGCAATGCAATAAACTAAACAGGAAGACTATGCAAAAATAGATCTTGCCCTATTACTGTCATGTGCCTGATAATTGCCCTGAATTGCCTCAATTGCTAACTTAGTATACTATATTTGATCTCGGACAACTTGTGCACAAGGTCTTAGTTTCTACGGATGGTCGCTGGGGCACTGGCATCGATCTGGTCCAGACGAAACTCTCATGTTTAGTCATCTTGTGCAAGGACGAAATGGCGTGCAGTGCATCCCGTGCTCTCGATGCATACCATCCTCGTCAGCGACTAAAATTGGTCCTTTATAGAATACGCCAGTGATCCCCTCGTATATTTAAACCTGTGTAAGCTAACTTGTGTCTTCGTGGCAGGGAAGAACATGGTAAGTTTTGTGCATGTGGTTCAGACGGGCAGGTAAAAGTCACCGAATAGTGGCAAGTTTATTTCAGTAAGTTATATATACTGCTTGCTTATAAAATAAACTAAGGCAAGATAGAAAGACCATAAATAATATGCATGCTTCATCTAAATAACGTGTTGATTGGTATAGTTGGTTTAGCTCGCCTTCACCAGTATATTTTGATATACTGACCCTCGTTGAAACAGGTTCCCCGTACTAAGGAGATCCGAGCGAAGAGCTGAAGTCGTCTTCCCAATCCAGTCCAGCTGTCAGCGCGTCCAGATCGTGCCATCTTTTGAAGCATTTTGAAACCAAGAGCTAGCAACCTAAACTCGATACAGCTTAGAGAAAAAGCTATCATCCCGCCTGAAGGTCCCTTATTTTGAGTTTTACTAAAGGATGTAATGTACATGACAGCTATCTCATTTTGTGTCAACACTTTGTAAGCCCATGCGGCAACCTTATGACTCGTTCAAGAGTTTATAACTATATGTTCATTATCAATAAAAAGAACTTTTCCATGTTTCAACTTTGTGTTTTAATTTATCTGCGTACTCTGAATATGTGCTCGCTATGCAAAAATACCTTAGCCTTGTGCAGTGCGCAACCTAGGCCCATACGGCGTCACGCCCGGGAGACGACTACCGATTCCACGGAATCGGGGCGTGACATATTGGTATCAGAGCACAGCTTCAAGTTCCTTTGACCCTCGAATTGGAAAAGTTCCTTTAACGATCAAATCCCTGTGCGAACTCTTGAACTTGTTAGGCCAAAATAAGATACATTTATACAATGAGTCCTTAATATATTATGATCCTGATGTAATTTACCTTCTTTTGAAGGAATGGCACAAGCACAATCATCAGCACCAGCACTGGGCGAGACACAAGCCCAAGAAAGCAGTTCCGACACTTCGAAAAGTTCTCGGAGCCAGCGAGCTATGTTCCGTGTAGATCCCATTCAGCAAATGATGATGTTGGAAGCTAACCAACAGAGGGAGGAGTCTCATTATAAATGGGCCGAGAAGCGAGCGAAAGAAAGGCAAAACCAGTTTTAAGACATATAGAAGCCCGACTCTCAGTCCAACAAAAGCAGGCAAATACCTTACAACAGATTGTTCAGACCTTGGCCTCCAACCAGTCTGCGGCAACAGCAGTGACACCGGTGGAGCAACCTGTACTTGAAGTCGAGATGCCTCAGACTCCAAGAAAGAATGATGTGACTGCCTTCGACTTTGGCGATTTCAAGAAAGTCTGTAACACGCCATTTTAAGGGACTAAGGACCCAATAGTGGTTCTAGATTGGTTGGCCAAATTGGAAGACTACTTCAAACTACTAGAGGTACTCGAGCAGAAGCGTGTTGCGTATGCCCAACTCCAGCTTCGTTAGAACGTGCAGGATTGGTGGGACGTGCATCAAAGATCTCTTCCAGTTGACGATGATGAAGAGATAATCGCATGGGCTACCTTCCGTTGTGTATTTGAAGAGTTTATACCCCCTCCCATGTAGTGCCCCGCTCCGCGTAGGCACTATGTACAAGTGGGATCGCCTTGCTTGCTCGAACGGAAGTCTTCTCGGAGAGTTCCCGACCGATTAATCAAAGTGAGTGGGCAGAACTGCATTCTCTGATTCTTGTACGACTTAATAATGAATCTGAGTTTTTGAATGCTTGTTGCTTAATAAGATTGTGTCATAAGAAGAAAGATAGAACCGACTCAGCGTGCTAATAAGAGAACTCACATAGCTTGTCATTAAAACGAATCTGCTTGCTTGCTTAATAAGAGAACTAGAAATGCTTGTCTGAAACGAGATAGAACCTTGCCATGCTAATAACAAGAGTAAAGAGGATTGCTTGCACTTATATCATATGCTAGACTGGAATACTAGAATGCTTGTCCACAAGAGATAGAATTTGCATGCTAGAGTTATAAGAACTGTTCTTGCTTGTTACTTGTTTAAGAGTTAGCTTGCTTGAATATATTTTATTATTGGCTTATGAAGAGATGGAACTTGGAGAATAGCGTGAACTTGTGAATCTAGACTAATAGCCCACCCTGAGGCTTAAAAACCTTACGGGGGAGACATGGCTATTAGGCAATGTGCATTAAGAGAGTGAGCTTCGGCTATCTGGACTTGAGCTTGAAATGAGAAAAGAGATAGACTTGGTGTGCATTGTTCATCAGTTGCATGATAGCATATTTTTCTGATAGGGCTTGCATTCATGCATTTGGTCAGGACAACTTGTGCACAAGGATTATCTCTCGAGCGGTTCCTGGGGCACTGGGGATCGTTCGGCCCGGGAAGAGATCTAGATACCCAAGGCTTGTACGTTCTTGGGTAGACCAAAGACAAGTCTATTAGTGAGATGGGCTTGTACGTCCCAACTGCTAATCCCGATGAGGGGACCATCATATAGTTAGGGCGCATGCTAGGCTAGCCTTCTTGCATACCTAACTGTTTGATGCAGGGACGAACAGAGGAAACTAGAGAACTGTATACTTTATGTTATGCAAATTGTTGCTAACTTGTGTGTCTGCTGCAGGGATAACCGTTCGGCCGTGGGTAAGAAATATTATGAGTTTATCTATAGCCTGCTTGTCATTCAGTATGCATCGTGATTTATCTGATAGAGCTTCATTGCATTTGCATCGGTTGGACAATGGCTATTAGTGCAGAGCTGAACCTCAGTCACAGCTGCTAATAGTACCAGTATGTGAGTCATTGGATAGCTGGATTACCGCTGCCAATCTTGAGTTTCTCGGGGACCGAAATCATATAGATGTGTTGCCTCAATCGCTTGATAGAATGATAGCCTACTTGATATGCTTGCCTTGATTCGATATGTTCAGTCTGCTAGATAACTTTGTCCCAAACGAGATAGATTGTGATGCACAATACATGCTGCGCACTACACGATGAGAACACTGTCCCTTAGAGTTGCTTAAATGCTTGAGTATCGAATATGCAAAACTGGTTTCTAACTTATGTTTTCAAAAAGATGTAATCTGACTATAGTTCCGAGCTGCATGAAAAGAACTTAGGTAAAACTAGCAAGATCACTAGTAATGAAAAGTTTTGCCACAAGTTTACTTAGTGTGGGTTTCAGGGGGTGTAGCTTCTGTTCAGTTGTTTATATCTCACCAGTACTTGCATAAAGTGCTGACCCACCAACAGTTTGCTTGTTCTCAGGTGCCTGTTCGTGCGAGAAAGCGATAGCCGTGCCTCATCCCAAGGAACCAAAAATCTGGAGACAATGCCTTGAGCCGCATCGAGCTGTGCTGCTTTTGTATAGAGGGACATAATGTATGGAACGGTGTTATTGTAATCGAGAGAAGAATGCTTGAGCGATCTGTAACCTCAGCCATGCGCCGCTTGTAACAATTTTGATTATCAATAAAAGAGCATGTTTTCTTATGCCATTGTGTTCTTTACTTTTCTGAAATGTTATGTGCCGCTGCTTCAGTATCGAATAGCTTACTTGCCCTTGTATCAAAGCTTTGGCCTTGTACAAGCGCATCTTAGGCTTGCACGGCATCACGCCCGAGCGAGGACGATCGGTTCCGTAGGGACCAAAGCAAGGACGAACGGCCCTGCGGGACCGGGGCGTGACATCCCATACGTCGTCAGAAAGAGAATGAGTTCGTGCAACTACGCCATGATAGTTAAGCAGTATTCCACTGAATTTAACCGGCTCGCCAAATTTGCCAGCTCATATTTACCTGATGCAGCGAGTCATGCCAGACGATTTGAAGGCGGTCTGCCTCCTGCCATCCTGTCACGACCCGCACCCGAAAATCGGGCATGAGCCGTGGGTACGTCCAGCCTACGCCGCAGAATCGGCGGTAGAACGCTGTAAAGGTCCGTTCTAGGTCAACCATATCTATCTATATCTCACAGAAAAATCCGGCATGACCTCTCCAAAAGGAGGGCAAAACCACGCAATATATATATAAAATCCTCTCCCAAAGGAGGCAACCACACAATATATATATATGAACTCTCAATCACAAAATCTAGGGAAAGAAATAAAGCACGATATGATATAAACAAGGAAACAGAACCAAGAGAGCAAGACAATCCAAAATAATACAGTCCAAGTCTACAAATAGCTACAACATCAAGCAACAAAAGAATAAGTACAGTCATCCAAAATACAAACCACTGGAAATAATCCAGGAAACCCACCTAGCTAACTAGGGTGCTATCGGCGTCTCCTCGGCGCACTCCTCCTCGGGGTCACAACAGTCGTCAACACCAGGCCCGTAGAACGTAGGGCAATAGTCCTCAGGATCCTCTGGAAAAAAATATGTCCAGTCAGGACTGGAGCAAAGTACATAACTCTGAAAGCAACTCCAAATGCATGGTAAGGTGTATATGACTAGCAATAGAAAAGTAATCAAGATGCACAGGAAATAAATATATGCTGGAGCACAATAAGTAGCTGCAATGTAAACTGGAGAACAATACAAGTACTGGAAAAGTAACTGCAGGTGAGAAACATGAATACTAGCTAAGTGCCTTGAGCACAAGTTCGTTATATGATCGGCTTAGGTTGCACATGAAGAACACTACGATAACTCCGTTATACGTGAGTTGCATAACCGACATACACATGAATACTGTTTAGCTTTGATCATATAACCAACTCCTACTCCCCTCCCCCACTAATACTATTGGATCCAACCACAACACGCTACGTACATGATAATAGCTCGCGCACACGAAGGCGAGAGCATAATAAGCACATGATAGCACATGAGAATCAATACCCGAAGCACATGATGAAATACACGTGATAGAGTACCCGCTGAACACGGTAAGGGGGATAGCATCTCATAACGGGATCCACTAGTACCAGCTCGTGTAATAAAGTGTCAGAATCAAGTATTACGGTTCTAGAACAAGTGATATAAACGCTATCATGAAATGGAAACTATCAGAGGTAGGTACTCGCCTGATGTCCTGAGCAACTGATGAGGATCGAGATCCGGACCGGTGTCGCAGGGACCTAATGCGAAAAGCAAGGATTAAACAGGGTTCTAAGCATTTAAACTGATATAAAATAATTAAAAACAGGCTTCTAGGGCTATTCTAGGTCGAACGGGTCAAACGGGTAAAAATCGAGTCAAAAGTCAACCCGAGGTCCAAAAAGTCAACTCTAGGTCAAAACTAGGTCAAATGTTGACTTTTACGGTCAACGGGGACAATTATGGTCAAAGTTAGGTCAAACTAGGGTGCCCCTGAAATTCTAGGTCAAACCGAGCTCATTAAGCTACTAAACTCACAAACTCGCCTAATCGAGATACCGGGATACCCTCGGTATCCGATACCTCGCCCTAGGCCACGCACCCCGCCTAAACCCGCTAAAACCTAGGCTAGCACACGTAATTATATATATATAAATATACAAAAATCACTCCAAAGCATTTTCTAGGCTAATGCTCAAATACCCCGCTCGAAACTCAATACATTGAATATCTCAAGGTATCGAGATACCTCGGTATCTCAAGGTATTGAGGTTTCGCTCTAAAACCCTCTAACTAGCTATCTAGCTATTGATTATGCACCTAGTTATTAATCTAGGCTAGGTAATATAGATATCTATCATATTTATATATATCTAAGTAGGTTATACCTATGTATATAGCTATCCACACACATATGCATATATACCCTTTACCTTACCTATACACATATATACATATATAACTTATAGGTATATAGATATCTATATCTTAGATAGGTATATCTAAGTATCTAGTTATCTACCTATCTAGTATCTATCTATCTAAATACCTAGCTATCTATCTATTAATCTAGCCATCTATCTATGTATCTAATATCTTATCTATCTATAATACTAATATCTATATAGTTATCTATCTATTAACTTATCTATCTAACATATACTCTAACTATTATCTATTACCTATCCCTCGCTAACACTACCCGCTGCTACTAGCCTCGCCAACGCGCTGCTGCTGCTGGCTCTACATGCTGATGATGCTGCTGCTGGCTGCTGTTATTGCTGCGCTGCTGCTGCTCCTCTTGGTACTGCTGCTGCTGCAGCTCCCTGCTGCTGCTGTGCTGCTGCTGCAGTGCAGCAGCAGCTGCAGCCACTGCTCTGTTGGTTCCCCCCCCCCCCCCTCTCTAACACCCAATCACACACACATACCTATATACATATATATATATCACTATCTATATATATATATATACATACATATATATCTATATATATATAACTAGATACATATATATATATATATATACACTTATATCTATTCTAACACACTCACTAACACACACACCTACACACTCACAAACACACTAATACACACACACACTCACAACACTAACAACACACACACACATAAATATATATATATACATAGCTACATATATATATATAAACTTAATATATATATATATATATATATATATATATATATATATATATATATATATATATCTACACGCACTCTCAACTATATATATATATATACACACATTCAAAATATATATATACATATACACACACACAAGCACACTTACACATATACATATATATATATACATATAGACATATACATATACAAGTACATAAATATAAATACACACATATATATATAAATATATATACATAAACACACATACATATATATATAAATATATATATATAGACACATATAAACACAAACACAACACTCACACAACCATGCACATAACACTCAAACCACACGCCCCACTCACGCCCAACGACCCCGACACTTCACCAATACCCTAAAATATATAAAATATAGCCCGAAAACTCTAGCACACACTCCCCGATACTAACCCAACGCGCGCACAAGCCCGAAATGAGGAAACTAAGTCGAAATGGCCGTTCGGTTATTTCGACGAACACGTGGTGCGCGGCTCGGAAAACCTCCTGAAACGCACACCAAACGAACTCGGAATCGGCCCAAAATTTACCCACGCGCGTGTCTAGATCCTAGAAAATGTGCTCCCGTGTCGATTCTAGGTCCGTGGCAGAAACGCACACGCACTTAGAATCGACGACAACGAAAAGCCCCAATTTCGCCCGAAACGTCCGTTTCTCCGCGATACGGCTTCCCGTGTCCGAACGGAGACACGCACTCACCCTCTAGACATCCGACAACGTCTACCTAGGTCCGTCTAACCTAGGGCATCACCTAAAATTGGGCCAAATTCGGATTCCACCCGAATTCGACACAAAACCTAATGTCAAAGTCTCTAAACTCAACCAAACTAGTTCCAACTTCCTCCTACGGGTAGGGTTAGGGTCTAGGAGGGCTCTACAACACTAATTACACTACATAAAAATAATTAGGAAGGGAAAAGTTAGGTTTTACCTCTTGGGAGTTGGAATCCCAAGGCCAAAGTCTCACAACCCCTAGAAATCACCTCCCTCAAGCTCTAAGCCACCAAAACTAGCCTCCACACAAAGTCTAGGCTCCACACATCTAGGTTAGAGAAAATGCAAGGTTAGGGTTAGCTAAAAAAAGAAGGAATGGAAGAAAGAAAGAAGAAAAGTGAAGAGAAGCTTACTTGGAAGAAGAAAGGAGAAGTGGAGAAGAAGAAATGAAGAAGAAGAAGTAAAAGAAGTGGAAGAAGTGGAATGAAGAGAGGGGAGAAGAAGCTGATGTGTTCCACGGATGGGGTACGTAGGGGGCCGGCCAAGGAAGTAAATAGGGGTTCCACTAAGTTCCACATTCCCAAAACGCCCCTACTCAACTTGGTTTTGGGTTCCGGGTTCCAAAAGTACTCAAACTAGTTCCAAATCTCTCCAACTAATCTCCTAAAAAATAAAATAATAATTCTAAGCCCCAAAATAATTTTCACAAGGGTGTGGGCTGGGTCGGACATGGGTCCACTAGGGTCGGACATGGGTCCAGGCTAGCCAAAACCCTAAAACAATCATTAAAAAAATAAAATAAGTACTAAATAAATATAAATATAATTAATTAAATACAAACCACTATTTATCAAATAAAAAAAAATACTCTATTTTCTAGAATTGGGTAGTGACAAGTCTACCCTCCTTAAAATAATTTTGTCCTCGAAATTAAAAGACGAAACTAGGACAGGAATGCAAAGAAAGAACCATACTTCAGGGCTCGAAGAGATAGGGGTATCACTCGCGCATTTCATCCTCCCTCTCCCAGGTTGACTCCCCTGAAGAGTGATGCCTCCATGCGACGCAAACCAAAGGAATAGTCTGGTTCCTCAACACCTTCTCCCGCCGATCCAGAATCTCCACCGGCTGCTCTGGATAGCTAAGAGTAGGGCCCACTGCGATCTCCGAGTGATCCAATACGTGACTGGGATCCGCCACGTACCGTCTCAACTGTGACACGTGGAACACATCATGAACTCCCTCCAGCGTAGGCGGCAACTCAAGCCTATACGCCATGGCGCCGACCCTCTCGAGGACACGGAAGGGTCCGACGAAATGTGGGCTAAGCTTCCCGCCTCCACCGAAGCGAATAGTGCCCCGCGTCGGAGAAATCCTCAGGAACACCAGATCTCCAACCTAGCACAAACAAGGTCTCTGCACTTAGTCTAAAACAAGCAATCACAAGCAAACACAAGAACAAAATCTAGATTCTAAGCGATACCTCGAACTCCAAAGGTCTCCGGTGGCTATCGGCCCAATGCCGCTGCCTGTCCTGCGCCACCCGAAGTCTATCTCTAATGAGCTTGACCTTCTCCGCTGCATCAACCACCATCTCTGGGCCAAGCAAAGCTCTCTCACCTATATCATCCCATGACAACGGAGTGCGACACCTTCGTCCATACAACGCCTCAAAAGGTGACATCTCGATACTGGCTTTGTAGCTGTTGTTGTAAGCAAACTCTACCAAGTGCAAGTGATCCTCCCAAGAGCCTCTGAAATCCAAAACACAAGTGCGAAGCATGTCCTTAAGTGTCTGAATGGTCCTCTCTGACTGACCATCTGTCTGCGGGTGATACGCACTACTAAACTTGAGCTGGGTGCCCAAGCTAGCCTGCAGGCTCCTCCAAAAATGCGAAGTGAAGCGACTGTCCCGATCTGATACTATGCTCACTGAAACTCCATGCAGTCTGACTATCTGGCGCACATATATCTCTGCTAGTCTCTCTGTAGACGTACCCACTTTGAATGGTAGAAAGTGGGCCAATTTGGTCAACCTGTCCACGATGACCCAAATCGCATCTTTTCCGCCTGGAGAACGGGGAAGTCCAGAAACAAAATCCATTGTCACATGCTCCCATTTCCACTCCGGAATGGATAGCGGCTGGAGTAATCCTCCTGGCCTCTGCCTCTCCGCCTTCACCTGCTGGTACACTAAGCATCGGGATACGAAGCGTGCTACCTCCCGTTTCATCCCGTACCACCATACATGCTGTCTCAGATCTCTATACATCTTGTTGGCACCAGGATGCATAGAGTACTGGGATCGATGCGCCTCCTGGAGAACCTCCTCGTGCAACGACCCACTCGGTACACACAACCTGGTACCGTGCCGCAAGGAACCATCATCAGCAATGGTGAAGTCATCTGATAAACCCATCTGAACCTGCTCCCTGATGCTCCTCAGGGACTCATCCTCAAACTGTGTAGCCCTGATCCGGTCTATCAACTCTGACTGAATCTGCAGTCCCCACATCTGTATCTCAACTCCAGGCACTATCACCTCAATGCCCAAGCTCTCTAGATCTGCCAGAAGATAACGATCTGTAGTCAGGCACATAGCTACCGGATACCTGCTCAATGCATCCGCAACTACGTTCGCCTTCCCTGGATGATACTGCAATGATATGTCGAAGTCTTTCATCAACTCCAACCATCTCCTCTGCCTCATGTTCAGCTCTTTTTGGGTAAACACATACTTCAAGCTCTTGTGGTCTGTGAAGATCTCCACACGCTCTCCGTATAAATAGTGTTTCCACAACTTCAGAGCAAAAATGACCGCTGCCAACTCCAAATCGTGGGTAGGGTAATTCTTCTCATGAGGACGTAATTGCCTGGAAGCATAGGCAATCACCCTCCCATTCTGCTGCAACACACAACCCAGTCCCTTCCCCGATGCATCACTATAGATAGTGAATCCTGTAGAACCTGATGGCAACGTCAACACTGGAGCTGTCGTCAACCTCCTCTTCAGCTCATCAAAGGCGATCTGGCACTCCTCTGACCAAACAAACTCCATGTCCTTTCGGGTCAGCCTGGACAACGGCTTTGCAATCCGAGAAAAATCCTGAACAAATCTCCTGTAATAACCTGCCAGTCCCAAGAAACTCCTGACCTCGGCTACTGAACTCGGAGCACTCCATGCCTCAACTGCCACGATCTTTCTCGGATCTACCGAGATACCCTCTCCAGTCACCACATGACCAAGGAATTCAACCTTGTCAAGAAAGAACTCACACTTCGAAAGCTTTCCATAAAGCTTCTCCTTCCTAAGAGTCTCCAGCACTATCCTCAGATGCTCCTCGTGCTCCTCTGGGGTCTTTGAATACACCAAGATGTCATCTATAAACACCACCACAAACCTGTCCAGATGCTGATGGAACACCTTGTTCATCAGATTCATGAACACTGCCGGGGCATTAGTCAACCCAAACGGCATCACCAAGAACTCATACTGTCCATATCTGGTCCGAAAAGCTGTCTTCGGAATATCCTCCTTCCTGACCTTCACCTGGTGGTAGCCTGTCCTCAGATCTATCCTGGAAAATACTCTCGCTCCGCTCAACTGATCAAATAGATCATCAATACGCGGCAGCGGATACTTGTTCTTGATTGTGAGGCTGTTCAGAGCCCTGTAGTCGATACACATCCGTATCGACCCATCCTTCTTCGGCACAAAAAGTACCGGAGCACCCCACGGAGAAAAACTAGATCTGATAAATCCCTTGTCCTGAAGCTCATCCACCTGCTTCTTCAACTTTACCAGCTCACTGTTGCTGACTCTATAGACGTGCTGGGATATCGGCTCCGCGCTTGGCACCAAGTTTATAGAGAACTCCACATCTCTGTCCGGAGGTAACCCTGGCAACTCCTCCGGAAAGACATCCATATACTTCTCTATCAGTGGATGTAGCGACCTCGGCTCTACCACCAGGGCTCCGCAGAAGACTCCCTCGGTCTGCTCCGCTGCTCCTCTGGCAAACTGAAACTCTAGCTCACCTGGCGGACTAAATAAAACTCTGCCTCCACGATAATCTATACTAGCACAATGCGTACTCAACCAATCCATCCCGAGTACAATATTGTAGCTCGGAAGTGGCATTATGAGTAGGCACACACTCAACTCCCGGCCTTCCAAGGTAACTCTCCGGTCTCTGCAGACATCACTGACTAGGATGATACCACCCCCGGTCGTGATCTTGCAGAGTCTAGCTAAAGGTTCAGCAACAAGATGGTGTCTAACAGCAAAAGATACAGACACAAAGCTATGGGAAGCACCGGAATCAAATAAAGCAAGTGCTGGAATAGAATCAAGGAGAACAGAACCTGAGATAACGTCACCAACTGGCTCAGCCTCGTCCACTGTCAGGGCAAAAGCTCGCCCCTGCTGTCCTCCTCGGTATTGTTGCTGGTGCTGGGCGAACCTCTGCTGCTGAGTCTGCAAAGGCGGACCTCTCTGCTGCGCTGCAGGTGCTCTGGCTGGTGTCCTCTGAGCGGCTTCTCCGCCCTGAGCTGTACGGGCAAGCGCTGAAGGACAATCCTTCAGCTGGTGGTCTGCGGTGCCACACAATAAACATCTGCCCAGCCTCTTTCTGTATATGTCCCATCCGTGCCCTGGCTTCTTACAGAAAGGGCAAACGATGGGCTGCCTCTGGCCCTGCTGCTGACCCTGCCTCTGCTGCTGGGGCGCCTGCCGGAAGGGCGCCCGACCCTGACCCTGGTGCTGCTGGGTCTGCTGGGTCTGCTGGAATGGCCTCTTGGCCGGGCCTGCACTGCTGCCTGCTCGGGAAGTGTCTCTGCCCCTCTTCGTCTTCAGTTCCAAATCATCCTCAGCCCTCTGAGCATCGCTGACAATCTGCTCGAAGGTCGCCTCGCGGTCGCTCCTAGTCAAGGACTTGACCGCCATGACCAAGCCCTTGCGGAACTTCCGTGCCTTCGCTGCCTCAGACAACCCCTCAACAAATCTGCCCAGATGGCAGAACTCTGCTGCATACTCATCCACTAGCATACTCCCCTGGACGAGCGCCTCGAACTGACTCTCTAAGGCACTGAGAGCCACGTCCGGGAAGAACTTCTCCTTGAAAAGCTTCTTAAAAGCCTCCCAAGTCAATCCCGGAGCTGTTATCCGCGTATCCGTGCGGAACCAAGTGAGGGCAAGGTCGAACATCTGGCTGCCCGCTGCCTCTATCTGCATGCTAGCTGGGATCATCGCCAGCCTGAAAATGCCCTCTATATGCTCGATCCAGTCGTCGGCGTACAGGATCCCCTCTGTGCCACGGAACTCCTTAGGCCGCATCCTCTGAAAATCGATGATAGTACCCGGCCTAGGATACTGAGCCTGCTCTGGCTGTGGCTGGATCTGAGCCACTCTGTCGACCGCTGTCAAAGCCACCTGATGAGCATTCTCAATGCCCATCCTCAAAACATCTGCCTGGCGGTGCTGCGCATCCATCATCTCTCGGAAGAATGCGAACAACTGCGTAGCATCCACTGGCGCAGGCGGTGGTGGAGGAGGTACCACCGGGATAACTGGGGTGGCTCTCGGATCAATGGGAGTAAGGGGATCTCCGAGAGAAACTGACGCTCCCTCAACCGCAGGAGTGGCGAGTGGAGCGGTAGCGGCTGCCGGAAGTCGAGCAGGTCGAGAGGTGGCAGACCTCTCGGTGGCAGCTGCTGGGGCGGTGCGCTGAGATCTGGTCTTCGGAGGCATCCTGAACACAGATCAAAAGAAGTCAATATAGTGCAAGAAACGATAACATCAATGAAGGACAATAATATTGCAAAAGAAAACAATTTCAGAAAAATTAAAGATAGCAAAAGGAAGTAGGAAGGGTCCTAGTTGTGATTGAGCACACTCTCTCTCAGCCTATCTCCTATATCCTATTGCAGGTAACCCTAAAAAGAAGACCTGCATGGGCCACCACCAAAAACGTGTCACGACTCGCACCCGAAAATCGGGCATGAGCCGTGGGTACGTCCAGCCTACGCCGCAGAATCGGCGGTAGAACGCTGTAAAGGTCCGTTCTAGGTCAACCATATCTATCTATATCTCACAGAAAAATCTGGCATGACCTCTCCAAAAGGAGGGCAAAACCACGCAATATATATATAAAATCCTCTCCCAAAGGAGGCAACCACGCAATATATATATATGAACTCTCAATCACAAAATCTAGGGAAAGAAATAAAGCACGATATGATATAAACAAGGAAACAGAACCAAGAGAGCAAGACAATCCAAAATAATACAGTCCAAGTCTATAAATAGCTACAACATCAAGCAACAAAAGAATAAGTACAGTCATCCAAAATACAAACCACTGAAAATAACCCAGGAAACCCACCTAGCTAACTAGGGTGCTATCGACGTCTCCTCGGCGCACTCCTCCTCGGGGTCACAACAGTCGTCAACACCAGGCCCGTAGAACGTAGGGCAATAGTCCTCAGGATCCTCTGGAAAAAATATGCCCAGTCAGGACTGGAGCGAAGTACATAACTCTGAAAGCAACTCCAAATGCATGGTAAGGTGTATATGACGAGCAATAGAAAAGTAATCAAGATGCACAGGAAATAAATATATGCTGGAGCACAATAAGTAGCTGCAATGTAAACTGGAGAACAATACAAGTACTGGAAAAGTAACTGCAGGTGAGAAACATGAATACTAGCTAAGTGCCTTGAGCACAAGTTCGTTATATGATCGGCTTAGGTTGCACATGAAGAACACTACGATAACTCCGTTATGCGTGAGTTGCATAACCGACATACACATGAATACTGTTTGGCTTTGATCATATAACCAACTCCTACTCCCCTCCCCCACTAATACCATTGGATCCAACCACAACATGCTACGTACATGATAATAGCTCGCGCACACGAAGGCGAGAGCACAATAAGCACATGATAGCACATGAGAATCAATACCCGAAGCACATGATGAAATACACGTGATAGAGTACCCGCTGAACACGGTAAAGGGGATAGCATCTCACGACGGGATCCACTAGTACCAGCTCGTGTAATAAAGTGTCAGAATCAAGTATTACGGTTCTAGAACAAGTGATATAAACGCTATCATGAAATGGAAACTATCAGAGGTAGGTACTCGCCTGATGTCCTGAGCAACTGATGAGGATCGAGATCCGGACCAGTGTCGCAGGGACCTAATACGAAAAGCAAGGATTAAACAGGGTTCTAAGCATTTAAACTGATATAAAATAATTAAAAACAGGCTTCTAGGGCTATTCTAGGTCGAACGGGTCAAACGGGTAAAAATTGAGTCAAAAGTCAACCCGGAGTCCAAAAAGTCAACTCTAGGTCAAAACTAGGTCAAACGTTGACTTTTACGGTCAACGGGGACAATTATGGTCAAAGCTAGGTCAAACTAGGGTGCCCCTGAAATTCTAGGTCAAACCGAGCTCATTAAGCTACTAAACTCACAAACTCGCCTAATCGAGATACCGGGATACCCTCGGTATCCGATACCTCGCCCTAGGCCACGCACCCCGTCTAAACCCGCTAAAACCTAGGCTAGCACGCGTAATTATATATATATAAACATACAAAAATCACTCCAAAGCATTTCCTAGGCTAATGCTCAAATACCCCGCTCGAAACTCAATACCTTGAATATCTCAAGGTATTGAGGTTTCGCTCTAAAACCCTCTAACTAGCTATCTAGCTATTGATTATGCACCTAGTTATTAATCTAGGCTAGGTAATATAGATATCTAGATATCTATCATATTTATATATATCTAAGTAGGTTATACCTATGTATATAGCTATCCACACACATATGCATATATACCCTTTACCTTACCTATACACATATATACATATATAACTTATAGGTATATAGATATCTATATCTTAGATAGGTATATCTAAGTATCTAGTTATCTACCTATCTAGTATCTATCTATCTAAATACCTAGCTATCGATCTATTAATCTAGCCATCTATCTATGTATCTAATATCTTATCTATCTATAATACTAATATCTATATAGTTATCTATCTATTAACTTATCTATCTAACATATACTCTAACTATTATCTATTACCTATCCCTCGCTAACACTACCCGCTGCTACTAGCCTCGCCAACGCGCTGCTGCTGCTGGCTCTACATGCTGATGATGCTGCTGCTGGCTGCTGTTATTGCTGCGCTGCTGCTGCTCCTCTTGGTACTGCTGCTGCTGTGCTGCTGCTGCAGTGCAGCAGCAGCTGCAGCCACTGCTCTGTTGGTTCCCCCCCCCCTCTCTAACACCCAATCACACACACATACCTATATACATATATATATATATCACTATCTATATATATATATATACATACATATATATCTATATATATATAACTAGATACATATATATATATATACACTTATATCTATTCTAACACACTCACTAACACACACACCTACACACTCACAAACACACTAATACACACACACACTCACAACACTAACAACACACACACACATAAATATATATATACATAGCTACATATATATATATATAAACTTAATATATATATATATATATATATCTACACGCACTCTCAACTATATATATATATATACACACATTCAAAATATATATATACATATACACACACACAAGCACACTTACACATATACATATATATATATATATACATATAGACATATACATACACAAGTACATAAATATAAATACACACATATATATATAAATATATATACATAAACACACATACATATATATATATATAAATATATATATATAGACACATATAAACACAAATACAACACTCACACAACCACGCACACAACACTCAAACCACACGCCCCACTCACGCCCAACGACCCCGACACTTCACCAATACCCTAAAATATATAAAATATAGCCCAAAAACTCTAGCACACACTCCCCGATACTAACCCAACGCGCGCACAAGCCCGAAACGAGGAAACTAAGTCGAAATGGCCGTTCGGTCATTTCGACGAACACGTGGTGCGCGGCTCGGAAAACCTCCTGAAACGCACACCAAACGAACTCGGAATCGGCCCAAAATTTACCCACGCGCTCTACACGATGTCTAGATCCTAGAAAATGTGCTCCCGCGTCGATTCTAGGTCCGTGGCGGAAACGCACACGCACTTAGAATCGGCGACAACGAAAAGCCCCAATTTTGCCCGAAACGCCCGTTTCTCCGTGACACGGCTTTCTGTGTCCGAACGGAGACACGCACTCACCCTCTAGACACCCGACAACGTCTACCTAGGTCCGTCTAACCTAGGGCATCACCTAAAATTGGGCCAAATTCGGATTCCACCCGAATTCGACACAAAACCTAATGTCAAAGTCTCTAAACTCAACCAAACTAGTTCCAACTTCCTCCTACGGGTAGGGTTAGGGTCTAGGAGGGTTCTACAACACTAATTATACTACATAAAAATAATTAGGAAGGAGAAAGTTAGGTTTTACCTCTTAGGAGTTGGAATCCCAAGGCCAAAGTCTCACAACCCCTAGAAATCACCTCCCTCAAGCTCCAAGCCACCAAAACTAGCCTCCACACAAAGTCTAGGCTCCATACATCTAGGTTAGAGAAAATGCAAGGTTAGGGTTAGCTAAAAGAAGAAGGAATGGAAGAAAGAAAGAAGAAAAGTGAAGAGAAGCTTACTTGGAAGAAGAAGGAAGAAGAAAGGAGAAGTGGAGAAGAAGAAATGAAGAAGAAGAAGAAGTGGAAGAAGTGGAATGAAGAGAGGGGAGAAGAAGCTGCTGTGTTCCACGGATGGGGTAGGTAGGGGGCCGGCCAAGGAAGTAAATAGGGGTTCCACTAAGTTCCATATTCCCAAAACGCCCCTACTCAACTTGGTTTTGGAACTAGTTCCAAATCTCTCCAACTAACCTCCTAAAAAATAAAATAATAATTCTAAGCCCCAAAATAATTTTCACAAGGGTGTGGGCTGGGTCGGACATGGGTCCACTAGGGTCGGACATGGGTCCAGGCTAGCCAAAACCCTAAAACAATCATTAAAAAAATAAAATAAGCACTAAATAAATATAAATATAATTAATTAAATACAAACCACTATTTATCAAATAAAAAAAAATACTCTATTTTCTAGAATTGGGTAGTGACACATCCATGCGCACGTGGTCGTTCCTCAGTACCAACGATGAGGGAAGTCCTGAATCATGCTCTTTCTCTT
The DNA here is from genome assembly GCA_036927795.1 of Iris macrosiphon. Lineage (NCBI taxonomy): Eukaryota > Viridiplantae > Streptophyta > Magnoliopsida > Asparagales > Iridaceae > Iris > Iris macrosiphon. Next base: position 73,346 of record JAYESA010000111.1, on the reverse strand, counting down.
GAACCGCAGTATCCTTTCGTTCCTATCGGCGCTGTGCATACCTCCAATCACAAACGCCATAGCAACGAAAGAGGAAACAATGATGCTAAGCATCAAAACAACGATGGTCATTAGAAGGGGAACCTTTGCGATTTCTGCAAGAAACCAAGGCACACGGCCAATATTTGCCGGCAAAAGAATAGGTTCTGCCTCATTTGTGGTGATCAAAATCATAAACTGCCAGACTATCCGCTCTTCTCTGAACGCCGCCCTCAGCATCCGAATCCTGATCCTGCACCCCAGGCCAATCGAGCTGTGCCTCAGCGAGAGCATCGCCAAGCTCAAGGTCAGATCTACACTATGACACGAGAGGAAGCTCTGGCCTCAGACACCGTTGTGTTAGGCATATTGCTTTTTAATAACATACATGCACGTGTGCTATTTGATTCTGGTGCAATGCATAGTTTTATATCCACAAATTTTGTCGTGGAAAACAATATAGAAATGACATAATTGCATTTAGACCTTAGTGTTAGCACCCCCTCTGGCACGAAAATACATGTTCGTTCAGTATGCCAAGGTGGTTACGTCTGTATTGGAGGAAGGAAGCTATCGCTCGATGTTTTAGTCCTAGATGTTCGGGATTATAACATTATTTTGGGGATGGATTGGCTCAGCGCCTGCTCGGAAACTGTCGAATGTGCAGAGAAACGAGTCATCTTTTGCTTACCTGGAGAAGCCAAATTCTGCTACACGAGTAGTCCAGCAACTGATACGTCCAGGGCTTGTATAGTGATTTCGGCGATATATGCTCGGCGAATGCTGCACTCTGGCTGCGAGGGATATCTAGCGTCTATTCGGGACACAAAGCTGGATTATGCAAACGTTGAGTCTTCTTCCGTTGTGGCAGAGTTCCCTGATGTATTTCCGAGCGAACTACCCGACATGCCTCCTAACCGAGACATCGAGTTCACCATCGACACATTCCCGAATACTCAGCCGATTTCTAAGCCTCCGTACAGAATGTCCCCTGCTGAACTGAAGGAGTTAAAGTGCAAATTGCAAGACTTGCTGGATCGAGGGTTCATTCATCCGAGCGTGTTTCCTTTGGGCGCTTATGTACTCTTCGTGAAGAAGAAAGACTGAACGTTGAGACTCTGCATCGATTACCAAGAGCTGAATAAGGTCACCATCAGAAACAAGTATCCTCTGCCCAGGATAGATGACCTATTTGATCAGCTGCAAGGGGCAACGGTGTTCTCAAAAATTGATCTTCGCTCAGGCTACCACCAGCTGAAGATTAAGCCAGAAGACATGCCCAAGTCTGCATTCCGAACCCGCTATGGACACTATAAGTTTTTTGTCATATCGTTTGGTCTGATGAACGCCCCTGCTGCTTTTATGGATTTGATGAATCGAGTGTTCCGACCGTTCCTTGATAAATCCGTGGTTATTTTTATAGACGACATCTTGGTGTACTCGAAGAATAGGGATGAACACGCAGGATACCTGCGGATGGTGCTTCAAACCCTCCGAGACAACAAGTTGTATGCTAAGCTAAGTAAATGCGAGTTCTGGTTGGACAATATATCCTTTCTCGGACATATTAATTTTGCAACGGGCATCTCCGTTGACCCAAAGAAAATAGAAGCCATCGTGAACTGAAAACGGCCCGAGTCAGCTAGCGATATTCGGAGTTTTCTTGGTCGGGCGGGCTACTACCAAAGATTTATTAAAGATTTTGCTAGAATCGCCTTGCCTCTGCCTCAGCTCACTCGGAAAGGAGTAACTTTCGCGTGGATGGACTGTGATGCTTCGTTTATGGAGTTAAAGCAACGCCTCATCTCACCGCCAATTCTTACCCTTCCAGACAGACCTGATGACTTTAAAATATACAGTGACGCCTTAGGCAAGGGATTGGGATGTGTCCTTATGCAACAGGACAAAGTGATAGCCTTCGCGTCGAGGTAGCTAAAGCCTCACGAGAAGAATTATCCAACCCATGATTTGGAACTTGTCGCGGTGGTGTTCGGGCTGAAGTCGTGGCACCACTAGCTTTATGGTGTACCATGCAAGATCTATACAGATCATAAGAGCCTAAAATATCTCTATACACAAAAGGATTTAAATCTTCATCAACGGCGTTGGCTTGAACTTCTTAGCGATTTTGACTTGATGATCAGATACACCCCTGGAAAGGGCAATATTGTAGTTGATGCACTGAGTCGAGTATTCGTTGGAAGCCTGGTTATTGATAATAAGCTACATCGAGATATAGAAGCTTTGGGCATTACCCTAAGAATCATATACAAAAAGGGGGCGCAAGTGGCTCAACTACGCCTTGAACCCGACTTGTTACAAAAAGCCAAGTCCGCTCAGTAGGATAACATGTTCCTACAAAAGATGCAAGGTCTTATCTCAGCAGAAAAGGCAACCGACTTTGCGGTAAGCACGGATGGGATGATCTGAGTGAAGGGGAGATTGTGCGTTCCAAACGATGCAGCCCTCAGAAAAGAGATAATCACGGAAGCCCGTTATGCTAGTTATACTTCTCATCCGGGTAGCACAAAGATGTATCGAGATCTCTGTACAATATTTTGGTGGCACGGCATGAAACGAGATATGGTGCAGTTCGTTGTCACATTGCATGGCTTATCAGAGAGTAAAGGCCGAGCACTAGATGCCGGGCGGAGAGATGCAGAATCTCGCTATTCCAGAGGGGAAATGGGAACACATAGCAATGTATTTTATTGTTGGTTTGCCAAAGATGTAACGGGGAGTGATGTTGTCTGGGTTATCGTCGATCAACTCACCAAGTCAGCTCACTTTTTGTCTATCAAAAGTACTTAGAGTGCCGACCGCCTAGCTCAGATCTACCTCAACGGGCTTCACGGCGTGCCCGTATCCATTGTCTCCGATAGAGATGGTCGATTCATATCGTGTTTCTGGGAAAGCATGCAGTCAGCAATGGGGACGAAGTTGAAGTTTAGCTCCGCCTACCATCCACAGACAGACGGTGAAACAGAAAGTGTCAACCAGATCCTCGAAGACATGCTACGGCTCTGCGCTTTGGACTTGAAGACAAGTTGGGACATGCATCTACCGTTAGCCGAATTTGCATACAACAATAGCTTTCAATCCATCATTCAGATGGCGTCGTATGATGCATTGCATGGGCGAAAGTGTAGGTCCACGTTTTGTTGGGATGAAGTTGGCAAATGGCAAATTCTTGACCCGGAGCTCATGGAGAAAACTGTCCAAAAGATTCATTTGATATGGGAACAACTAAAGGTAGCTCAGAGTCGTAAGAAGAGCTACTCAGACACGCATCGACATCCACTTGAGTTCCTTGAAGGTGATCAGGTATTTCTCAAAGTCTTGCCCATGCAAGGAGTCACCAGATTTAGAGCAAAGGGGAAGCTAAGCCCAAGATTTGTCGGTCCATTTGAGATACTAAAATGAGTCGCCTCAGTTGCATATCAGATTTCCCTACCACTGTCATTATCCGAAGTGCATGATATCTTACATATTATAATACCCCGTTCCGCTCAAGCGGACTACCGTCTCAAACGGCAATCGTGCAGCTATCCCGACCCGCTTTGCCTCGATCAAGAAGCAAAGGATATCCAGACTTGTCCCTAAAGGAATCTGGCTTGGACTTTCAGAGGCTCGCTCAGACGTATCGCTCTACCGAGGCGAATCATCGCTAAGGTGGATGGCTACGGTGAACTTGTCTTTGCTTAGCCAGCACATATAAAATCTGGAATATTTATGCTAGTCGCTAGGTGAATCACCCCCTGCATGCTAATAAATCCAACGCACCTAGCTAAGGGAATAATCCCAACTTGTATTGCTTGCTAGAACATGGAAATGAAATACTGCTTATATATTCAGACCCTCGCATGCTAAGTCCCTTAACGGGTTTCATCTCTCGGACTACCTTCGGGCCCGAGCAACGTGCCTGCTTATGTTCCTAGAAACGCATGCTTGTCTGCTTGATAGTTACCGTATTTTCATCCAAACCCCGGAAGACTACTACATAGTCGTTCCGTGCCTGAATGTTCCTGCAAGTATCCAGGACCGCTAGGTCACCCAAGGCATCCCCGAACCAGGGGAATGCATCAAGACAAGTAATCACTGTACAAAATCATGATTCAAACATCTCCTGTAATACTGTACCACTGTACTACTGTTCTACTATACCACTGTACCACTGTACTCCTGTTCTACAGTGCTCGAGTATCTAGTGAAGGGGAAACTGACCCTGACCTTGACCTGCATGTCGCGGACAACTCGGAAACGAGGCATAGTTCCACGGACGGTCTCCGGGGCACTGGGGCCGCTCCGATCCGGATGGAACTCCACTGTTTCAGCCAACTGTACTGGACGAGATAGTGTGCAGCACCTACCGTTCTTTCGCTGCATACCATCCGCTCCATGGCTGAACTTACTGTATAGTCTACTGTACTGGACGAGATGGCTTGTGGCACCACTGTACATTGGCTGCAAACCATCTCCATTTAAGACTAGTGTCCATAATGGCTTTGCCAGCGACCGTGTTCATATAGATAAGTCATCCTCGCTTAGCGGCTATCCGCGTGCGAGTCACTGCATCGCATCAAGAAACAACTGAACACCTGAACGATCATGTTAAAATGACCATCCTGTTTGCATATGCTTGCCTCTTGAATGCTTATACATGTCCGTGCTTGAATTAACAATGTTTGCCTTGGACAGGGAAGGCCAAATGGTAAGTCTCGCCGTGTTCCTCTCATATCGCACGGCGCATTGCCCGACACGTTAAGCTATTCAATGTTTGCATAAAACTGATCCTAAGGCAACTAGAAAGATAACTTAATAGTTGTGCACGGAACCTGTATTACGTATTTGGATTTGTCGAGCGGGCGAGTAGCTTCCCCACCAGTGCATTCAATGTACTGATAATCCACCAGTTTGATATACAGGGTGCGGGAGAACCTCGTGCGGTGCGGACGCCTCCTTCGTGCGTGCTAAGGCCAGGAGTTCCCTCTGAAGCCTTGCAACGGTGCGTCCGGGACTGAAGCACATATACAAGACATAAGTTGTGAACATCGCCTGACCATCGCCTGTACAAATCATTCCACAGTTGTGGCCACTTGGCACGCTTTTACTGTTTCAGAGAGAGAGGCTTGAGCGACTTGTAATCTCGGCTATACGCCGCCTGTAATACATGTTTCATATCAATAAAGAGATTACTTACTTGTTTCGATGCTTCCGCTATATTGTCGACTCAGTGAACCTGTTACCGATTGCCTATGCGTTCATGACTCCGCTGTATTCAGACAATCAGTGCGACTCTGTGGCTTAGAACTCTAACCGCCAGCCAATGAACCATGGCCTTGCACGGGCGTGGCTCACACTCGTGCGGCATCACGCCCGGATGGGTTAAGCGATCATTTCGGGGGAGCGCTGGCGAGGGTGATTCCCGCCTAGCGGGAACGGCCGATTGCCTGCGGGAGATCGGGGCGTGACAGGTTGGTATCAGAGCCTGGCTTCTACGCCTTTGGACTTTGATTCGATATCTCTGTTTCGAAAGCTCGTTCGTGGGTTATGTGCACGCTCTCTCTCAATGCCTCGATGGGATGTTCCAATAATAAGTCTAAATACTTTCAAAATACGTTTTAAATGATATGCTTGCTTGTCTGGTTGTATACTGCGAGTGGTCTTTGAGCCAACCTGTGCGAACCCTTGAGAGTATCGCTAGTAGCTTGTCCGATTTTCACTAACCCTAAGTTTGGTTGAATGCATCTATTCGAGGGACGCCTTGAACTAGTGCACCATCCAAGACTTAAGAAAAGGTGAAACTCGAGTGCTAAGACTTCGCTATCACTGAGCTGGTTGACGTGTTCACACTAGAAATGCATGTCGAAGGTGCGCACGATCCAGTCTAAGCGGTATGCTAATTTTGAAGCTTGTGCAAGTGAAGATCCAAATGAACAAGTACAACGACTTGTCTAGGATTGCCTCAACCCTAGATCACTGCTTGTCCTTAGTAAGTCTCGAGGACGAGACTTTTTCTAAGTTGGGTAGGATGTAATACCCCGTTCCGCTCAAGCGGACTACCGTCTCAAACGACAATCGTGCAGCTGTCCCGACCCGCTTTGCCTCGATCAAGAAGCAAAGGATATCCAGACTTGTCCCTAAAGGAATCCGGCTTGGACTTTCAGAGGCTCGCTCAGACGTATCGCTCTACCGAGGCGAATCATCGCTAAGGTGGGTGGCTATGGTGAACTTGTCTTTGCTTAGCCAGCACATATAAAATCTGGAATATTTATGCTAGTCGCTAGGTGAATCACCCCCTGCATGCTAATAAATCCAACGCACCTAGCTAAGGGAATAATCCCAACTTGTATTGCTTGCTAGAACATGGAAATGAAATACTGCTTATATGTTCAGACCCTCACATGCTAAGTCCCTTAACGGTTTCATCTCTCGGACTACCTTCGGGCCCGAGCAACGTGCCTGCTTATGTTCCTAGAAACGCATGCTTGTCTGCTTGATAGTTACCGTATTTTCATCCAAAACCCGGAAGACTACTACGTAGTCGTTCCGTGCCTGAATGTTCCTGCAAGTATCCGGGACCGCTAGGTCACCCAAGGCATCCCCGAACCAGGGAAATGCATCAAGACAAGTAATCACTGTACAAAATCATGATTCAAACATCTCCTGTAATACTGTACCACTGTACTACTGTTCTACTGTACCACTGTACCACTGTACTCCTGTTCTACAGTGCTCGAGTATCTAGTGAAGGGGAAACTGACCCTGACCTTGACCTGCATGTCGCGGACAACTCGGAAACGAGGCATAGTTCCACGGACGGTCTCCGGGGCACTGGGGCCGCTCCGATCCGGATGGAACTCCACTGTTTCAGCCAACTGTACTGGACGAGATAGTGTGCAGCACCTACCGTTCTTTCGCTGCATACCATCCGCTCCATGGCTGAACTTACTGTATAGTCTACTGTACTGGACGAGATGGCTTGTGGCACCACTGTACATTGGCTGCAAACCATCTCCGTTTAAGACTAGTGTCCATAATGGCTTTGCCAGCGACCGTGTTTATATTGATAAGTCATCCTCGCTTAGCGGCTATCCGCGTGCGAGTCACTGCATCGCATCAAGAAACAACTGAACACCTGAACGATCATGTTAAAATGACCCTCCTGTTTGAATATGCTTGCCTCCTGAATGCTTATACATGCCCGTGCTTGAATTAACAATATTTGCCTTGGACAGGGAAGGCCAAATGGTAAGTCTTGCCGTGTTCCTCTCATATCGCACGGCGCATTGCCCGACACGTTAAGCTATTCAATATTTGTATGAAACTGATCCTAAGGCAACTAGAAAGATAACTTAATAGTTGTGCACGGAACCTGTATTACGTGTTTGGATTTGTCGAGCGGGCGAGTAGCTTCCCCACCAGTGCATTCAATGTACTGATAATCCACCAGTTTGATATGCAGGGTGCGGGAGAACCTCGTGCGGTGCGGACGCCTCCTTCGTGCATGCTAAGGCCAGGAGTTCCCTCTGAAGCCTTGCAACGGTGCGTCCGGGACTGAAGCACATATACAAGACATAAGTTGTGAACATCGCCTGACCATCGCCTGTACAAATTATTCCACAGTTGTAGCCACTTGGCACGCTTTTACTGTTTCAGAGAGAGAGGCTTGAGCGACTTGTAATCTCGGCTATACGCCGCCTGTAATACATGTTTCATATCAATAAAGAGATTACTTACTTGTTTCGATGCTTCCGCTATATTGTCGACTCAGTGAACCTGTTACCGATCGCCTATGCGTTCATGACTCCACTGCATTCGGACAATCTGTGCGACTCTATGGCTTAGAACTCTAACCGCCAGCCAATGAACCATGGCCTTGCACGGGCGTGGCTCACGCTCGTGCGGCATCACGCCCGGATGGGTTAAGCGATTATTCCGTGGGAGCGCTGGCGAGGGTGATTCCCGCCTAGCGGGAACGGCCGATTGCCTGCGGGAGATCGGGGCGTGACACATATTTCTCAACTTAGGAAGTACGTGTACAACCCAAGTCATGTGGTAGATCTTGATCAACTGGATCTTAAGACAGACTTGATATGTGTCGAATAACCTGTGCAAATTTTGGATCGTAAGGAAAAGCTACTTCGAAGTTGTTCGGTTCCTCTTGTGCGCGTGCTTTGGCGAAACCATTCGGTCGAAGAATCCACTTGGGAGCTTGAATTTGAGATGAAGGAAAGGTTACCTTCATTGTTTTCTAGTAGTAGGTTCTATTCTTAAGTTTCGTAAACAAAACCTCCAATTAGTTGGTTCGGATGTGGTGCCCCGTTTCCCCTATTCGGGGAGCGCGACTAAGAAATACAAGACAGTATCGTTTGATCGGGATAGATTGAAACAAGAACCCATCCTCTTTTTGCTTCTTCAGAATCAATTTCTATATTCAGTGGACCGTGCCCCCAGGATCGGCTTATCGGCAGAGTCAGGAGGGACCTCTCCGCTGCAAGTTTTCTTGCCTCAGTTTTCGTTGTCGCTTTGTTGCTTTTGTGCTTTAAGTTGGTTTTCGGATTTGCTTGCGATTTCTTGAATGGTTTCGATGGATTTTATTATTTTCGTTCGTTGAACTGCACTTTGTCACGACCCGATTCCTTAGAATCGTTGGAGCGTCCCCCGAATCGTGATGTCGTGCGGGCCTGGGGTTGCGCCCGCACAAGGCTAAAATATTTTGCATAACAAGCACATATTCAGAGTACGCAGATAAATTGAAACACATATTTGAAACATGAAAAAGTTCTCTTTATTGATAATGAACATCTATTACAAACTCTTGAACGAGTCAGCTAATATGCCGAACGGCTTACAAAAGAGATGACTCAAAATGAGATAACAGTCCTGTACATTATATCCCTTTACTAAACTTCAAAAGATATAGACCTCCAGGCTGGAGGATAGCTTTGCCACGGAGCTGCATTTGTGTATGAAGAGTTGCAGGCTCCTGTTTTCAAAATGCTTCAAGGACGGCGCGATCAGGATGCGCCTACAGCTAGACTGGATCCAGGAAGACGACTTTGGCTCCTCGCTCGGTTCGCCTTAGTGCGGAGAACCTGTTTCAACGAGGGTCAGCATGTCGAAATATACTAGTGAAGGCGAGCTAGCCGAACTATACCAATCAACACGTTGTTTTAATGAAGCATGCATATTTGTGGGTTTCTATCTTGCGTTAGTTCATTTACAAGTAAGCAGCATATAGAATTTTACTGAAATGAACGTGCCACCGTTCGGTGGATTTTTACCTGCCCGTCTGAATTACCTGCACAATACTTACCATGCTTTCCCTGCCACGAAGACACAAGTTAGTTTGCAACAGGTTTAAATATACACGTTGGGATCACTGGCTAGAAGCCATAATGGACCATTTAGTCTTTGAACGAGGATGGTGTGCAACGAAGCACGTGAGGCGCTACACACCATCCCGTTCGAGCGTGAGACTATCGTGAAGTTTCGCCTAGATCGGATCGGTGCCAGTGCCCCAGCAACCGTCCGCAGGAACCCGTTGACCTTGTGCACAAGTTGTCCGTGATCATTCGTTCGTGGCACGTTAACGTTGATGCAGTTGAGGCACGTGAACAAGATAAACAACATTGCATGATTCGTTTTGCATAGTCTTCCTGACAGTTTATTTCATAACAAGTTTATTGCATACTTAGCACAATTTATGGAAGAAGATGCATTCTAGCAAACTTGAAGCATATAAAAAAACATTCATATGAACAAGCATGCAGTTTAGTAACCGTTCCCAAGTTGAATGACAAGCAATATAATCCAAGTTTATTTTCTTTTTATCTTGGTTTCATTTATTATTACTTGGTATCGTTTGATCGGGGCAACAAGAATGCAAGTCGTTTTAGGTGTGAAGACTTGGAAGCGGGGCTAGATAATCGGGTTGGTAGCCACTCACTTAGTTTTGGAAGGGAGAAGGAAAGAGGCGCTTCACGACTCCGCTCGCAAGCCGCCTACTGCTCGTTCACCTGCACACGAACAGCTTGATCAATACTTCTTTCTCTCTTTCCAATCTCAGAATTGAAGTGCAGTTCAATGAACGAAAATAATAAAAACTATCGAAACCGTTCAAGGAAAACAAGCAAATCCCAAAACCAACTCAAAGCACGAAAGCAACAAGCGACATCGAAAACTGAGGCAATAAAAGATAGCAGCGGAGAGGTCCCTCCTGACTCTGCCGCTAAGTTAATCCCAAGGCACGGTCCACTGAATATGGGAATCGATTCCGAAGAAACAAATCCATAACGAGGACGAGTTCTTATTTCAATCTATCCCGATCGAACGATACCGTTTGTGGTTCTTAGCCGCGCTCCCCGCACCAGGGGAATGGGGCGCTACATCCTACCCAACCAATTGAAAGTTTCGTCCCGAAACTTAAGAATAATGCTTACCGTTAAGGATGATGAACAGAATAGTTTGGGCAGTCACGAATTCGGTGGGTTGAGTCACCGCAAATGAGACATTGCCCGAGTTTCTTGCGGCACTTATCGGCCGTGTGCCCTTGTTTCTTACAGAAATTGCACGAAGGCCCTGGGTTTGCTCGTTGTGGACCACCGTGGTTAGGGCGCTTTGCAGCGGTGTTTTCTCTATCGTTGCCTTGGCGTTTGTGATTGTAGGTATGCACAGCGCCGGTGGAAACATGAGGATACTGTGGTTCAAGTGATAGGGCGTGATTCATGACTTCACGCATTGTTCCGTACTGATTATTGACCACGTGCGCATGGATGGCAGGGCGTAGTCCACCTTCAAACCTTCTAGCTCGACTCGCTGCATCAGGTAAATAGGCCCTAGCGAATTTAGAGAGTCGGTTGAATTCGGAGAGTATTGCTTCACTATCATACTGCCCTGCCGCAGCTGCACGAAATCATTTTCCATTTGACGTTGTACTGGAGGGGGTATAAACTCCTCTTCAAACGCGGCACAAAAAGTCGTCCACGAGATCGCCTCCTCTCCGTGATCAAATTGGAGAGATCGTCGATGCACGTTCCACCAATCGTGCGCGTTGAGGCGGAGCTGAAGTTGCGCGCAGGCGATGCGCTTCTCTTCGGGGACCTCTAGCAGAGCGAAGTGATCTTCAAGTTCGGCTAGCCAATCTAGGGCCACGATGGGTTCCTCAGTCCCGTTGAATGGGGTGTTGCAAACTTTCTTGAAGTGGCCAAAGTAGAAGGCAGTCACGTCCCTCGGCCTTGGAATTTGCGGTATCTCTACTTCAAGCACGGGCTGTTCCACCGGAGTCGTTGTTGTTGCGGCGGAATGGTTGGCAGCCAAAGTCTGAATGATTTATTGCAGGGTATCTACCTGCTTCTGTTGGATTGAGAATCGGATCTCTAGATTGCTTTCGAACTTGGCTTGGCGAGCATCATCTCATTGTCGTTGCGATTCTAACATTTGCATCACCCGCTCTAGCGGGTCGACTTGAGATATGCCTCGCTGGCTCCGAGTGCTTTCCGAAGTGCCCGAACTGCTTTCTTGTGTTTCGTTCGGAGCTTACGCTGCAGATTGAGCTGGTACCATTCCTTCAAAAGAAGGTAAATTATATTAGAATCATAATGTATTATGGACTTATTGCATGAACGTATCTCATTTTGGCTTAGCGAGTTCAAGAGTTCGCACAGGAATTTGATCGTTAAAGGAACTTTTCTAATGCGAGAGTCTAAGGAACTTGAATCTGTGCTCTGATACCATTATGTCACGACCCGATTCCTTAGAATCGTTGGGGCGTCCCCCGAATTGTGATGCCGTGCGGGCCTGGGGTTGCGCCCGCACAAGGCTAAAGTATTTTGCATAACAAGCACATATTCAGAGTACGCAGATAAATTGAAACACAGATTTGAAACATGGAAAAGTTCTCTTTATTGATAATGAACATCTATTACAAACTCTTGAACGAGTCAGCTAATATGCCGAACGGCTTACAAAAGAGATGACTCAAAATGAGATAGCAGTCCTGTACATTATATCCCTTTACTAAACTTCAAAAGATATAGACCTCCAGGCTGGAGGATAGCTTTGCCACGGAGCTGCATTTGTGTATGAAGAGTTGCAGGCTCCTGTCTTCAAAATGCTTCAAGGACGGCGCGATCAGGATGCGCCTATAGCTGGACTGGATCCGGGAAGACGACTTCGGCTCCTCGCTCGGTTCGTCTTAGTGCGGAGAACCTGTTTCAACGAGGGTCAGCATATCGAAACATACTGATGAAGGCGAGCTAGCCGAACTATACCAATCAACACGTTGTTTTAATGAAGCATGCATATTTGTGGGTTTCTATCTTGCGTTAGTTCATTTACAAGTAAGCAACATATAGAATTTTACTGAAATGAACGTGCCACCGTTCGGTAGATTTTTACCTGCCCGTCTGAATTACCTGCACAATACTTACCATGCCTTCCCTGCCACGAAGACACAAGTTAGTTTGCAACAGGTTTAAATATACACGTTGGGATCACTGGCTAGAAGCCATAATGGACCGTTTAGTCTTTGAACGAGGATAGTGTACAATGAAGCACGTAAGGCGCTATACGCCATTTCGTTCGCACGTGAGACTATCGTGAAGTTCTGCCCGGACTGGATCGGTGCCAGTGCCCCAGCAACCGTCCGTAGGAACCCATTGACCTTGTGCACAAGTTGTCCGTGATTATTCGTTCGTGGCACGTTAACGTTGATGCAGTTGAGGCACGTGAACAAGATAAGCAACATTGCATGATTCGTTTTGCATAGTCTTCTTGACAGTTTATTTCATAACAAGTGTATTGCATACTTAGCACAATTTATGGAAGAAGATGCATTCTAGCAAACTTGAAGCATGTAAAAAAACATTCATATGAACAAGCATGCAGTTTAGTAACCGTTCCCAAGTTGAATAACAAGCAATATAATCCAAGTCTATTTCCTTTTTATCTTGGTTTCGTTTTAGGTGTGAAGACTTGGAAGCAGGGCTAGCTAATCGGGTTGGTAGCCACTCACTTAGTTTTGGAAGGGAGAAGGAAAGAGGCGCTTCACGACTCCGCTCGCAAGCCGCCTACTGCTCGTTCACCTGCACACGAACAGCTTGATCAATACTTCTTCCTCTTTTTCCAATCTCACAAATGAAGTGCAGTTCAATGAACGAAAATAATGAAAACCATCGAAACCGTTCAAGGAAAACAAGCAAATCCCAAAACCAACTCAAAGCACGAAAGCAACAAACGACATCGAAAATCGAGGCAATAAAAGATAGCAGCGGAGAGGTCCCTCCTGACTCTGCCGCTAAGTCGATTCCGGGGGCACGGTCCACTGAATATGGAAATCGATTCCAAAGAAACAAATCAATAATGAGGACGAGTTCTTGTTTCAATCTATCCCGATCGAACGATACTGTTTGTGGTTCTTAGCCGCGCTCCCCGCACCGGGGGAACGGGGCGCTACACACTTCAATTCTGAGATTGGAAAGAGTGAAAGAGGTATTGATCAGCTGTTCGTGGCAATGCAAGTGAACGAGCAGTAGGCGACTCGCGAGCGGAGTCTTAAAGCACATATTTCCTTTCCTTCCAACCAACTTGTGAGTGGCTTATATTCGATTTAGTTGACCCTTATTCCAAGTCTTCACATCTAAAAATCTTATATTCTTGCTTGCCCCGATCAAACGATACCAAGTAATAACTAAAAGATGTCAAGATAAAAAGGAATAGACTTGGATTATGATGCTTGTCAATCAACTTGTGAGCGGTTACTTATTTGCATGCTTGTTCGTTTAGAATGTTCATCATTTGCATAAATACAAGTTAGAATGTATACTTCTTCTTTAAATTATGCTATGTATAGAACTCATCCTGCAATGCAATAAACTGAACATGAAGACTATGCAAAAATAGATCTTGCCCTGTTACTGTCCTGTGCTTGATAATTGCCCTGAATTGCCTCAATTGCTAACTTAGTATACTACGTTTGATCTCGGACAACATGTACACAAGGTCTTAGTTCCTGCGGACGGTCGTTGGGGTACTGGCACCGATTCGGTCCGGACGAAACTCTCTTGTTTAGTCATCCTGTGCAAGGACGGAATGGCATGCAGCGCATCCCGTGCTCTTACTGCATACCATCCTCGTCGGCGACTAAAATTGCTCCTATATGGCATACGCTAGTGATCCCCTCGTATATTTAAACATGTGCAAGCTAACTTGTGTCTTCGTGGCAGGAAAGGACATGGTAAGTTTTGTGCAGGTGGTTCAGACGGGCAAGTAAAAGTCACCGAACGGTGGTAAGTTCATTTAAGTAAATTATATATACTGCTTGCTTGTAAAATGAACTAAGGCAAGATAGAAAGACCACAAATAATATGCATGCTTCATCTAAACAACGTGTTGATTGGTATAGTTGGGTTAGCTCGCCTTCACCAGTATATTTCGATGTACTGACCCTCGTTGAAACATGTTTCCCCTCTGAGATTCATCTTGATTGGATTTGTCCTTCTCGGAACTTTCCCTGACCTTTTCTTCTCTTAAAATATTTCGTATTAATTAGTGCAAGGGGGCCTTCATTTTTTTTCTTTCGATCTCCGGTAAGAAAATAAAAGTCTTTCACGGCAAGCTAAGCCAAGCCAGTCGTACTGCACTAAGGAGATCCGAGCGAGGAGCTGAAGTCATCTTTCCAATCCAGTCTAGCTGTCGACGCGTCCAGATCGTGCCATCTTTTGAAGTATTTTGAAACCAAGAGCTAGCAACCTAAACTTGATGTAGCTCAGAGGAAAAGCCATTATCCCGCTTGGAGGTCCCTTATTTTAAGTTTTAGTAAATGATGTAATGTAGATGACAGCTATCTCATTTTGTGTCAACACTTTGTAAGCCCGTGCGACAACTTTATGACTCATTCAAGAGTTTATAACTATATGTTCATTATCAATAAAGAGAACTTTTTCATGTTTCAACTTTGTGTTTCAATTTATCTGCGTACTCTGAATATGTGCTCGCTATGCAAAAATACCTTAGCCTTGTGCGGTGCGCAACCTAGGCCCGCACGGCGTCACGCCTGGGGGACGACTATCGATTCCACGGAATTGGGGCATGACAAAGGTAGTGACAAACCAGTTAGGTATTGGGGTTTAAGGTAATGTTATGTATTGGTAGTATTAGTATAGGGTATTGAGTTTATACCAAGGTGTTCATGATACCAAGTTGGGTTGTATTTTGGACCAAGATATGAGGGTAAGGTATTAACTAAGTAGTAAGTTATTATATAATATCTTAGGTAGTGTGAGTTAATAATTAACTAAGGTATTGAGTAGTATTGTATAACTAAGGTAAATATTATAGGTTCAGATAATAAGTATAGATACTAAATTATTGGTAAGATAGATATACGTTATAGTTATTAAATAGCATATGTAGATACTTAGTGAAAATAAAGTATCGCCTTGTAATCAACCTAGAAGCTTAGGTAGGGACCAAAAACCAAGATAAACACCTAGTTTGACCTAGTTTGACTAGTATGACCTAGAAAATCATATTTAGTGCATTTTAGCTCATTTATTATTTTCTTACACCCAATGACATAATATTTCATATATAGGTCTGTGTAACACCAGCTCGGACGTCGAGTCATACCATTGCTCAGGAACAGAGATGAGTACATTATCTGATAGTTTTCTTATTTTATAGTCTCTATGTTACATGTATTTAGTATTGAGATATTTGATTCATGACACATTGTTACACATATTGGTATACGTGGACCCTTGTTATGAGATGTTATTGTTGTGATTACTCATTGATGGCCATATTATTCTTCATGATTACTCAGTGATTACCGTGATATTTTTATGATTATATAGACCGTGATCATAGTGCATGATATTATAGACCGTACATTATGATAGACGTGTTATAACGTGTCGTGATTTAGATTCGTGTACTCGTCGGAGGTTGGAGAAGTATTAGTGGATATATGATCATACCTTATAGACCATGATTAGTGTAGCCCGTGATAGCTAGTAGATCATGCAACTCACGTGTGGTCACGTAAGCTCCCTTTTTATTTATAGCCCGTGTTAGGCCCAAGCCGATCACATTATTACTAATATTTCAAGGCACATTTTATTACTATATTTTCTTTGTTCCAGTTTATTATATTGATGTTTCTCACCATATTGTTCTCAGTTTAGTTTCATTACTTACTATGATACTCCTTTTTGTGATATTCACTAGTTCAGTTACTTTCATCATTTATTTTTATTGTTATTGTTTATTTCATAGTTTTTGTCAATTATTGGAATTGCTATTCGATTGTACTTTCTCCAATCCTGACTGGATATATTTTCAGATATTTTTTTAGATGTCCTACGTACTACGGGCCACATGATGGAGAGCTAGTTGAGTTAGCACCCGTAGAGCATGCAAAGATAGTACCGGCAGTCGAGGAGACTTAGCTATTTCATTTATGATATTGATATTGTCTCATTTTAGACATTATGTCATGTATTATAATTGAGATCATTAAGACGTGCTTAGACTATTGAACTGGACTTGGATTGTATTGTGACTCTGTATTTCATTTCTTCTATTCATATCATGCCATATCTTCCTCTAGTTTTATTGTGATTGAGTAATGATTATCATATTATCCTCCATTGGAGTTGAGATATCTTGACAGGTACCTTATATATCTATTGTGTGAGATGCTAGATAGTATTGTTGACCTAGACAACTTTCTACCGTCGATACTGCGGCGTAGGCTGGACGTACCCACATACTCGTGTCCCTACACCGGGTGCGGGTTATGACAATCGGGTATCCTGAACACAACACAAGCAGCCAAAAATTTTGAGAGGCAAGAAGCAGAGTGTGATCGCACGATCAAGTTTCGAAGCAGAATATCGAACTATTGCTCATGGCACATCAGAAGTACTATATCTGAAGCATATGCTACAAAAACTAGGAGAAGAAGAAGGATCTAAAGCAGCAAATAAGTGGTGTGATAACCAGTTTACTATCCATATTGCTACCAATCTTTTGTTCCATGAAAGGATGAAGCATATTGAAATTGACATTCACTTCGTCTATGATGAATATAAAAGGGGATAATAAAGTTTTATCACGTGATGACCGATAATCAGATAACTGATATCTTCATAAAGTCTCTTCTGGGTCCTCGGGTTTAATTTCTTTGTAATAAGCTGGACATGATTGACATATATGCTTCAGCTTGAGGGAGGGTGTTAAGTATTATATTTGTAATGGGCTTTAGTCCCACTTCGGATAGAATAATAGAGAGAGGGGTTAGCCTCTTCTATATTTATGTAGTATTATCATCAATAAAGGTTATCCCGTTATTCAAATTCTTCATTAAGGATGCATTTTGTATATGTTTTTGACGGATTTTATTGTTTCCTTCATCCATTTACACATTTATGTCAAATTCTGGAAGAAAGAGAAGAGAAGCTATTGATCCTCTGTTGGTGCTAATGTAGGTCTTCGCGTAGGTGAAGCTTGATTGAATCGTTGGATATCTCTTTCTCTCAAAAATTCTCCAACACTGAGTGGCTTTGATCATTCTCTCTTGGTTTTCACACCTTAAAAATTGATTCTCTTGTTGCGTCATTCGATCAACGATACCTTAATAAAAAGGATCAGGTAAAACAGAGTAATCTTGAATATATGTTGCTTGTCACATAGAAATAGGAAAACTTGGTAATGTTGCTTGCTTGTCATATATATATATATATATATATATATATATATATATATATATATATATATATATATATATATATTTATCATGTTGCTGTTGTAGATATAATTAATATATTTATAAATGTTGCAACTAGTAGTGTGAATTACGAGCTATGGCTCAAGGCAGATAGACTATACAATGAGAATGTGCTGCATAGCTATATCCAATTTCTATTATCTTGCAAGCTATATTTATTAACTTAGTTTCTTAGAAATTGCATGGCCAGGACAACTTATGCACAAAACTTTTGTTCCTCAAATGGTCGTCGGGACACTGGGACTGATTCGGCCTAAGTGGACAGGAATAGTTGTGATGATGAACTAGTACGGGTGATTCAGAAACTTTCAATGGGGCTCACTACCAATGCTGAAAGGCTCGTCGTCTAACCAGGCTATAGTCCAAGTTATATGTGGTGCCAATAACCTTCATATATTTAAACTGTTGAGCTATCGATGTCTAGTTCATAGGAAAGAATTAAAGGCAACTCTAGAGGGGGGTTCGAATAGAGTTAAGCAGTAATTACTCTACAAATATCTAATAATCCACTACCAATTACCAACATAAAATATTTAACAAGAATATAAAGAGATAGGTGAAGAATAAGAAGTCACAAATGCTAATATTGTGATGTATACTAGTATCCCTCGTGGAGGGCAATCCAGTCCTGAGAACTCTTGTCTGATGTTAATCCACTATTAGAGCAATATCATACAACACAAGCTTTAATCAGAAGAGCTTGTCGACTTCTTACAACTACGTGCTTTGATCCGAAGAGCACGTCGACTTCACACTTGAAATAAAAGATGAATCTTGGAATTTTTAAAGCTAGTACAACTCGAACAACTTCTAATCAAACCTGCACCTTAACACTTAGAAGGCTTGGGAGTTATTTTCTTGGAGATGGAGAAGATTAAACTCAGAATATATAAGAGAAGGTAAGAATTGATTGATGAGAATGGTATAGAATTCAAGGCTCTTTATAGAATTTTTTGAGACCGAGTTCGGGCAGAGTTCAGCCACCTAACGTTCAAAAATCTGAACGTTGGAACCTATTCTCCAAGAGGAATGAGTTGAAACAAGAAATTAGGTTTAGGGAGGCCGAACTTGGTCCAAGTTATGTCTCATTAATTCCAGAATGTTGGTTTGTTGGGTTTCAGGCTGTTTTAAGTGGACTTTGCTTTGGTTGATCTGATTTTGATTTGGCTAATTTG
The DNA here is from genome assembly GCA_036927795.1 of Iris macrosiphon. Classification (NCBI taxonomy): domain Eukaryota; kingdom Viridiplantae; phylum Streptophyta; class Magnoliopsida; order Asparagales; family Iridaceae; genus Iris; species Iris macrosiphon. The sequence goes on along the minus strand of JAYESA010000111.1, from coordinate 54,359 downwards.
CGTGGAGTTGAGTTCCTTCTAGTTGTCAAGTGCGACTCGATTAGCAAAAGTCCTAGACTCAAATAAAATTCAAAATACATAAGAAAATAAAAAATAACCAGATGCAAACTTTCAGCATTCTCCTTGTAAGCAGTAGCATCAGTGATTTCTTTCTTGGGAGTTAGTTGCACTATATTGCGTTATATCGAATCAAGGTTTAGTTAAATATCAAACTCACTGTGAACAAATGGGCCAACAAGAACGTCGTAACATTTGTGTAGGAAAGATAAGTCGGCCGTAGGTAAGAACACAATTTCGATAATGCTCATTATTGTCACGCCCCAGTCCCAAAATGTCAGGAACTAGGCCACGTGTCACTGGCCAGCTGACACGTCACTAAGGGCTTAATCCACTTTGATGGACCCAAAGGGACGTGCTACGCTGTCCTAAAATACTACAAGTATAGAACAGGTAAAACTATCTCATCCACAACAAAATGTCAGAAAAGCAAGTGCTGAAATATATATATATAACTGAGTCTGATACAGTACACAACTGGTGAGAATACAAGCCTACTACAAATACTGATAATAGCGCAGAAAAATCAGATAGACTAAGCAATGTCTATCTGATCAAAATATCTCCATCTCCAGGTAGCAGCATCTAGGGTCAAGCCTACTCTGAGGGTATCTCCTCGAGCTTCTCCTCGGTAGCACATCTGGCCTCCTGATCAGGCCCGTACACTGTGGGGTAGAAAGCCTCATCTAGATCTGGCAAGGAACCAGGTCCTCAGTGGGACGTAACAAGATACAGAAAAATGACATGCCATATAATGTAAATACTGAATAAAGAAATAAAATAAATACAGGGTGCTAACCATACTAAGTGAAAATGCAAGTAAAGATCCAGTAGTACGCATGGGAATGTGTGGCTAGACATACGCTGACGTAATTCACCAATCGTGGCGACTGGCTAGTATAGGTGTCGTATGCCCCCGACTCAGGGAACTCTGCAATCGACCATCTCTGATACGAAGGTATAAAACATTATTGGAGGGGTGTCCCATACGTCTACCAGTTATCTTTCCCATCCCAATGAAACTAAATGTCAAGTTGTATTTTCTTCCTGAATTATTCTAATCCGTGATGCGGGTCACACGTATTGGTAGCTAATCAAATACGCAGCTCGCATCCAAATATGCATGGCAACCATGTTGCGTGTTCCCGTGATAGGGTCTAGGAGAATATTAGAATACTCTCTCAGTTGTGGGTGAGTCTGTAAATTGTCAATCATAACAGCTGACTGTACCCAAGGCAGTCTCAGGTAATCAGGGTATATGAAATTCAGGAATAAAGCAGATATCAACAATTGAATTTAAACATTAACTTGGCAAGGTATACTTGCCTACTCCTTGATATTGTTGATAACCTGATCTCACAGTCAGGTTTGAAGGTGCTGGTGACAGGGGGTCACTGGCTGTGCTGTAGTTGGTTTCTGTTACAACAGATAGTGTTTGTGAATATCTTGGTTGCAAATAATAAGTATACATCTATACTTATATATATATATATATAGTATGTATATAGATATAGTATATATATAGCAGTATATATATAGTATTTAAAGAACAGACAAATGCAGGTAAATAGTAGCAGGGTATATCTACTGCGATAGATATATAATATTATAATATTATCAGGGTGTATCCTCTGATATAATAATAAATATAATAGTCAGGGTATATCCACTGAGATATAATATAGGTAAATTGAAATGACAATACAGGAATTAAATACATATATATATATGTACTATAGTATATAGTATAGTATATATAGATAGTGCAAGAATTTAATACGTATATAAATGCTGTACTATTCAGCAAATATAATATAAATATTATCAGGGTCTATATGTGACCACTGCTAATAATTGTAAATATATATATATATAGGCTGTAATATCCAGCACAATATATAATATTATGTAATAATTTAAAATGACATTGCAAGAATTGAAATATAATATATATAATTAAGCTGTATTATCCAGCTGGATATATATATACATATAGATAATTTATATATGTAGATATATATATATAAATATAAGTGCAGGAAATAAATGCAGAAAGATAAAATAAAAGAAAAATGCATAGTATATAATATATATACATATATACTATAATTATAATAGTAATAATATAACATATATGAAATATGTTATATATAATATTTACATAAATATATGAATACATATATTTATATATATAGAATTTAACAATTGCATATATATAAATTTTATTATATATAACATATGTATAATATGTTATATATATAACTATTATATATATATATATATATATAACATATAAATAAATATGTTACACATATGTATATATAACTATTAATTATATATATATATATATATATATATATATATATATATATATAACATATAAGTAAATATGTTATACTATATACATATGTATATATATACTTATATATAATAATAATAATATATAGTATACATATACTGTATTTATACAGTATATTAAATATAATATCTATTATATATTATAGATATACATATATATATACATATATATATACATATATATATATACATATATATACATATACATATACATATAGGATTATATATATACATACATATATATTAGGTATTAGGAGTATACCTACTGACAGGTGGGCCCTAGGGGTTGCCGACGGCGAGTGGACGGCGGCGGAGCTGGCCGGAGACGGCCGGAGGAGCAGCAACAGCAGCAGTGGCTACTGGCAGCAGCAGCAGCAGCAGCAGCTTGCGGGGGCTCTGGCCGGCGGAGGAGCGGCGGAGGTGGCCGGGCAGGCGGCGGGTTCGGGAGAGGGGGAGGTGGCGGTCAGGTTGGTGGTGGTGGCGGAGCTCCACGACGGTGGTGGTGGCGGCTAGGGGCGTCGGGGATGAAGGTGGCAGCAGCTATGGTTAGGTGGTGGTGGCTGCTGCGGGGGCTAGGGCGGCCGGAGGCAGTATCGTGGGGAGGTGAGGTGGTGGTGGTAGGTAGGGGAGGTCGGGGCGAAGCTTTTGGGGAGGGTGGCGGTGGTCGGCGATGGCCGGAGACGGCGCTGGAGCTGGATGGGAGTGGTGGTGGTGCTGTGGACAGTGAGGGCAGGGGGAGTTTGTGAGGGCTGTAGCCGGCGGAGCAGGGCGGCTCAGGCGGGTGGCAGTGGTCGGAGGGAAGGGGAGGGGAGTGGCGACAGGTTCGGCGGTGGTCCGGTGGGCGGAGGGTGGCCGTGGTGGCGGTGGGATGGGTTTGAATGAAGGGGAGGGCTAGGGTTTATATAGGTTTAGGCCTAATGGCATTCTCGTAATTAAGTGGAACTTCAGGGGTATTTTGGTAATTCTGGATTTTTGGGATATTTCCAGCAGATTTTTCTGGAAGTTATGGGTGGGTCCCACTCACCTATGGTCTAGCCAATAGGATTTGGCCACCTAGCATACAATTTTGCATATAAACCCCTAACTTTTCAATAATTGCATAAATGCATAAAATTTGTATTTTGCGTAATTTTGCAATTTACCAAATTTCAGATACTGATTTCCCGTAATTCTGAATTGTACAAAAATGAGGGAAATAGCTGGGGAAAATGTTTTAGACAGTATAGGGTGAGTCTGGGTAGATGCAGGGTCTGATATTTGCAGGTGATACAGTCATCGTATTTATTATTTAATAAATACTGCGCACGGTGTTCACTAATTATTTAGAGGTTATTAGGGTCATAATTTTTCTACGGTGTCAATACGATAATTGTAATATAATTAGAGTAGAATATTATCGTATTTTTGGTTGGACAATCAGGTGCCTACTGGTCCTCAAATCTCTAAGGGTACAGAGATGGATAAAGAGCAGAAAATTAAATAGGAAATAAATACATACGTTTGTAACGATATTTGTGCGACTAAAACGAAGTATCAAACGAGGTTTCTGGAAGTTGGACAAAATACAGAAAAAGTAGTCTAACAAGTCTAGGGCAGGTATGTAAAATTTGTTTAGGATTTAACAACTAGTATAATGCCCTAATTAATTGTGTAACAGACAGGTGCACAATCAGCAGAATATATAATAAATAAATTTTTAAAAAGTTGTCATAATTCTAATTAGTCTAAACTAATCCTAATTTACTGAAATCTGGTCGAGGAAGTTTACAATCTACCCTCCTTAGAATATTTTGTCCTCAAAATAAAAACAACCATATAATGAGAATGAAGAATTATTAAGGACATAAGATGATTAAGAAAGATTTGGTTTGAAATATTGGACATACCCTGGTTTGGAAATAGGTGAGGATAACGCTGACGAATATCCTCTTCTCGTTCCCAGGTGGATTCACCTGGTGCATGATGTCTCCATGCAACACGAACGAGAGGAATAGTCTGGCCTCGCAACACTTTCTCGCTACGGTCCAGAATCTCTACAGGCTCCTCCTGATAAGATAAGCTTGGCCCGATGGTGATCTCTGAGTAGTCTAGCACATGACTCAGGTCTGGAATGTACCTCCTCAGCTGAGATACGTGGAAGACGTCATGTACTCCCTCCAAAGTCTGAGGTAGAGCTAGTCTGTAAGCAACTTCTCCGACGCGATCTAGCACATCGAAGGGTCCAATGTACCTTGGACTTAGCTTCCCTCTTCCTCCAAATCTGATAGTTCCTCTAGTAGGTGAGATCTTTAAGAACACATGCTCCCCTACTTGGAACTCTAGAGGTCGGCGATGAATGTTGGCCCAGTGCTTCTGCCTGTCTTGTGCAGCTCGTAGGTGTCCCTGGATCTTCTTTACTTTCTCCACCGTACGAATAATCAGTTCTGGTCCCAAGATCTGTCTCTCGCCAACATCGCTCCAGCATACTGGGGAACGACATTTTCTTCCATACAAAGCTTCAAAGGGAGCCATTTGAATGCTCGCTTGATAGCTGTTAGTGTAGGAAAATTCTACCAGGTGTAGATGATCTTCCCATGATCCGCTGAAATCAAGCATGCAGGCTCTCAGCATATCTTCAAGTGTCTGGATGGTGCGTTCTGATTGGCCATCTGTTTGTGGGTGATACGAGGTGCTGAACTGGAGGCGGGTACCAAGACTTTCTTGCATACTTCGCCAAAAGTAAGATGTAAATCTCGTATCTCTGTCAGATACTATGCTGACTGGCACTCCATGCAGACGCACTATCTCCTTCATGTACATGTCCGCCAAGACTTCTGTAGATTGTCCAACTCTAAAAGGTAGGAAATGAGCAGCCTTTGTGAGTCTATCTACGATTACCCATACAGCATTACGACCACTAGGACTTCTTGGGAAGCCCGTAACAAAGTCCATCGTAATGTGTTTCCATTTCCACTCGGGTATTGGGAGGGGTTGAAGTAGACCGGCAGATCTCTGATGCTCAGCCTTGACCTGCTGACACACCAGGCATTTGGCCACAAAGCGTGCTATCTCCCGCTTCATTCCATGCCACCAGTAATATTGTCGCAGATCTCTGTACATCTTTGTGCCTCCTGGATGTATAGAGTATGTTGAGCTATGAGCTTCTAACATCAGCTCATTACGAAGTTCTCCATTTGGAACATAAAGACGATCACCACATCTTAGAGTCCCATCTTCGTGTATGCGACATCCTGTCTGAATTCCAGCCTCTGTTCTTTGTCGAAGCCTCTGAAATCTTGCATCTGTTGGTAGAGTAGTTTTGATTCTTTCTACCAAGGTTGATTGCAGCTGATAGTTTGATAATTGGCCGTCAAGTCCTGGCATAATGACCTCTATTCCCAAATTTTCTAGATCTCTCAGAAGACCTGGTTGGATGATCATAAAGAATGCCGAGGGTCTTCTGCTTAGAGCATCTGCCACCATATTAGCTTTCCCTGGATGGTACTGTAGATCAATTTCAAAATCCGCCATCACTTTGAGCCATCGTCTTTGTCTCAGATTTAGGTCCTTCTGGGTGTAGACGTACTTCAAACTTTTATGATCGGTGAATATCTCCACTCTTTCGCCATATAGATAGTGTCTCCATAGCTTCAGGGCGAAGATGACTGCGGCAAGCTCCAGATCGTGAGTGGGGTAATTCTTCTCATGAGTCCTCAACTGTCTTGAGGCATAAGCTACAACCTTCCCATGTTGCATTAAGACACAACCAAATCCTTTTCCGGATGCATCGCTATATATGACGAAACTTCCGGATCCAGATGGTATAGTCAAGATGGGAGCTGTAGTCAGACTCTTCTTCAAGTCGTCAAAAGCTGTCTGGCAATCTTCAGTCCATATGAACTCCTGCTCTTTGCGGGTAAGACGAGTAATCGGCTCCGCGATTCTTGCAAAGTTTTCTACGAACCTCCGGTAATATCCGGCAAGTCCTAGAAAGCTCCTCACCTCTGAGACGTTGGTCGGGGTTGGCCACGTCTCAACAGATGAGATCTTTGCTGGGTCTACCGAGATGCCTTCTCCTGTGATAACGTGTCCAAGAAATGTGACACGGTCCAGGAAGAATTCACACTTGCTCATCTTAGCATAAAGGCTCTCCCGTCTCAGCGTCTCTAATACCAACCTTAAGTGCTCTTCATGCTCCTCGTGGCTTTTTGAATACACCAGAATGTCGTCGATGAAGACTACCACGAACTGGTCCAGATATTGGTGGAAGACTCTGTTCATCAGGTTCATGAATACGGCAGGTGCATTAGTTAGTCCAAAAGGCATCACCAGGAACTCGTAATGACCATAACGAGTCCTGAATGCTGTTTTTGGAATATCTTCCCTGCGTACCTTAACCTGATGATAACCTGATCTCAAGTCTATCTTCGAGAATACCACGGCTCCTGTTAGTTGATCGAACAGGTCGTCAATTCTCGGCAAGGGGTACTTGTTTTTGATTGTCAGAGCGTTGAGGGCTCTGTAATCAATGCACATGCGATATGTTCCGTCCTTCTTTGGTACAAACAATACTGGTGCTCCCCAGGGTGATGCACTAGGACGAACAAATCCCTTGATCTGTAGTTCCTCCAGTTGAAGCTTCAGCTCATCAAGCTCCTTCTTTGCCAGTCGGTATACATTGGAGGATACTGGTGCAGCTCCGGGTATCAGCTCAATAATGAACTCCACTTCTCTGTCAGGCGGTAGGCCTGGCAATTCTTCTGGAAATACGTCCTCGAGCTCTGCTACAATTGAGGGAAGTGCTGTCTCCATCGCCATGTAAGCTCTAGGAGTCTGGCCTACTCCTTGCTCGATGGTTCCACGGACATATTCGAACTCTGGGTGATCTGGGGGTCTAAAGATAACACTACCCTTTCGACAGTTTAGGACAGCATTATTCTGGCTTAGCCAGTCCATGCCTAAGACAACATCGAAATTTGGCATTGGAAGTACCAAAAATCGCGCTCTTAGTCCTCTACTACAAACAACTACCGGACAGGTTTCGATAATGTTGGTAACTGGAACAATACCTCCTCCAGTAAGTATTTTCCAACACTTGGGTAGCGGGGAAGTGGATAGCTTGTGTATGGATACGAAACTACTGGATATGAAAGACAAAGTAGCCCCAGAATCGAATAATACAGTTGCAGGTAATGATGCAACTAAAATGGTACCTGTTATAGTTTTCCCTTCAGGTTCTTCTGCAATAGCAGCTAACGCAAAGGCTTGTCCCTGCCTTTGTCCTCCGGCTTGTTGTCTGGCCTTGAACTGGGTCTCCTGAGTAGGCAGAGGTGCTCCTCTCTGATATCCTCCTGATGTGGAGGGAAGCATCTTCTGAGCTTGTGCTCCTGGCTTCTGCCCTTGTTGAGGTGCTGCATCTCTACGTTGTGGGCAGTCTTTGGCCATATGATTTTTAGCTCCACATAGCAGGCATAATCCCAGCTTCTTTCTACAGTCATTGGCAAAATGCCCCTTCTTGCCACAAAAGTGACAAGTCGGGAGCTCCCTCTTCTGGTAAGGTCCCGTCGTCTGCTGAGTCTGATATTGGGGACGACGTATAGGTCCTCCTGCTTCTTGCTGATTCTTGGCCGGGAAGGTTGAATTTGAGCGTCTGGCTCCTCGGCCAATGGCTTCTTGCTCCCTGGCTTCTGTAAGAACCTCGTTGTAGGAGATTCTCGACTGCGTTGTTGTGTACCTCTGGAGCTCGTGGTTAAGGCCATGGTGGAATCTTTTAGCCTTCTTCAGCTCGTTCGGGATCAGATCAGCACCGAAACGACTTAGTCTGCTAAACTCCGCGTCATAGGCATCTACCGTCATGTTTCCTTGCTCCAGGTGCAGGAACTGGGAGTATAGGGCATTCTGGACTGTCGCTGAAAAGTACTTGGCGTTGAAATGCTCCAAGAATTGTTGCCAAGTTTGGTCTTTTCCGACGCTGCGCTCTATGGATTCCCACCAGTGATGGGCGTTGCCAAGAAGTTGGCCCCTCACAGCGGTCATCCATAGGTCGGGAGTGAGTTGCGATCCTTCTAGCAGCATTTCGGTGTTGGAGATCCAATCGGAGATCTCTTCAGGAGTCTCGTTGCCTTTGAAATCCCTCGGGCTCATTTGACGGAAGCCTCAAACTGTGCCCGCTGGTTGGACAGGTACTGGTGTCGGAGTAGTAGTTCTCTCCAAAGCCGTCATCAACGTCTATCGCAGAGCTTCAGTTTGCTGCCACTGAGACTGTCTCAGGGCCTCAGTTTGTTGCCACTGGTTCTGCAACATAGTCTGGAGAAACTGCAACATTTGAGGTTGACCCTCAAGTTGTGGCATCTGGATAGGCAAGGCTGGAGGTGGAGACAAAGGTGTCTCTGTATGTGGAGTTGGTGTCGTCTCCTGGCTAGAATTTTGGTGATTGGACGGAGTTCCTTGGGCACTTGGCGAAGGGTCTGTTGCTTGGTCAGCCCCATTATTTGCAAGTTTCCCGGGTATGTCCATATTTCTGAGGAAAATAGGATAATTAGAAAACACAAAGGAGATAAATAATGATAATCAAGCAAGATGCAATAATAGAATTTGTAAAGATGGTGTCAGTGTGGATGAGACCTAATATTCCTATCCTATTGCAGGCATTGCTGGGCATGTCATCATACCACTAGCAATAAAACTCGACCTGCATGGGCCACCACTAAAACCATGTCACGCCCCAGTCCCAAAATGTCAGGAACTAGGCCACGTGTCACTGGCCAGCTGACACGTCACTAAGGGCTTAATCCACTTTGATGGACCCAAAGGGACGTGCTACGCTGTCCTAAAATACTACAAGTATAGAACAGGTAAAACTATCTCATCCACAACAAAATGTCAGAAAAGCAAGTGCTGAAATATATATATATAACTGAGTCTGATACAGTACACAACTGGTGAGAATACAAGCCTACTACAAATACTGATAATAGCGCAGAAAAATCAGATAGACTAAGCAATGTCTATCTGATCAAAACATCTCCATCTCCAGGTAGCAGCATCTAGGGTCAAGCCTACTCTGAGGGTATCTCCTCGAGCTCCTCCTCGGTAGCACATCTGGCCTCCTGATCAGGCCCGTACACTGTGGGGTAGAAAGCCTCATCTAGATCTGGCAAGGAACCAGGTCCTCAGTGGGACGTAACAAGATACAGAAAAATGACATGCCATATAATGTAAATACTGAATAAAGAAATAAAATAAATACAGGGTGCTAACCATACTAAGTGAAAATGCAAGTAAAGATCCAGTAGTACGCATGGGAATGTGTGGCTAGACATACGCTGACGTAATTCACCAATCGTGGCGACTGGCTAGTATAGGTGTCGTATGCCCCCGACTCAGGGAACTCTGCAATCGACCATCTCTGATACGAAGGTATAAAATATTATTGGAGGGGTATCCCATACGACTACCAGTTATCTTTCCCATCCCAATGAAACTAAATGTCAAGTTGTATTTTCTTCCTGAATTATTCTAATCCGTGATGCGGGTCACACGTATTGGTAGCTAATCAAATACGCAGCTCGCATCCAAATATGCATGGCAACCATGTTGCGTGTTCCCGTGATAGGGTCTAGGAGAATATTAGAATACTCTCTCAGTTGTGGGTGAGTCTGTAAATTGTCAATCATAACAGCTGACTGTACCCAAGGCAGTCTCAGGTAATCAGGGTATATGAAATTCAGGAATAAAGCAGATATCAACAATTGAATTTAAACATTAACTTGGCAAGGTATACTTGCCTACTCCTTGATATTGTTGATAACCTGATCTCACAGTCAGGTTTGAAGGTGCTGGTGACAGGGGGTCACTGGCTGTGCTGTAGTTGGTTTCTGTTACAACAGATAGTGTTTGTGAATATCTTGGTTGCAAATAATAAGTATACATCTATACTTATATATATATATATAGTATGTATATAGATATAGTATATATATAGCAGTATATATATAGTATTTAAAGAACAGACAAATGCAGGTAAATAGTAGCAGGGTATATCTACTGCGATAGATATATAATATTATAATATTATCAGGGTGTATCCTCTGATATAATAATAAATATAATAGTCAGGGTATATCCACTGAGATATAATATAGGTAAATTGAAATGACAGTACAGGAATTAAATACATATATATATATGTACTATAGTATATAGTATAGTATATATAGATAGTGCAAGAATTTAATACGTATATAAATGCTGTACTATTCAGCAAATATAATATAAATATTATCAGGGTCTATATGTGACCACTGCTAATAATTGTAAATATATATATATATATAGGCTGTAATATCCAGCACAATATATAATATTATGTAATAATTTAAAATGACATTGCAAGAATTGAAATATAATATATATAATTAAGCTGTATTATCCAGCTGGATATATATATACATATAGATAATTTATATATGTAGATATATATATATAAATATAAGTGCAGGAAATAAATGTAGAAAGATAAAATAAAAGAAAAATGCATAGTATATAATATATATACATATATATTATAATTATAATAGTAATAATATAACATATATGAAATATGTTATATATAATATTTATATAAATATATGAATACATATATTTATATATATAGAATTTAACAATTGCATATATATAAATTTTATTATATATAACATATGTATAATATGTTATATATATAACTATTATATATATATATATATATAACATATAAATAAATATGTTATACATATGTATATATAACTATTAATTATATATATATATATATATATATATATATATATATATATATATATATATATATATATATATATATATATATATATATATATATATATATATATATAACATATAAGTAAATATATTATACTATATACATATGTATATATATACTTATATATAATAATAATAATAATATATAGTATACATATACTGTATACTGTATTTATACAGTATATTAAATATAATATCTATTATATATTATAGATATACATATATATATACATATATATATATATACATATATATACATATACATATACATATAGGATTATATATATACATACATATATATTAGGTATTAGGAGTATACCTACTGACAGGTGGGCCCTAGGGGTTGCCGACGGCGAGTGGACGGCGGCGGAGCTGGCCGGAGACGGCCGGAGGAGCAGCAACAGCAGTAGTGGCTACTGGCAGCAGCAGCAGCAGCAGCTTGCGGGGGCTCTGGCCGGCGGAGGAGCGGCGGAGGTGGCCGGGCAGGCGGCGGGTTCGGGAGAGGGGGAGGTGGCGGTCAGGTTGGTGGTGGTGGCGGAGCTCCACGACGGTGGTGGTGGCGGCTAGGGGCGTCGGGGATGAAGGTGGCAGCAGCTATGGTTAGGTGGTGGTGGCTGCTGCGGGGGCTAGGGCGGCCGGAGGCGGTGTCGTGGGGAGGTGAGGTGGTGGTGGTAGGTAGGGGAGGTCGGGGCGAAGCTTTTGGGGAGGGTGGCGGTGGTCGGCGATGGCCGGAGACGGCGCTGGAGCTGGATGGGAGTGGTGGTGGTGCTGTGGACAGTGAGGGCAGGGGGAGTTTGTGAGGGCTGTGGCCGGCGGAGCAGGGCGGCTCAGGCGGGTGGCAGTGGTCGGAGGGAAGGGGAGGGGAGTGGCGACGGGTTCGGCGGTGGTCCGGTGGGCGGAGGGTGGCCGTGGTGGCGGTGGGATGGGTTTGAATGAAGGGGAGGGCTAGGGTTTATATAGGTTTAGGCCTAATGGCATTCTCGTAATTAAGTGGAACTTCAGGGGTATTTTGGTAATTCTGGATTTTTGGTATATTTCCAGCAGATTTTTCTGGAAGTTATGGGTGGGTCCCACTCACCTATGGTCTAGCCAATAGGATTTGGCCACCTAGCATGCAATTTTGCATATAAACCCCTAACTTTTCAATAATTGCATAAATGCATAAAATTTGTATTTTGCGTAATTTCGCAATTTACCAAATTTCATATATTGATTTTCCGTAATTCTGAATTATACAAAAATGAGGGAAATAGCTGGGGAAAATGTTTTAGACAGTATAGGGTGAGTCTGGGTAGATGCAGGGTCTGATATTTGCAGGTGATACAGTCATCGTATTTATTATTTAATAAATACTGCGCACGGTGTTCACTAATTATTTAGAGGTTATTAGGGTCATAATTTTTCTACGGTGTCAATACGATAATTGTAATATAATTAGAGTAGAATATTATCGTATTTTTGGTTGGACAATCAGGTGCCTACTGGTCCTCAAATCTCTAAGGGTACAGAGATGGATAAAGAGCAGAAAATTAAATAGGAAATAAATACATACGTTTGTAACGATATTTGTGCGACTAAAACGAAGCATCAAACGAGATTTCTGGAAGTTGCACAAAATACAGAAAAAGTAGTCTAACAAGTCTAGGGCAGGTATGTAAAATTTGTTTAGGATTTAACAACTAGTGGAATGCCCTAATTAATTGTGTAACAGACAGGTGCACAATCAGCAGAATATATAATAAATAAATTTTTAAAAAGTTGTCATAATTCTAATTAGTCTAAACTAATCCTAATTTACTGAAATATGGTCGAGGGAGTTTACAATTATTATGTTGTTACATTCCTATTATATGATCTGTAAATTGAACTAAGGCAAGATAGGAAAATCACCTAATAATATTTTTTGCTTCACATGAATACCATGTTGATTTCGGCGAGTTGGGTTAAGTCGTTGTTCACCAGTGCATTTCAAATTCCGTGACCCACAACTTCCCTGGTGCTGGAACCTGGGGAGACGCACATCAGCAGTGAAGGATCCTTTCATGCATTAGAAACTTGTGAATACTTTTGAAGCTTTTCTAGCCACATCTTGAAGTCTTTTCAATTGTATTTTGAAGGCTCCTGCTAAAGGTATTTATAACTTTTATTTCTAGTAAAATGATATGATGTATAGAATAATGTATCTCATTTTATGGTTTAAGTTGTAAGCCAAGCATGACACCCTTTACTTGTATTAGAACCTATATAATAGATGTGCATTATCAATAAAAGAACTATTTTTCTTCTATGCTATGTGTTATTCAATTACTATGCGTAACTCTGTTGTTAGCTTTATAAATTTATGATAGTTCAAATTTCATACGAATATGCGTTGTACAAGCACAACTTAGGCTTGTATGGCATCACATCCGGTGGCAACTTATTGATTCTATAGAATAGGGGTATGATATTTTGGTATCAAAGCACGGCTTCACTTCCTTAAACCCTTGTTTCGAAAAAAGTTTTCAAAAGAGACATCGCCCTTCTTAGCTAAACATTTGATTCGTATTGTCAAAATGAGATGTTCTATATAGTGAGTCAATAATATTTTATGAGACTGATGTGAGTCAATCTCTTTTGCAGGAATGGCAAAAGGGAGTAGTTCAGGCAGTACTAGTAGCCTGAAGGCAACAACCTTTATCGATTTGATTGAGAGGATGTTGCGCATAATGGAGGAACGACAACAAAAGGATGATGCTTGACATCAACGAGCCGAAGAACATGCAATGGAATGCCAAAACAAGTTCGAGCAACGATTCGAAGGCAAATTCTAAGTCCAGCAGAAGCAAATAAATACCTTATAGCAGATCGTTCAGACATTAGCGTCCAATTACTCTATGACAATGGTTGTCGTAGCCGAGCCGATAGAAGTCAAAGTTGATGAACCCCAACCAGCTAAGGAGAAAATCTCTACCTTCGACATCGCAAAACTCAAAAAGGTCCACAATACTTCATTCAGAGGGACCGAAGATCCTGTCGTAGCTCTGGATTGGCTAATCAAATTGAAAGACCACTTTGAACTACTGGACATTCCTGAAGCAAAGAGAGCTGATTGCGCTCAACTTTAACTCTGGTTGGATGTGTATGACTGGTAGGATGTTCACAGGAGATCCATCGTTCGATATGACAAAAACGTAAAGGTCTCTTAGGGTATTTCCGGAAGGCTTTCAAAGATGAGTACATGCCCCCAGTCGTTCGTCATCAGAAAGAGAATAAATTCGTGCACCTTAAGCAAGGAAGCATGACCATGCAGCAGTACACATCAATATACTTTAACTACGTCCGAATGCGTATGACTGGTAGGATGTGCACTGGAGATCCATCCTTGGAGATGACGAAAACATGAAGGTCTCTCGGGCTATGTTTCGAAAGGTTTTCGAAGATGAGTACTTGTTCAAGTCGTACGTCATCAGAACGAGAATGAATTCGTGCACCTCAAGCAAAGAAGCATGACCGTGCATCAGTACACTGCAAAATTTAATCGACTCGCCAAGTTTGCTAGCTCCTACCTACTAGATGTAGCGAGTTGTGCTCGGAGGTTCGAAGGGGGTCTGTGGCTTGCCATCCATGCACACATTATTTCGCAATATCAGACGATGAGGGAGGCACCGAACTACGCCCTCTCCATAGAGCTATAGTACTCTTCAGTTGCTTTCAATGTTGTATAAAATTTTAACCACAAGCGCCCTAGTACTGCAGGAGATCACAACACGCACAAGCATCCAAACAATGACGGTTATCAGGATTACAACCCAGGAGGAAACATGGGCTACATTGTACTAAGTGCAACAATAGTGGACATCATGCTAGTGAATGTCGAGCTCGAGACAAGGGATGCTTCAGGTGTGGTCATATAGTGCACATTGCTCGTGACTGCCCAAACAGAAGGCGAAATAAATTTCCTTCGTTCCCTCAATACCATCAGAATCATGGTTAGGCGCCCCAAGCCAACCAAGCCGCACCGCATAATGATCGTCGTCCCATTGCTCAAGGCCAAGTCTATGCTATAACATAAGAGCAGGCATTCGCCTCGAACACAATGGTATCGAGTATATTGTTGTTCAATAACATTCCAGGTCTTGCGGACTGGCTCGGTTCTATTCCATCAAGGATAAACCTCGAGATCCTTTTTAGGCTAATTTCTTTACCAACTAATCTATTATTTAATTATTTTATATAAAAAGAATGATTATACAAAAAGAGAGAGAAATAAAAGGACATGCAATATCAAGCAGATGAAAATTAAAAACTCAAGAATTGTTCTCTCTTCCCCTTGACCTATTTGGTTGGTGGAGTTTTGGACACCATGAAAATGTATGAAATAGAAATCAATCAGTTAAAAGAACCCTTATTTTGTACTTAGTACTTCCAATTACAAAGATAATTTATTATTTGATAAGACCGTTTTTTATACGAGATGTCTACGTGCCGTGCGATTTTTGACTGGCATTATGGACAAGATGAGATTTACATTGCATGTACACCAAAAAATGTTACTTTTATGATTTATTTGTATTTACCCCATTTAGTTTTAAATAATGTGGGGTGGGGGTAGGGTAAATACAAATAACATTCGAGAAATATATGAGATATGGTAGTAGTAATTAATTTAACGATAAGAAAAAATAGAATTAAGAATTAGTAATGAGAATAAATACAAATAACTCTACTTTTATTAGGTTTATGTGAAAATAAAAGGAGTATAAAATTGTTATTAAGCTTGTTCAAAAGAAAATAGAGAAATTTTGAGTTGCACCCCTATTTATCCTATTTCAAGGTGCACTCCATTGCTTTAACATAATGTACGATCCCCCTCCCCCCACTTTTGACGAAAATCGTCACCAACTCACAGTCAACGCTTTTGATCAATTTTTTTGGACAAAAATACCCTCCCTTCATTTTCTTCTCCGCTGCGCGCCCTCGCGCTCCCCTGCTCCCTCCCCCGCCCCTCCTCCTTCTCCTCCCTCTCCTCCTCCTCCTCCCTTCATCCCCCTCTCCTCCCCTACGCAGCGCCGCGTGGCTCCGGCCGGAGGAGGAGGGGGGGGAGGGGAGGGGGAGGAGAAGGAGGAGGGGAGGAGAGGAGGAGGAGAAAGAGGAAGGGAGAGCCGAGGAGGGGAGGAGAGGGAGGAGGAGGAGAGACCGAGGAGGAGGAGGAGGAGGAGGAGGGGAGGAGAGGCCGAGGAGTGGGAAAGGGGGGGTCGTCTGCTTGCGGCGCCGGCCGGAAGTGGAGAGGGGGGGTTCGGTTGGTTGTGGGGGCCGACAAGAGAAGGAGAGGGGAAGGGGAGGGTGAGAGGGGGAGGGGAGTGGGTATTTTGGTCCAAAATTATGGGTCAAAGCTGTTGACTGTTACCAATGGATGGAAACCGTCAAAAGTGCGAGTGATTATGCTTTATGGTAAAACAGTGATGTGCACCTTAAAATAGGCTAAATAATGTGAGGTGCGACTCAAATTTTCTCAAGAAAATATCTCGCCTCTCAGAGTAAGTTACAAACATATTTATATTTATGCTTCATCATTTTTCTTGTTGATTTCATTATGTTTGGTATTAAGTTTGGAAGTTTTTTAAAATAATAATAATTGGATATTAATCTAGTTTTGTATGAGCCTTCATGGATAAATCATAAAGACAAATTCTATAGGCACTACATAAATTGCTTAGGACAGTCCATTACTTCAGGACAGTCCAGATTTTTGTAACTTTTACTTAGGACATTCCAAAATTTACTCAGGACAGCCCAACTCCCCAAAACCTTTCCAAAATCCTTCATTGTAAATTTCTACTCTCTCTCTTCAAAATTTCAAATCCCCAAACCCTAATCCTAACCTCAACTTCAACCGCTGGAGGAGGAGGCGGCGGCGGCGGCGACGAAGCAGGTGACGGAGGCTGGAGGAGGAGGAGGAGGAGGCGGCGGCGACGTAGGGCGGACGGCGGCGGCGGGGTGCGAGGTGGACGACGAAGGAAGAGGAGGAGGAGGAAGGAGGAGGGGGCGGTGTGGGGCGGACGACGACGACGGCACGGGACGACTGCTGCTGCTTCTTCTTCTTTTACTTGACATGACGAGCGGGACGGGGACGACGCGGGACTACGGCGAGCGGGGGCGGTGTGGGGTGTAACAATGTTGACAGTTGGAAGAACTGTCAACATTGTTACAATCCTGAAAAAAAATTTGGACTAAAAAATAGAAGTTATTGACTTTTATATGAGGATTTGGACTGCTCCAAGTAAAAAAATTTGATGACAAACTTATAAATAAACTGAATTATTTTTGTGCTGTCCTAAATAATTTATATAGTGTCTATAAAATTTGCCATCATAAATTAGGCATTTAAGAGGTCACAAAACACGAGAAAAAATTAAAACCGCCCGTCTCAAAATGTCGTTGAGCAGTCTGAAAGAAACCCTCAAGCCCTGCTCCCATCTCAAGCCCTGCTCCCAATTTCCTCCTCCTCCACCCTCTTCATCTTCCAATAGCGATGACCCATTTCCCGCTAAAATTCTCCCTCCACCGAGGAAACCCCCAAAATCCTCCATCTCGCAGCAACTCCGGCGCCTCGAATTTCCCTCCTCCTCAGCCCAAGAAACCCTATCCCTAGCCCAAGTCCCCAGCAAAACCCTAGGAAAAGGAAACGAAGAGGAAGTATCCGACGAGGAAGTCGAAGTCCATGTCCCTCGAGTCCGTCGAGAGACCGTCAGCTTTAGCTTTCCGAAAGGTCCTTATGAGCCTCTGGTCCTCTCCTCCCCATCCGAATCTCCCGCTGTTCAGGTCATCTCCTCCCCCCTCTCTCTATATTATAATGTTCTTGAATTTGAATAATGGACAATGATGATTCTTAGTGTTCCATATGATTATATTAAAATCCATTTGAGAAGACTTTATATTATTCTGTTTTCTATTGATAAAATAATGATAGCAAAACCTTAATGTCGATATTATGGTCATCATCATTTACTCCCTTTTGAGAGTTTTTTTTTTTTTTTTTTAGTTTGCAAATTTCTGTCAGAATGATAAACGTTCAATTCGTCTTCGTCTGAATTTAGTGATTGTGTCCTGTACATTATGTTCCCGACACAGACACGGCTCCCCATTTCGGGAGTGTTGTCGGTGCTTCCTGACTTGCTAGTTAGGAGAACACCTCCTAGAAAAGCCATTAATTTTTTTTTTTTCATGAGAAGAATATGAATATACAATATGAAACTTGTGTTGGGATTCTAACTTTTTTGCTTTAGTTCCGCTTCCTTTACTTTCGGAATATTGATTTCTTCACCCTTGAGGATTGAACTTGAAGTGATAGCTAGATGACCGTGATCAAGAGGGTCTCTAGGAATGAAGGATTAGTCCACTTTCTCAGTGCTATATATGGGGTTATTATCACTTCCTTCTTTACCACTTGCAAATTTCTCCATATGCTGCATCTGTGGGGGCAGGTTTCTTGTGGATATATTGTGGGAGTTGAAAATAAAAAGGATGTTTGTGAGTCAGAGCAAGAGACTGGGAAAGAAGGCACCTTGATGCAGGAGCAGCGTGTGCCAAGCAAGGAGGATGAGCTGCAACCGCCAAGGATGAGGAAGCACATCACCACGGAACACGTCAGTGAGGTCAATGACCACCGCCCATGAGACCTTCTGCGGGTAATAGTCACAGGCGTATGTTGTTCAGGACCTTGCTGCCACATGCACATTTGAACCCAAATTTTGATTGTTTTAAAGTTATTTTCCTTGTTTATACTTCCTAATTTAATTTCTAAATAATGTTATTTGATTTCTTAAGTTTCTAAAACATGTTTTAGATGTGAAAGTCTAGCATTTGGGGTTGTGATAATATTTTATATTTCTTTGAGTATTGAAAAACCTTTCCAGGGTTGTTTTTTGGAGAGAGACAATGTGTTCCCCAAATATATCGTTCTTATTGAGTTTTCTATCCTGAGTTCATGTAGATCTCATGGACTTCTGATATCCTGTATGTCGATCGTCATTGTAGCTACTTGATCCTAGTTGCAACTTGCAACCTGTTGGTCTTCATACTCTAAACTGAGATCACTTTTCATACAAGGGACCGGTTAAAAAAAACCCCATTGTTGTATGTTTGATCATTAACCTCAGGGGAGTAAGGAACTAATCAGTCTTCTTCTATGTTGCATGGACACACATACGACACGAAATGAGGCGATGTTGAGACGGACATCGTGACAAATGGAATTGAGTTTGCCGCGTCCCAATGTAGTTTAAGCTTTAGAGTCTCTATGTTGTGTCTGATATGCCCATGACACATATTTTTGTAGTGGCTGTTTCCTATCTCTTCTCAATCCTGCTTTCTGGTCTTGTGGACTCTTGAATAGCAGAATACAAATCAAACTCCAACAGTCTACAAAAATTCAGCCGACTTCATAAGGTACAAGTGACAAAAATCTTGTGGTATGTCTATTTCGCCATGGCTTATACGCCAATTAAGAAGGTTGACATAGAGTGGCAGCAGGATATAACATTCTCAAACTTATGCTAATGACTCAATAATATCTAGATCCTTGTAATCAGACATGCCCCATCTTAAATGTGCTTTGATCCTTGAAGTCGGATACACCCACATTTATCTTTACTCGGTTCTACTTTCTCAAATCTGACGCAGGCTCAAGTACTAAATGACGATTTAGGATTTTAAACAAATATACAACTTTCTCATATTGCTAGTATCTTTAGTAAAGTAGTGAGTCGTTAGAGGTATTGACAATCCAACTATAGTGAGGTCTAGGACCCCACTAAAGACGCTGATGTGTCGTTGATCCTGTCGATGTATCGTTCATCCTGTCGAAGAGTAGATTAATTATCTTCATTTTATTCATCTATTGCTTTTTGTATTTTTCATTTCTAGGTTGGGCAAGTGTTGTCTTTTCATATGTTTTGTAGTCCTATAACTATTGGCCAGGAGTCCCAATAAAATTTTATCCCATTCTAGCAAAATGTACTCTCTTTATTTTCTACATGGTATCAGAGCATGGAGAATCCTAGCCCTTGACTCTCCACTTCATCATCCTAGTCACCCATTATCGTCTTCTCTACCAAATTTTAGCCATAATCTCCATATTTTTTAGAAAATCCTAGAACTACTATATCAAAATAATTTTCAAAACCGTAGCTCTTTCGTACCACCATTTCGTCAAACTCCAAAAGCTAGGGCTGGGCACAGGTTGGACCGGGGCCAAATTTGATGGATCCGGATCAGACCCGTTAGTTGGCGGGGCTGGTCGGGGTCGAAAAAATGTTGGATCCGGACCGGACTTGACCCGTTGAAAACGGGTCCGAACTGGACCGACCTGCGGGTCCAAACAGGTTAAAAAAGAGTAAATGCCCGTTTATTTTGCTCCATGCTAAATCAAGACTCAGATTAATAAAATGTATTTGGCAACCTGGGTATTATCAATGTTATAAATTTTGCTAGGCGACAATGTTCTAAAAATCGGGTTAGGCGGCCGCCTAGGCGCTAGGCGGCCGTCCGCTTATCCGAAAATCCTCTATTCAGCCCTCTTAGGCACTTGTTTGGACCTAGGCGGACCTGTTCGGTGCCTAGGCGGGCCTGTTCGGCCAATTCGACCCCTGTTCGGTCAAGACGGAAAGTTTAAAAAATTTGAAATTTCATAATTGAAATTGAAAAAAATATTAAAAAAATCAGATTAAAAAAAAAATACAAAAAATTCAAAAAAAATGTAAAAAAATTCAAAAAATCAGAAAAAATTCAAAAATTCAAAAAAATTTGAAAAAAATTAATTTTTAAAAAAATTAAAACTGATTTTTTTATGCGGCGGCCTAGGCTCTAGGCGCCCCTTTGGCGCACCGAATCCACCGAATGCAATTTATAATATTGCTAGACGGAGTCGGTGCGCCGGAGGGCCGACTAGGCGCCGAAATAATTTTTTTTTGCATATGTTATAGGAAATTTGAGATAAGTAGATTATATATAACATGAGAACACAAACCTTTGTTTGTCCTCTTGGCTAGTGGGTGAAGTGTTAAAACCTGTGTTTCGATTGCGAAGGTCTTGAGTTTGAATCCTGGGAATGCAAATTTTTTTTTAACAGCCACACGTGTGACGGGCCCGACCCGACCCTACCCTCCCTCCTACATAAATACCCCCAACCCTAATCTTAATCCCTCACTCTCCTCTCCTCTCCTGCCTCTCTCCTTACCACCACCGCCACCAACACCACATGACCACCACCATCGCCACCAAAACCACATCACCACCACCGCCACCACCTCTCTCCTTACCACCACCGCCACCAACACCACATGACCACCACCATCGCCACCACCACCACATCATCACCACCGCCACCACACCACCACTGCCACCACCCCCACAACGGCACATCACCACCACCACCACCACATCACTACCGCCACTGCCACCGCCAGCACTACCGCCGCCAGCAGCAGCGCCGCCGCCGCTAGCGGCAACAACGCCGCCGCCACCACCACCACCACCACCACCACCACCGGAGCAGCCATTGGCCGAATTAATGCGAGTAAGTTTGAATTTTTTTTCAAAATTTGAAACCGAACATGGAGCGCCTAGGCCCGCCTAGCTCCTAGGCCGGCCATCTAGCGCCTAGGCCGATTTTTAGAACACTGGGTATTATAATATAAAGTTCAAAGTTTGCCAGTTTATTTTTTGTTTCAATCCAGCAAGATCTTGCAACTTAGCATATGCCAAAATGGTGAATAAGCAAACTGTTGTAAATTAAACAAAGAAAACATGCTTTCACAGTGCACACAAAATGATATCAAAAGACAACTTTAGCCAATATATCTCGCACATAAACAATTCATATCATTCTCCCTATAAGCTATTTCAACTGATGAATGGAAAATGTACTGCGTGAGAGCTAGCTAGGCTTCTTCTATCTGTGCAGTGTTCACTTCCTCAAACTCAAACTCAATTGTCATCTGAGAAAAGACTTCATGACCCTAGGAAAATTCTAAGTGATAATGATGGCAGGAGTTATAGTGCAAGCATGGGTCTGTATTGCCTACACTTATTTTTTCTACTATTATCAAATGTTGACATGCCCCTGTTGTATGTGTAGGATGGAATGACCAAGATTTGAGATCCTTGTGATCCCATTGATCAGAAATCAGATCATTGTCACCATCCAAACATTCTATTATAAGAATGGGACTGAAGCATAGAAAAGTTCATATATAATAGGAAAGGGGGAATGAATTTGGCAGCCTGGGTGAGCTCAGTTGTGAAGGAAGAGTGGATCTGTGAGGTATTTGATAGTGAGATGAAGGAGACAAAGAATGGTAAGGGAGAGAAACTAAAATGTGTAGCAGAATAAAGAATTACACTTTAATGCAAAAATAATCAAAGAAATAATTATAAAATTTTAAGAATTTTCAAAATAAACTGGTCGGGTCGGGGACCATTTATTTTGGAAACACAACCCGCCCGCCCCATTTATTTTACACGACCAGTCCGACCCATCCCGTTTAAATGTGAAAATTTAGGAACCGTCTTGTTTGGGCAATATACGGTTCTGACCGAGTCGGAACCGCAGGTCCCGGACCCGTATGTCCAGCCTTACCAAAAGCTAGCCTCCATCTTTTTCCTAACAATCCATCTTCCCTTAATCCAGCCACTGCCTATGAGTCGCCGACTGCTGCTTCTAGGCAAACCTCCTGGTTGTCTCTGCACCTATACCTCCTTTATTAGTGAGTGGTCATTTAGGGGCCTTAGTTGGTGATCTTGTCTGTTTCCTCTCGACGATGAAGCTTATCCCCCATCGTCTCATTGGCCGACTTATTATTATTATTATTGTCAGAGTTATTTTATTTTGTTATTTATCATATGAGGGTATAATAGTAATTGTGGGTGTATTGCATATCAATATAAATAGACATGAGATGCAAACTAGGGTTTTATGCCATTGCAATCTTTTTTCTTATATTCTCTCTTCTCCTACTTTTTTTTTCTCTCATCTCTATCTCCATCTCCAAACTTCACTTGGTATCAGAGCATATTTTGAAAGTACTGTACATCCCATCCAAGACAGGGCCGATCGAACTATTTTTCGTCTACTTTTCATGATTTGCCGTTCGTCGTTCGTTGTTCGTGGTCGTTCATAGTTCATTTATGAGATCTAGGGTTTCTACATATCTCTGTTGGTTGTTCGTTGTCGGTTGAGATTCGTTGTGAGATCTAGGGTTTTAAAGATCTCGGCTTTCTGTTGCATCTGCAAGTATGGTGGGGACCGAATTTTCTGGCGAGGTTAATAATGGTGGTGGTAGCGGAGGTGGTTCTCTTTTTACTGTTATTCATAATGATGAATTGGAAAAGTCGATTACAACGGTGAAATTCAATGGTGCGAACTACCTTGCCTGGTCCAAGTCTATCAAAGTGGTATTAAGGACGAAAAAGAAGCTGAAGTTTTTGACATAAGAACTTCCGCCTGAAACTTCCGATGAGTATGGAGATTGGATGAGTGCAGATGCATACGTTATGTCGTGGTTGTGGCATAGTATGGAGCTGCATATCGCTGCTAATGTTCATTAGTGTGAATCAAGCAAACAGATTTGGACATCTCTGGAAGAATCATATTCCCAGAAGCGAAACGTTGTCCGTATTTATGAGTTGTACGAGTTATTGTTGAATACAAAACAAAATGGGAAACCTGTGAATGAATATCTGGCTTCAAAGAAGGCTTTGTGGGAGGAACTTCTTCAATATCATCATGTTACTACTGATTTGAAGGAAACTCAGAGACAGAAGGAAGAGTTTAATGTTTCACTTATCCTAGCCGGTTTGGATCCTGCGCTCGAACCTTATAAAGCTCAAATCCTTGCTGGAGAGCAGTTACCTACGGTGGCAGATACTTTCTTCCGTCTCAATCATTTTTTTGGGACAGAGTTCTGTGGTGCCGAGTACTGACTCTTCTGCCCTAGTTTCTGGTGTTGGACGTGGTAGTGGACGTGGCGGTAGAGATGGTGGTCGTAGTTTTGGTCGAGGAGGAGGCCGTGGTGGTAGAGACAAGGTCGTGGTAGTGGCCGCGATGGTGGTGGTGGCCGTGGTCAACCACGGAAGTGTAACTATTGTGGAATGCTCGGTCATGTCGTAGAATATTGTTGGGACAAGTGGGGCAAACCAGAATATGCACATCAAGTGCATGATGAAAATATGCAGTCCCAGGTCACCACTTCTGCTCCCAGAGATGATACTTCAGATTTCAATCAGACTTCAACGTCCGATACCTCATCTCCATTTGAACAGATTCTCCAGAAGTTGAACGCGCTTGCTAGTACCACCTCCCAACCTACTGTAACCATGACACATATAGGTAATCCTACTTTTGTGGCAACCCAGTCACCATCCACCTCTTGGATCATCGACTCAGGAGTAAGCTCTCACATGTCTGGTATAACCTCTCTTTCATAATCATTGTCCCATGAAACATAATATTATCTTGGTTGATGGGTCTACTCGTCATGTGCTTGAAAAATGTGTCATTCACCCTACTCAATCACTATTATTATTTGATTCATTATATGTGCCTAATTTTTTATTTTATTTGTTATCTGTGAGCCAGTTAACCAAATCTCTTCAATGTTATGTGACATTTTTTTCCAATTCGTGTGTTTTTCATGACCTCAGGACGAAGAAGATTATTGGTCCGGGGCATGAAAAAGATGGACTGCACTACTTGGATCTACCTGGAAAGGCTTTTACTTTTGTTTCTATTTCTCCGTTGCAGTGGCATTATTGTTTGGGACATCCGTCTTTGGCTAAATTGCGTCAAGTTGTTCCTAGTTTGAGTCATGTTCCTAGTCTTGAATATGAGGCTTGTCAGTTAGGCAAGCATCACCGTAGTTCCTTCCCTCGTCGTAATGAGAGTCGTCAATCAGAGTCTTTTGATCTTGTTCATTCTGATATTTGGGGTCCGTCTAGAGTCAAAAGTCCAAAATAATTTTAGTATTTTGTTATTTTTATTGATAATTATTCCAGAATGACTTGGTGTTATTTAATGAAAGAAAGATTTGAGTTTCCAAATGTGTTATCTGTCTTTTATAATGAAGTCTATGTTCAGTTTGATAAACGTATCAAAATTCTGTGTTCTGATAATGCTTTGGAATATACTCAATCTTTTATGAACAATTTTTGTGTTGATCGTGGTATGATTCATCAAACCAGTTGTGTCAACACCTCTCAACAGAATGGTATAGCCGAACGCAAACATCGACACATTGTAGATGTGGTTTGAATTCTCATGTTTAATATGCATGTCCCTAAACAGTATTTGGTAGATGTCATTCTTACTGCATGTTATCTAATTAATCGCATGCCATCATCTGTATTAAATAACAAAGCTTCATTTTTTATATTACATACAGATGTCGCATCTTTTTTCTTATCTCCTTGAGTGTTTGGGTGTGTCGTTTTTATTCATAACTTGGAACCTAATCAAGATAAGTTGGCTCCTAGATCTCTGAAGTGTGTCTTTCTTGGTTATCCTCGTACTCAAAAAGGTTATCGTTGTTACAATCCACAGTCATGCAAGTATTATGTCAGTGCGGATGTTACATTCTTTGAGTCTACCCCTTTCTTTCCTTCAGAAGACCTTTGTATTCATTTTACAACATATTTGATATCTTCCATACTGCTTCCGGTCATTCCTGAATCAATTTGTCTCCATTCCCCCTTTACAGGTTTATTAGATATCCAAGGACATGTCGGTGGTTTTGCATAATTCAGCCCTCAACCAATCAGCTTCCGTACCTGAGATTTCTGCTCCCATCACCACAGATCCAGATGATCTTCCTATTGCTCTTAGAAAAAGAAAACGCTTTTGTACCACAAATAATAAGCATCCCATTTCTAACTATGTTTCATTACACCGTGCTTCATAATCTTTTCATGCATTTGCTGTTTCATTGTCTTCTATTTCCATTCCCAAAATTTACAAGCAGGCTATGTCTTCTGGTTGAAAAAGTGCAATGGATGAGGAGATGTATGTTTTACATCAAAATCAGACTTGGAAACTTACATCACTTCCTGTTGGGAAGCAGACAATGGGTTGTAGATGTGTGTACACTGTTAAGTATCATCCCGATGGTTCTGTTAAGCGCCTCAAGGCACGGTTGGTTGCCAAAGGGTACTCAGACATATTGTGTGGATTATATGGAGATTTTCTCTCCAGTGGTTCGGCTGAATTCAGTTTAGATTCTTATTTATGTGACGGTTAATCGCCAATGGCCTATATATTAGCTGGACATAAAGAATGCTTTCTTGCATAGTGACTTACAAGATGAGGTTTATATGGATCAATCACCTCGTGTTTGGTTTGACAAGTTCAGTTCAATTCTCATTCAATATGGCTTTCGGCTCACCACATCAGATCATTCAGTATTTTGCCATTCTTTCTCAGCAGGTATTATCGTATTGATTGTTTATGTTAATGATATCGTTATATCAGAGAGTGATCATGCTGGGATTGTGGACTTGAAGGCCTACCTTAGTCATCGGTTTCATACTAAGGATTTGGATCTTCTTCGATATTTTCTTGGAATCGAGGTTGCTCGATCTAAGAAGGGTGTGTATCTGTCACAACGCAAGTATGTTCTATACTTGCTCTCCGAGACTGGGATGTTGGAGTGTCGGCCAGTTGCGACTCCTATGGATTATCATGACAAGCTTGATGCTGACAGGGGAGAATTATTTAAGGATGTTGGATATTATAGACGTTTGGTTAGCAAACTTATATATCTTACTATTACTCGACTAGACATCACATATGCAGTTGGAGTGTTAGTCAGTTTATGCATGCCTCTCGGCAACCACATTGGGAGGTTATCTCTCGCATGCTTCGATACTTGAAGGGTGCACCTAGAAAGAATTTGTTGTACAAACATTTCCAGTTGCTTACGGTGACGGGGTTCAGTGATGCTAATTGGGAAGGCAATCGCAGTGATAGGTCTACTTCTGGCTGTTGTACGTTTGTGGGTGGCAATCTTGTCACGTGGCGTAGTAAGAAGCAGAATGTTGTGGCTCGTTCTAGTGCAGAGGTCGAGTACTGTGCGATGGCTCATACAGCTTCTGAGATGATGTTGGTGCAGTCTCTTTTTCATGAAATGGGGATTATGATTTCTATTCCGATGGAGATATATTGTGATAATCAGTCGGCAATGTTTATCGCAAGTAATCCGGTGTTTCATGAGCGCACGAAGCATATCGAGGTGGATTGTGATTTTGTTCGTGATTTGTTACTGAAGAAACATATTGTTACTCCTTATGTTCGGTCAGAGGATCAATTAGGTGATATCCTCATCAAACCACTTGCTCGTGGTCTATTTTCTGATTTATATAACAAGCTGGACATGTCTGATCTATATGCTCCTGCTTGAGGGAGGGTGTTAGAGTTATTTTATTTTGTTATTTATCATATGAGGGTATAATAGTAATTGTTGGTGTATTGCATATCAATATAAATAGACATGAGATGCAACCTAGGGTTTTATGCCCTTGCAATCTCCTTTCTCATATTCTTTCTTCTCCTACTTTTCTCCTTCTCTCTTCTCCATCTCCAAACTTCACTATTATTATTATTAGAAGCAACATCTCATCTCTCTCCTTTTACATCTTCTTCGTCTCTCCTATCCCCTCTTGTCAAGTTCTCCTCAAGCGCTGCTACGAAGCCCCGATCTTCATCTCCTCCACTTGTAGGTGAAATCTAGTTCTAGCCAATGAAGTCCTATAATCCTCCTAGTTGGCCCACTCCAGATTAGCCACCACCTGCTCTTGCTTAGACCGCCATCAGCACTCGATTGCCTCAACCTACCTTGACAACAAACTATTGACGAATTCCTCAGTCGACAATACACTAACGACGAATCTCCTCCTGACTCGGTTTAGATTTTCCTTTAGCCACGGTTCTTCGCGTGCGTCCCTGATATGTGGATCTTCTCCGGCCATGGTTCTTCTTTTACTGTGACGATCGGTACTCCTCTTCGACTATGAGAACCCAGGGCTTGCCTCATCACTGTTTGATGCCTTGCCGACATCAAGTACTCGACTCCTCTTCCTGATACCTTCTGACGCCAACTTCCAGAGCTCGACGACGAGGTCTCCTGCTGCAGTCACCTCATTGTTATCCTGGAAGACGAGGTTTGTTCTTAGGGTCCGATCTTTTTTCGAGCGTCTTTGCTGCAACTAGTGGCCTCTATGTCGATATTTTGGTTATGTGGACACAATATCGTGTTTTCGTAGACACAATTTTTTGTTCTCTATTTACTCTATATTACTTGTTCTCTGGTTTGAGCTCTAAGAGAATAGGGCTTAATGGTACTCTCTCTGCTCTCTTCCTAAAGAGATTGGTAATCCCGGATTGGTATTCTCTGATACTCAATTTCGGATTGGTATCACTAATGCTTCAATGGTTCTAGATTTTGTCTCTTGCTCCAATGCGATAATGATGATAACTCGCGCATCTTCTCCTTCTCTGTCGCCTCAAATTCTGGACACCACTTACACAATTGGCCGCACTCACTCTCATTGGTTTAACTCTCCAACTGATAACTCGTTGTTTCCATGTTGCAACACGTTTGGCATGTCCAACTTAAGGTGGAGTGTGAACTCTACTTATCTTTCTGTCAGTACTACTATCATTTATGTTGACTACTTGATTTGTCTTTTGGTCGAGTGTCTTCATATGTTGGCTCTTGTCGAGGGCCTTCATGCCTTGACAACTCTCTTGAATTCTCTGAAGGCACCCTAAAGGCCTGTCTGATACTCCGGATTCAGACTTTGGGTTTTTTTGTTGGTTTTTCATTTTAGCTATCATTTGCCTTTCTCTATTGAGTTACAAATAAAGCTAATGACTCAAAATAAATAAATATTACATAGAGCGCGATGTCTTGATAGCTTGGCTTCTTTCTTTGTTTGAATGATGGCCGTTTTCCCTTGATGACAGTTGTCTAAAGATAACCATATCTGAAAATCTGTATATCTTTCGGGGACTTTGCCTTCGAACCCTCATGGGGAGCACTGCCCGCTCGATCCCCATCCACTGACCGGATAGCGGAACCCCCGAGTGCGTGGCTATGGAGATGTCATGGACAGTTCAAAGAAATCTTATAGGCAAGTAGTGTCTTTGGTCCATCATGATTTCTTCATTGCATATGTCCATGAATGATCTTGCTTATTATTTTTCTGCAAACGCATATTAGACGAACAAATCAATATACATAGTAGCAAGTATGTTATCATTATTGCATATTAAGACTATGCTATTTAAGTATAACAACTATACCGATTGCATGATCATTAGTGATATTATAATACTATACTTAAATCGATTAACCATAATAAAAAGCTCAATTTAATTATTGGGCTAACATTCTCTTGGTTGAGCGTCTTTGTATGTTAGTTCTTGTCGAGGGCCCTCGTACCTTGATAACTCTCTTAGTCGAGAGCATTCATATACCGGCTCTTATCGAGGGCCTTTGTGCCCTGGCAACTCTCTTGCTTGAGCGTCTTCTTGTGCCGGCTTTTGTCGAGCACCCATGTGCGATGATAACTCTCTTTTGCGTGTCCTAGCCGGTCGCAAATTAGACTCTATTGTACTCTTTTTGGATATTATGCCGAGCTTTCTTAAGCTCGTCTCTCTTTTGACTTCTTTTGGGAAATTTTTTCGTTTTCGAAGTCCTGACATCTTTTATTCTTTTTTCACTCTCTCCAAGTTGGACTTGCTTTAATCAAGATCTAGCTTGAGGGGGTGCGCCGAAGAGTACATTAATTATCTTCATTTTATTCATATATTGCTTTATGTATTTTACATTTATAACAGGGGTTAGTTATGTATTTTCATATGCTTTGTAGTCCTTTAATTATTAGCTAAGAGCCTTAATACTATTACATTATATTCTAGCAAAATGTAATCTCTTTATTTTCTACCGATCCGATTGTAGCGAGGATGAGAACCCCACTACGGATGCCGACTGTCCAAATCACCACCTTGGATGACCAACCCAAGGATATAACAAAGGAACTACTCCATTTCCCACAAAGTAACAACTTTACTGTAACTTAATTCTTCGATGGCTTGATTACAAGAGAGGATCCAAGGAACCTTATTTATATGGTAGAGAGGACACTAAAAGTACACAGTCTTAAGGACCAAGATACCATCAATTGTTACAACTATCAATTGACAACCTTCCAAAAGTCTTAAAGACTAAGAAACTAATTAATTGAATACTAACTAAATAATAATACCAAATTAGAAAAGATTATTCAGATCTTCTAGAGGATTCTCTACTTTTTGCATCACTATGAAGTATCCTAAAGGATACTCTAGCTCCAGTATGATATTCCCCTGGTTGGAATAAGACTTATCCTTGATTGTCCTTAAGTCTGTCTCTTGATCTTCTTGCTTATGATAAGGATAAGTCATCAACATTGAAAGTGCTTGAGACGCCATATTCTCCTCGAAGCTCGATCTTGTAGTCATTATCATTAACCCGTTCTAGAACTTTGAAAGGACCATCTTCTAGAGTTGAAAGTTTACTATGTCAACTTGGAAAATGCTCCTTCTTAGGTGGATCCAAAACCTTTATTGAAGATTGCAGGCTTCTGATGCTTGTCAGCTTGTTGTCAGGTACTTTTCATTCTGCTTCATAATCTTCTCTCAAACTTCTTGGTGTAGCTTCTTTATCTCATCTCTTTCTTCAACATCGGAACTAAATTGACTCTATGTTGGCAAGGTGCTAGATCTAGGGTCTCAAAGGATAAGTACCATTTACAACCGTGAATGGGCTCTTTCTAGTTGCTTGGCTCTTTTGAGCTGTTGTAGAACTTGACTTCAGCTAGCAAAAGATCTTATTGGCATATATGTTTGCCGACAAGGCTTCAATTAACAATTCAATTTGTCTATAACAAGCAGAACTGAAGTTGAGTACCCATCTTTCGTCATAAGGTGTGTCAAAATGGCTCATGAATTTCTCATCTCGATCAAAATCACGAATTTCACATCTCGATTAGAAGGGATAATTTTAGGTATTCCAAGAAGACATACGATCTTACGAAAGCAAAGATCCGTAACATGCGAAGCATCACCATCTTTTGGCAAGCCATAAAATGACCATCTTGGAGAAGCAATCAGCAATGACCATAATTGAGTCTTTATTTCGTTGCATTCTAGGTAAGCTTACCTTGAAGAACTGACAACAACATAGAGTTCAATATTCTGCCAATGAGTCATAGCAATGTGACAAGTTTTGCATCTCTCAATGTGACACAACATATTTCTCTATATTTGGCTAATAAAAGTCTTTCTTCGTATGAACCAATATTTTGTCTCGGCCAAACTGCCCTGCGGGTCTACTAGCAGGAGCTTCAAAAATAATTACTTGTTCTAAAGAAAATTGAGGCACACGTAATTGGTTACCTTTGAAGAGAAACCCTTCTTGACGATGGAATTGACGACTGAGACTTTCTTTACACTGTTTCTCTATTTCTTCAAACTCAGGATCCTTCTTGTACAACTCCTTGAAGATATCAAGTCCAACTATGTTGAGCTGCATGGTAGAAATAAGTGCATGTCGATGGCTCAATACGTCTGCTACTTGGTTTTAGGTGCCAATATTATGCTCGAGGAGGTACGGAAATGGTTGAATGAATTCAGACCATGTTGCACGGCTTGGATTGAGTTTATGTCGAGAATTCAAAATTTGAGCACCTTATGGTCGGTATAGATAATGAATTCTCTTGTCAACAAGTAGTGGTTCCAGTGATCTAAGGCTCACACGATGACATATAATCATTAAGCTTCTTTGCTAAGTGGACTACTTGAGCATAGCATCATTAAGCTTCTTTGCTAAGGAAGGCAATTTGTAGACCTTCTTGACTAAAATCAATGCCAATTTCAACATTGGAGGCATTAGAATCGACTTCAAACACCAAGTCAAAATTTCGAAGTGCTAGCACATGGGTTTTTTTTATCTTCTTTTTCAAGAGTTAAAAGCTCTTTTTTGCCTTTGTCGGTCGAATGAGATCGTTCTCTTTTTCTGCATTCACTAATGAGCGCGACAATATAACTAAAATGGGTGTTGCAATATTTAAACTATGATTCATACCTACTATTCGGACCTCGTTGCGATAGAAGGTGTTGGAGAGAATAATGGAATAATTCATTGATATGAGTTAGTAAATTATATATAGGAGAGAGTCGGCCTCTTTTTATTATTCTACTCGATGTGGGACTAAAGTCCAATAACTAATACTCTCAACATCCTCCCTCAAGCTGGAACATAGATGTCAATCATGTTCAGCTCGTTACAAAAAAATTGAACACGAGGGCCTAGAAGAGACTTCGTAAAAATCAGCTATCTGATCACCGATTCTCACGTGGTGAAATGCGATTATCCCCTTTTGATATTCATCACGAACGAAGTGGATGTCGATCCTAATGTGCTTCGCCCTTTCATGGAATATGGGATTGGTAATAGCTGACCGGTTATCACACCACATATCTGCTGCTTCAGATCCTGCTTCTTCTTCTAGCTCCTGCAGATATAACGTCTCTGCTGTGCCATGAGCAATAGCTCGATATTCTTCTTCCGAACTAGATCGTGAGACCACACTTTGCTTCTTGCTCTTACACGACACTAAGTTTTTGCCAATAAATACCATATAACTAGATGTAGACCGTCTATCCGTAAGACTTACACCCTAGTCAGCATCTGTAAAGCACTCAAGATGAGTATGTCCCTGATTTTTTATCCGAATTTTTTTTACGGATTCTGGAGTAGATAACGTAGGATGAACTGCATGCCAATGCAGAACTCGTGGAGACGCGATAAATCTACTCGCGACACTTACAACAAAGGAAATGTCTGGACGAGTCATGACTACCAAGTAGTTGAGTTTTCCAACTAGCCGATGATACTGATCGAGATTGGACATCAGTATCCCCTTACCTGTAGGTTGTGATGTGCCTCGAGATGGTCGTCTCATGCCCCCCGCTTGTGGGGAACCCGCCCCTGGGTCGTCGCTCTGCTACGTCTAGCCCATCCCATAGGCACTTTGGAAGGCAGGGAGTGACAACGTACACGCGAGGAGTAACTTTACCCCTGGATCCATAGGTGAGGTTATTCCCTTAGTTTGCATTATTCCTGCTTCAATTAGGATATTAGGAACATATTTCCACTGGGACATGGCAATGTCTTGCTTTCTCCTTGTGACTTCAATGCCTAAGAAGTACTTCAACACTTCCATATCTTTGGTCTGAAATTACTCATCCAGAAACTTTTTCAGTCCTGCAATACCCTGATTATCGTCTTCCGTAATCACAATGTCATCAACATAGACACCAAGGAGTATCTGTCCGGCTGATATCTGTCGGTAGAATACCGAATGATCCTTCTTTGATTGGCATATGCCAAACTAGGTAACTACATCTGTAAATCGACCAAACCAAGCACGAGGTGACTGTTTGAGACCGTAGAGGACCTTTCGCAGATGACATACATTATCCTCCCTTGTAACGAACCGAGGATGTTGCATCACATATACTTCCTCTTCAAGGTCCCTATGGAGAAATACATTATTCACATCCAACTGAAGGGGCAGTCATAGCGGACTGATAAGGACGAGTACGCGTATAGAGGCTAACTAGTCAAAAACGGTTATATATCGGTTATATAACCGATATATATTGGTATCGGTCCTGGACCGATATTTTTTTCCAGAAATATTGGTAAAATATCGGAACTGATATTATCGGCCGATTTGGCCGATATTGTTCGAAATATCGGTTTACAAAAAAATTGATTTCTCACGGTTTTGGTTTTGCTAAAAAAAAATCTTATGGGCCTGGGCATGCAGACGATATTCTATGAAAAAATCTGCTGTTAAGTCAAGATACAATACAATACAATACAAGCTTCTGCCATCAATGGAGATTACATCTTATGCTATCAAACGATATGACATTCACATCAATGGAGATTACATCCGTTGTTGAATGATATGACATTCACATCAATGGAGAATGGAGATTATATCTTCTGCCATCAAAATCTTCACGCATCATACTTATTCAGAGATATAGTTCCTCAAGTGATCTTCTTTATGTTGGATCTCTTGGATTTCTCGACGATATGTATACTTTATGCATATTTTATAATAAAAAACTATTAAGTGTATTGTTCATATATAAAAATTATGTTAAAAATGCAAACCGATATTTACCGTTATAAAACCGATATATCGGTGATATATCTATAACTCTTCTAGACCGTTATCATAAAAAAACCGTTATTAACTGCATAGTATAGAGGTCATCCTGGCAACTGGGGAGAAGGTGTAACGACCCGCTCCGCTCAACACGATGAAGCGTTGGTGCAAACGGCGTTCGGACTTGGCATTTTCAGCGGCAAGCTCGGAGTCCCGCTCGGCCGAGGCAAACCCTCGTTCAGGTGGGTGGCTTCGGTGAACTCGTCTCTACCTAGCCTTCACACAAAAAATGGATGTTACATACTAGTCGCTAGGCAATACTTGATGCATGCTAATGAAGTAAGAACCCACATAGATGAGAGAATAATTTCATCTTGTATCATACTGTATAGAACATGGAATGTAAACTTGCTGCTAGAGATAGAAAATTTCCTAAGCGTTTCACTTGTAGAAGTAGAGATTTTCTTATGCTTCAGTAGTGTATACCTTTGCATGGTTGTAATGCTTGGCATAGAGATTATACCACTGTCGGAGAGCACGACATCGATCATGGTTCATTAAGTTTAGACAGGAAGACTATCAAGTAGTCGTTCCGAGTCAGAGATAAGCATAACATGACTACTTTTCAAGAAGACTACAATTAGTCATTCCTGGGTTCAGAGATAGATACATAGAAGGGTTTCAGGACAAATAGGTCGCCGAGGCAGTCACCAGACAGAGCTGCATAGAGATGAGAAGTTGAGATTCAAAGAATGATTGAGCAGTATGAAAAGATTGGAAGAAGAGACATGCATGATCACGGGACAACTTACGCACAAAATTTAGTTCTCGAATGATATCCGAGGCATCGGAATCGTGTCGGTCCGGAAGAACAGTGCTAAGGAAGGAAGTCCTAGCACAAGACGAGTTCGGGATGACCAGTAAGGCTAGCAACCGAACTAGAAAGACAGCCGTCTCGTCGGTGAGTTCGGGACGTTTGGTAAGGCTCGCTACCGAACCAGAAAGACAACTGTCTTACCCAGTGTCCAAAATGGCTTGTAGTGTCAGTGACTTTCATATAGATTAAGTCGTCTCACTAGCGGCAATCCGCGTGCGTGTCATTGGATTTGAGGCAAGTAATGGATGTACGACACATCATACATTTAGAGAATGAATGTACGTTACACTATATAGTTCGAGTATAACATATCTGTGGCAGAGACACGTCCTAGACACTAAGAGTTTATATAGTATTTCTTTCGTTTCATTAAATGTGCTTGGTTAACATTGTTGTATCTTTGGATATTTAAGACCGGATGGTAAGAAATGGTAAGACGAACTCAGTTGTTCATTATATGACACTTGTATATGCCTGTGACACGAGTACTCTATATTTGCTATGCCATGAAAATGATTCTAAGGCAAGATTAGAAAGTCAACATAATAAGTTGGTACACATAACATATTGAACGTGTTGGTTTTGTTGAGTTGGCGATAGGCCTCCCTACCAGTGCATTTAATGTACTGATACCCCACCAGATTGTTTGCAGGGTGTGGGAGTATCTCGTTCGTTGCAGAGTTTTCTTCGTGCGCGCTAGGGCGTAGAGTTTGTTCTGATGCCTTGGAGCGTTGCGGCCGGAGCTAAAGCATCTATACAGAACATAATGTATTGGAATATCATCCTTTGTATCTTTTCCAAGTTGTAAGCCGTTTGGCACAATTCATATAATGAGAGAGAGAGCGCTTGAGCGATTGTAATCTTGGCTTCGTGCTGTGTAACCTTTATTCAATATCAATCAAGAGATTTGTTACATTCTATATATATACTTGTATTATTCAACTTCTCTGCTTGATGATTAGCTGCGCGACTCTGAGACTTAGCATTTCATTCGGCCGTTTTAGTGCTTGTCTTGCGCGAGCGCAATTTAGTCTCGCGCGACATCATATCCAGCGAGGACGTTCGGTTCTGCGAAACCAGGGCGTGACAGAAGGTCTTAAGATAATCCTCACCATAAGTCCGAGAATACCCTTTAGCCACAAGATGAGCTTTCAGACGATCAGGGGTGCTATCCGGTTTTAACTTGATTGTGATAAGCTATTTGCAACCTACCGCCTTCTTACTAGTAGGAAAATCTACGAAGTCCTATGTATGGCTTTTTCGAACATTTTCTCTTCCATAGCGGAGCGCCAACCAGGATGTTTGAGTCCCTCCTCTGCAGAATTGGGAATCTGAATCCCATCAATAGTAGCCAACAAGGACTGAGTGTGACTCGCGAGCCCTTTGTAGTTGTCAACATACAAAGGATGGTCGCGACATGCACGACAGGGACGAGCCGGTATATCAAGCGGTGGTGAATCGGAGGAGCTGGAGGAGGACGCTGATGACGACCCTGACTCTACGATTGGGGGCATCATTGGTAGTGCTTGGTCCGATGGAACTGGTGTTCGTGGACTGGGAGACAGTGAGACTGGCGATGTCGGTTCTGACGGAGTTGGTGTTTGCGGACCATTGGACGGTAAGACTGGCTCGGTAGGGGAGGGCACCCTTACGGGGGACTATTGTGTTTGATTTGGATACAATAGAAAGTTTTCATCTGGATAAATTGTTGGAACAAAATCTTTAGTTGGAGGAGGTGGGAGAAACTCGGTTTCAACAAATGTAATATCCCGAGATATAATATACCAATATCCCGAGATATAATATACCTCTACAAAGTTGGAAAAAAATAACGATATCATTTCTGATCCTTAGGATATCCAAGAAAAATACACTTGAGTGCATTCGGGTCTAATTAAAAAAGGGTAGGTCGAGTATCCCGAACGTAACACAATCACCCAAAATTTTTGAGAGCTAGAGGAAAGGGCATTCGATTGGATATAACCGAGAAAAATGAGTGGCTCCGTTGAAGACACGAGACGACATACGATTAATCAAATAACAAGTCGTAAGTACAGTATTCGACCAAAATTTTCAAGGTATAATGGCGTGAAACATAAATGCTCAAGTTGTTTCCAACAGATGACGATTCTTACGTTCTGCCACACCATTTTTTATGGTGTATAATGACAAAGTTTGGTGGATAATCCCATGTTTAGCAAGATGAGAAGAGAATACCCAAGACACATACGACCATTGTCGCTCCGAAGGCACTTGATGGACACCCCATATTTAGGGGTAACTCGGGCGGGCTAAATCGAGTCCGATTGGGTAAACCTGTTAATGGGTTGGGTTAGGGTTGAAGATACTTGGGTTCGGGCTTAGGTTTGGGGTAAAATATTTGAACCCGATCAAAAATCGGATTAGGCTCGGGTTCATGTGTCGGGTTACCCGAAGAACCCGACATATATATATATATATATATATATATATAAACTTTTTATTTAATATTAAAAAGTTTGTATTTTGTAATGATTGGTGTTTGATTGCTATTTGATTATGTATTTAATATTACTCTTGTTTAAAATTATTTTAAATATCATATTAGAGTCCGATAAACCCGATCCAACCCGATCCTCCGGCTTGGTCTTGGGCTACACATGTTGAATTCGAGGTCGGGTCGGGTCGGTCTTGGGCTTGGGCTAGACTTATGATTCATCGGGTTGGGCTCGGGTGAGCTCAAGCCCGACCCAACTCGCCCAAGTTGTACCCCTACCTAAATTGGGTTTTTATTTCCGCAAAGAAATTACACCAGATATCAAATAATTTGGAACAGTTCTTCATTAGGTAGACAGGTGACTCGTGAGTAACCATCAACAAATAACACAGAATATTTGAAACCTATCACCGATTCAACATGACATGTACCCCATATATCAGAGTGGACTAACTCAAACGTAGCTGAAACCGATTTATCCAAACTCACTGGATAAGGTGCACGATGATGCTTAGCTAGACTACACGACTCACAATTAAGAGAAGCTCGAAGATCTAGCGATGGACACAATTTCTGGAGAGCTTGTATAGACGGATGACCAAGCCGACAGTGCAACTCAAACGGGTCGCGGGATACACTCGCACATGCAACATACGAATTCAAGTCAACCAGATATAAGCCTCTAGCCACATGTTCCATACCAATAGTCTTTTCCGTTTTCAAGTCCTGAAAAATACAACCATCAGGAAAGAATGTTACCGAGCAGTGTAAGTCGTGAGTTATCCGACTAATGAATTATAGACTGAATGGATTTACATGTGTATATAAAACTGAAGTGAGTGGCAGGGTGGAAGAAAGATTCGCACTTCCTCTTTCACGAACTTTCAGAGAACCGTTATTCGCAACATTAATATTTGACAAACGGTCCACATATACATAATCTTGCAGCATACCTGCATCACCTGTCATGTGATCAGACGCACTCGAATCGCTCACCCATTGTTTTGGTCTTACCGCACACGCTGCTGAGTATCCGGAAGTGGATCCAGATGTAGAGGCACCTCCACGTCGATGAGCTTAAAATTTAGAGAATTCAGCATAGGTCGATGTAGTCATATATACGGATTACTCTTCATTATCATGAGTTTCTGACACAACAACAGAGGAGCTTTGGGACACTGCCACTGAAAATATCCTTATTGACTATAGTTGAAACATGTGAGCAGTCGTCCTCCATCACGATCGCTACCTCGTCTGCCATTGCGGCTAGCATTGCGGTCACCACGTCTACTACCACGACCCCCAGGAAATGCACCACAAGCAACACCCAAGGCAGATCGATTATCAGGTGCATCAATCGTATCAGTCCTAACTAGTTTCGCTGTCCGTAGGACACAAAAGTGAGCTTCTATCAGGGATGGAACTTCGGCCCCAACAATAATCTAAGATCGTACAGAGTATGTATAATGACGAAGTGAGGCAAGAATATGCGCCATGATATAGAGTTGCTGACGTTGAGTCATCGCTTCATTGATATCCGTCGTTAGGGATAACACTTTATCCATCTCAACAGTCAATGTCTTAAAGGCACGAAAGTGGTCCTTATGTGACTTGTCTCCCTGATTAACTCGGTAGACTTCTACAACCGAGTCATATATGCGAGACAAGTCGCGTTTTCCATCGAACACAGTTGCTAGGACCTCCCATAACTCTTTTACCGAATCCGTGTTCTGAACCATTTTCTTGACAGATGGTTCCATCGAATTCATTAGCTGTGTAAACAGTCTGCTATCATCAGTCTTCCACTGTTCATATGTGGGATCAGGCTCCTTCGGAGGGTTGTCAGTGAGTTGTCTTGACCTATGTTACCCGGACTCTCCACTTTAGGGAGAAGTACCCGTGTCCACCGGGTAGGACATGGGTATGGATATGGAATTCGTATCCGATCCTCCATAGTGACAATCAGATCCTTCATGGTCCTTTATGACGACAATCAAAAGACTGATAGTGAAGTAGATAGTTTATTTTAATGTGGTAGTGAAGTAGATAATTAATTTTAATATGGTGGATTAGTAGTAAAGTTATGAAACCTTACAAATTCAATTACATGATATCTTTTTATGAAATCATGCAAATTTAATTATAAGCTTAAATATATGAAAAAATGAAAACGTTATTACAACGGTGTCTTTTTATGAAATCATACAAATTTAATTAGAGAGTGTCTTTTTATGAAACCGTGTAAATTTAATTACATGTTTTTTATAAAGTCATACAAATTTAATTACATGATGTGTCTTTTTATGAAACTATATTCAAATACATTTATTTTAATAGTCATATCTCCGTATCCGTATCCGTATCCAAAATTTGGATCCTTTTTAGTCGAGTCCGTGTGTCTTTCAATTATGAGTTTGAAGGACCCGACTCTTAGATAACGTACCCGTACCTGACACCCGTATCCGAGTCCAGGTAACATAGGTCTTGGCAACCGCATTTCCGAAGTGTCTTTTCAACCTTCTTGTGCCATCTAGAGTAGCTTTCCGGACCGTCTATCTTCCGATCGACCAGTCGAATTGAAGAAACTGTTGTACCAGTGATCGGTGTTCCCTCCTCTGTGTTCCCAATACTGGTGCTACCAGCATTGCTATTAACCGCAATGTTCGACATCCTTCAGATTCTTGATTCGACTATCGATGATCGTCACAATCATATATTCACATCAATCTTGCCAATGTGTGATGTTCATAATAATGTTGCGACTGCTGGCACGCGCAATCTTGGCAGAGATCAAAGTTGGATCACACAAGTCAGGACAGAAATTCACGCAAAACTAGTTTGCTCTCTGTTAGGTCCTGATGTGTATACTGGACCAGGAACAGAGATTTACATAAACAATCAAGTTTGCTCTCTGTTAACTCCTGATGTTGTGGTCGAGGTTCAGAGGTTCACACAAACGATCATAGTTTGCCCTCCGAAGATCTGAACTCCAACATTTTGTTTCGTTAGATCTGTTTTTTTTTAAACGGTTTTTTGGGGAGTGGAGGATGGCGGCTAGCCAGCTAGGGTCGGGCTGTTAGGGTTTGGGTTTTGTTGGCTAGCAATTAGGGTTAGGGTTTTTATTTTGGGCTGGCGGCTGAAAAATGGGGGTATATTTAGGGACATGCTATGTATGGAGGTAGGACGGCTATGTATGGGGAGAACGGTTGTGTATGGGAAGGGGACGGGCTGCTGTCTGGCATCGACGGAAGTGGTCGGCGGTTGCTGTGATGGCAGCGGCGGTGGTGGCTTGGTGGTGGTGGGGTGATGGCAGCGGAAGTGGGAGGGCGGTGGTTTGCTAGATTTAGGGTTAGGGTTTGGAGAAAAAAGGAAATGAGGAAGATATGACGGCTAGGATTTTGGCTCTGATACCATGTTTGAGAGAATAATGGAATAATTCATTGATATGAGTAAGTACATTATATATAGGAGAGAGTCGGCCTCTCTTTATTATTCTATTCGATGTGGGACTAAAGTCCCATAACTAATACTCTCAACAGGAGGCAAGATCATTGAAACTTTGAACCGTGCATAAAGTCTTTTGATGTAGGCCAACTAGGCCAAGAGATGATAGTTTCAACCTTGGTAGAGTCCATCTTGGTGCCTTGGCTCGAAACGACATTTACTAAGAACTACGAGTGTCTGTGTGGAAGCGACACTTCTTGAGATTTGCAAACAATATTTATTCTCTTAAGGCTTGCAAGATTTGCTTGAGGTGTGCCAAATGCCCGTGTTCGCTCTTGAAGTATACTACGAGGAACTGCACATTGAACGGTCTAAAGGCTTAGTTCATTAAATGCATGAACGTGGAGAATTCAGGAGGTTAATTAGTTATATTGGCTCCTGAAGTAGACTACGATGAAGTGCCTATTGAACGGTCTAAAAACTTAACCATTGAACATCCCCATATCATAGTTACAAGTCTTGGAACTATTGTTTAATTCATTTTCTTGCCCAGTGATGCCATTGTTTAATTGGTTTAGCATTTCTTCCAAAATTATAGTTATTACTTATGGCTATGAAATATTATGTTTTGCTATGTTGTTTTCATCTGTCTTTTTTTAAGAATTTTTTTGACTTGTCCCTCACTTTATTGGTCATATGTAAGGGTGCACCCCACTGCTTTACCATAATGTAAGAAACTCTCTACTTTTGACGGAATCCGTCCATTACTGACGGTCAATCCATTTGATCCAAATTTTTGGATGAAAATATCCCTCCCTATTGTCTTCTTCCTCTTCTCTCTCACCCCCTCCCCCCCCCCCCACCCACCGCGGGCAGCCCGCCGCCGCCCCTTGCCCCGGCTCCCCTCCCTCTCCCCCCTCTCCGTTTCCCGCTCCCCTTAGCCACCGCAACAACAACAATAGCGGCAACGGTGACGGCGGCAACGAGCAGCGGCGACTGCTACTGCTGTTGGTGCGGTGACTAGCGGGGGCGAGGGGCGAGCAGCGGCGGGCTGCCCGCGGTGGGGAGGGGGGGTTAAGAGAGAAGAGGAAGAAGACAATGGGGGAGGGATATTTTTGTCCAAAAGTTTTGGTCAAATGGGTTAGCCGTCAGTCATGGACGGATTCTGTCAAAAGTGGAAAAACTTATACATTATGGAAAAACAGTGGGGTGCACCGTAAAATATGACCAATAAAGTGGGGGGAAGGGGTTAACCCAAATTTTTTTTTTTTATTAATTTAAGAATTGTCATCTTATTTGATAAGATTTTACTTAATATTATATTGTCGCATCTAACATATTGCTCCTTTCTTGTAGGTTCCTGCATCTATTAACTGTAGGCTTCTTGATCACCAAAGAGATGGTGTGAGGTTTCTTTACACTTTGTATAAAAACAACCATGGTGGTGTTCTCGGAGACGACATGTAAGCTTTGCCATTCTTTTTTAATGTTGCTAAATGTATTTTTGCTGTCTTATGTCTTGGGTATGACTTCTATGCTTTCATTTTATGATTATTTTCTAGCTGATATGTTGATGTACCTGATGTTGTGATTATACAATTATTCTCTTTATACTATGAACTTATTATGTCATATATATATATATATATATATATATATATATATATATATATATAATTTTGTTTTTTATATATAACTCAAATAGTAAGGGTATTACAATTTTTTTTTTTTGGGTACAAGTATAACACTTTCTTACTTAAAAATGAAATTATTTAGAGATAAAAGGATCATTTACTCATTTATGATGAAAGAGAGGATCAATATCATAATTGATTGAATGAGATTAAATCCAACCTAATCTAATTTTTAATATCTTAAATCAAATTCAATTTAGTCTATAAGTTAAAATCGATCCAAAATAATATTAATTAAAGGATGCTTGAATTTATTTCTCTCTTAGCCAAGAATTCTTAGTTAAAATTTACTAAACAAAATATTATATCAGATCCAATTTTTTTTATAACTTGAATATAATATAACTTATCGTTAAAATTTAATTTAAAATTAATCAAATTTGATAAGAAGGTATTATTTAATTGATTATGATCTATAATCAAATTAAAAAATAACATGATTACATGTAACTATTAAAATAATATGAATATGGACTATATTTCTTTCTTTTTCTTCTGTGGTCCTATTTTTCTCTCACTGAAAATTGCACGCATGTGCTTCGATATCTCGTGTGTATATATAAGAACTTGAAGACATAAGATCCGGGAAACCATGTAACCAGGTTGGAGGTTGAAATCATCGATGTAATGAGCACTTTTTTTTTATTAAAGCGGGGAGCCAAGGTACTCAAGTAGCGGCTGGTTGAGAGCTCGACTTGGTGGAGCAGTTTTAATATTATTTGGGTAGAGGATCATGGTACATATGGTCAACTAGAGTTGAGCGTGCGGTGGAGATCGATGTGAACGGTGAATCGTGGAAGGATGCATCAAACACAAAATTCAAGTATTGAAAGCAGAAACGAAGACTCCGGCCATCACTATGAAGGAATATATCAAAAACAGGGATCAATGATTGCAACAAAAGCAGAGATATGAGGGACTCTCATTGCAAATCATACAAAAGGGAGTGCCTACTATCCTACTAGTCTCTAGTTATTACGATGGGAAACAAGTTGTTGTAGTTACCAATGGGGAGATACATGAAGTCTCTGCCCTATGGCATAATACTTTAATGGCCTATGTGGTTAGCAACAAACCTTTCTACCTCCACATCAAGGCCTT
Source organism: Iris macrosiphon (assembly GCA_036927795.1). Lineage (NCBI taxonomy): Eukaryota > Viridiplantae > Streptophyta > Magnoliopsida > Asparagales > Iridaceae > Iris > Iris macrosiphon. The sequence continues at coordinate 10,300 of JAYESA010000111.1, read as the reverse complement.
TGCCACGAGGACATGGAAACCAAAATGCTCTATGGAGGTCTTATCCAGAGAAAATGGTTTCTTACTGTTAAAGTTTGGCATTTCCTAAGAGTGTCCGAGGGTCCGGGCTAAAGGACCATGGCTATTTGATGGAAGATTGACCATCCTCAAGCAATGGTCCCCTGGAGCTGGCTTGGAGATAGACTTAGCAAAATCCCTGTGTGGGTTAGCTTGCCCCAACTTCATTTGAAGTTGTGGACAAACTTGCACTAGGGAAGATTGCTAGCTTGATTGGGTAGCCCATTCACATGGGTTGACTCACAACAAAAATGCAGAGGCTTGCTTATGCAATAGTTTCTGTAGAAATTGCTGCAGTTTGTGATCTACCTGACAGTCACCTTGCAACTGCCTGATGGGAGTCTCATTCAACAAAGGTTTGGAGTATGAGTGGACTCCACCTTGGGCACCCCAGTGCCCCTTGAAGGAGAACAAAGTTTGGAGGGTGAAGGAGACTATTCAAGTAGTGGATGAAGAGGAAGCAAAGGAGAGGGGAGGTGAAGGTGGAGGTGGGTGGGTGGGGTGTTGGGGGGGGGGGGGGGGGGGGGGGGGTGGGAGGTGTTTGGTTATAGGAACTGCTGAGGAAAAAAGATATTCAAATACTAGAGGGGATGATACTATGTTGGTAATGTTATAAAAGAAGAAATGTGGAAGACCAACACAATAGTACCTAGAGTAAAGATAACCATTCTAACCACACCTCATCCAGGGTTGAGGTAGACATTCAGGGCATGACAAGAGATGTTGTAAGTAAAGATAACCGTTCTAAGGTTATCTCTGCTGACAACACTCCTCAATGTCAAGATGTAGGAGTCAATAAACCTTTTCCCAGCCTCTGAAAGAAAACCACCAAGTCAGTCAAATTATTGAGAAGGGGACATGAAAACCAGACAAACTAGAAACTACTATACAGTATCAAGTAGAAATCTAGAGAGTATAGATCCATCAGAATAACAAAGAGGATAGCTGGTTATGGAAGGAGAATAACAATGGTGAATTCACCTTAAAATTAGCAATTGAGAGCATCAGGCAACAACATGGCAAGGTAGACTGGAGTACCGTGGTCTGGTACACAGGAAACTGCCTCAAGATGAGTGCATGTCTATTTAGGGCAATCCTTGATAGACTGCGACGAATGATAGGCTGATTCCTTGGGGCTTACAAATAGACCCCTTCTGCAGCTTGTGTATGGTATAAAGGAGACAAGCAACCATTTTTTTCAAGTGCTCATATACTGCCTATTTGGTAGCTTTGCAGACTCAAATTAAAACATAACTACAAGAGAACCGGCATTTTGGATGAAGGAGTAAAGGAACTGGCCTGGCATAGTAAGAAGAAATCAAAGATCTCATTCCTGATAAGAGTGATACCGGAGCAACAGTTCGGCATATTTGGAAGGAGAGGAACAACAATATTTTTCAGCAAGAGGAACTACGTAAAACCATCATTTGTTAAAGAATACAAAAAGATGTAGTCATGATAATGACCAAAGTGAATGCAATGACTAGGATCACCAGAACGAATAGAGATACTCTAGGCAACTGGAGGCTAACTCTTAACAATTAACCTTTCTGCAAAAAAGTATATTTATTTATCAAACTTGGGATATTTACTTATCTGTATGACCTCTGATTCATTATTTTTACCAATAGAGAATCATGTCATCTATATATGTATGTATATAGCAGGGGTTCATTTATTTGCTGTAGTAGCTTGTTTGGGTTAATAAATGGATATTTGTGAAGTTTTGTTATTTTTGGACTTCTGTTAGCTATCAGTTGACTAGTGCATAATGATGTAAACAGATGGAAGTTCTTCTTTTCTCTAGTTTACTCGGGAGCAAGGTTTAGCTCAATCTTATTACTCTTTGACATTCTAATACTGTGATGTCTTGACTCTTGAGAGTACCAAATGTGTCTCTCATTTATATTTGGATATTATTGGATTTGGATAGTCCTTTACTTTTTAATTGCCAAGGAAATATAATGTTTGAATTTTCTGTTGGCTTACACTTTGTGATCTTCATTCCACTCGTCGCATTAGATTTTGAGCATTTTGGTATTACTTTGAATTAGGGGGTTGGGTAAAACTATACAGACAATTGCTTTTCTAGCTGCTGTTATCGGGACAGATTCTGAAAATGAACGAAGCCACTTGGACACGGACCATACAATGAATAAAGGTCCTGTATTGATTCTTTGCCCCACTTCTGTAATTCGCAACTGGGAAAATGAGTTTTCTGAGTGGAGTGACTTCAGTGTTGCTGTCTATCATGGACCAAATCGTGATTTAATTCTTGAAAAACTTGGAGTGCATGGTGTGCAGGTACTGGTAACTAGTTTTGATACCTTCAGAATTCAGGATAAAATTTTAGGCGAGATTTCATGGCACATTGTGATTGTTGATGAAGCACACCGCTTGAAGAATGAAAAATCCCAACTATATAAAGCATGTTTAGGAATCCCGACCACAAGACGATTTGGTCTTACTGGCACTATAATGCAGAACAAGATTTTGGAGCTATTTAATCTCTTTGATTGGGTTGCACCTGGATCCTTGGGAACTCGAGAACATTTTCGAGATTTCTATGACGACCCTCTGAAGCATGGGCAAAGGTCAACTGCTCCGGAAAGATATGTTCATATTGCTGATGAGCGAAAGAAGCATCTAGTTTCAGTTCTGAGGAAATACCTGCTTAGAAGGACCAAGGAGGAGACTATTGGGCATCTTATGTTGGGGAAAGAAGACAATGTTGTTTTCTGTGCAATGAGTGAGGTGCAAAAGCGTGTTTATAAGAGGTTACTGGAACAACCTGATGTCCAATGCCTTATAAATAAGGATCTACCTTGTAGCTGCGGAAGCCCTTTAACTCAGGTTCAATGTTGTAAAAGGACAGTTCCGAATGGCATCATCTGGTCCTACCTTCATCGAGAGAACCCTGATGGTTGTGATTCATGTCCTTTTTGCCTTGTCCTTCCTTGCCTCATCAAGCTTCAGCAGGTAGTCTTACTGTGTCCCTTGCCTTTTTACATTTTTGTCGTTGATTATTAAGCTAAAACTCTTGATTGTGATAACTGCAGATAAGCAATCATCTGGAGCTGATAAAACCCAACCCTAAGGACGAAATTGAGAAACAAAAGAAGGATGCTGAGCTGGCTTCTGCTGTTTTTGGTACTGACATTGACTTGGTTGGGGGCAGTGGTCAAACTGAGAGTTTCATGGGGCTTAGTGATGTGGAACATTGTGGAAAAATGCGAGCTTTAGAAAAGTTAATGTTTTCATGGACTACTCAAGGTGACAAGATTCTCTTGTTTAGCTACTCTGTCAGGTGAGGCTCCATGAAATTGTTCTGAATTTTTCATATCGTCAAGTATTCTGTGTCATAGTGCCATTTTTATTTTGAGAGATACTTAAATGACGTGCCTATATAGCGATGCGCCCCTGGACAAAATGCAAATACAAAAGTTCTTGCAGGCCCCACATAAGTTGGACACTGATAAAATGCACACGTCTAAAAGTATGTTCATTTCAAGACCGCCAGAAAAGTAATTTTCTTTTCTTTAATAACCAAACAGTCAGGTTCTTTGTAGATTTGCCGTAGTCATCTTTTCTCCGTGTCATATGATATCTTGGAGTTGATAGGTCCTCTACCATTTTGTTTCACAGCACTAGTAAAATCTAGTACATAATGACAGTCTGATCCTCATTGCAGATCAAAGTGCACGACTAGGGTATTAAAAAAATGCTGGCATCTCTGCAGGAGAATCATGGAAACCCCGAACTAGCCTCTCTCTGCAAGTAAATCAGAGCCTCTTTCCAAGATGAAAGCCTCACATTATCAACCAAGCCTTCTCAAATTAGTTGGGGGTGGGGTGGGGTGGGGGATCAGCTATGAGCACAAGAAGGCTCCACAAAAGAATTGACAAAAGTTCTTATGATTCGAGGTGACCGGGCTTCAACCCTCTTTGCTTGTACAAAACTCCAACCACCTTGGTGCCTTGCCACAAACCTAGAAAGCTAATTTACAAATATGTAGACCTACCTATTTGTTCATGCACTTTAAGCTCTCGCAACCAAGGAGCACCCTCTAAGTTCACCTTGGAAAATAGTTTGTAGACTTTGTTGAACGGACTCTATACATCACGGTATGGACAGGGCGACATGGACACAACACCTATTTTGTTGTGGCCCAATGTAATTTGGAGTGTCCGTGGTGTGTCCGATATACAGCCGACATGACAGGGCCCAGATTTTTGGAGTTTCTGTTCTTCATAGTTTATAGACAAAGAGAGGTGCTATGGTTTGCTATAGAGAATTGCATTCATGTTTATGACACAGGCCAAAGAAAAAAAGAGAGAATGATATTCTTAAACTGAACATCTGAATAGCTAAATAAAGAAATCAATAGCTAGCTGCCGTTAAACCTTGCAACTTAAATTTCTGTTGGCGTAGTGCAATCCAAGCCTCCTAATATGATTACTTGTTATCATGCCAATGGACATCAATATACCCACTATTGTTCAATGATGGATGTTAGAGTTGATTGACTTATTTGTTTATATAATATACTAGTCAGCCTCTTTCTCAACAATGGAGATCCAGTACGTGTTTGATAAGTTCATTTGTTTTTCGGTCAGTTTAGGTCTATTGGGTATCTAGTCTGAGTTTACTTAGTTGGGCCGCGTTTACTTGCTTTGCAACTTTATTTGAACTCGGTTTCATGTTTGCCAAGTCGAAGAGTCCACTTGTTGTCTGGAGTCTAATTGTTAACAAGTTTAAGTGTCTGTAAATAGAGTTGTAATGAGACTTTTATTGGTAATGAAGATCGAATGAAGGATTGAGAGTTAAGATTGATTCCTTTTGAGATGGGTGGGAAGCATTGATGTGATGCCATCCCTTCATTTGTGTAAAGCCTTGAACCCTAGCCCTAATATCATTCTTCTTCCCCTCTACTGTTTTTGTTGATGCTGCTGCCTTTTTTCCTTTACTGCTGCTTCCTGAAACCAACAGATCCCACCTTCCCCTTTGTGTGCTGCTCTTCACAAACTACCTGCGACAGCCACTGGCCAAGCCCTACCCGCCTTACACCTGCCTTTGCCTCTGCCTGTGCCTGCCACCTGGCAGGCCTCTGCTTGTGGGTACCCGCCTAGAAACATCTGAGATCACCATCTACCTCCTCTCCTTGCAAGCATACATCCTCCAGGCCCTTACCCTTTTTGCTATTGCCGACCAGAACCAGACCTGAAACCCTTTTAACCTCAATTTGCTGCTGTTACTAACACAAGACCATCTCCTTCCTTCTTTTGCATAACCAACCACTTTCCCCTTTCTTCTTGTTGAAAACAGCCCCTTTTCCCCTTTAATCGTAAGTCCAAACTGCCAATATAACTCTTTATCTGTTACATCACAAGACTGAGACAAATCCTAATTTCATCCACATTGTTCAAGATTCTTGTGTTGTAATCAAAGTTGATCATCTGATCTTGGACTCGGTGACTTTGAAGTGGAGGAACATCTTCAGGGATCCGATTTGAGCGAGTTCGATTGCGTGAACCAATTTCAATATCCTCAGCTATAAACCCTTATTTTTCTCTTGATTCAATTACTCTAACAAGTATATCCATATAGATAATTATCTCTAAAGAGATTCTAATCTTTTAGAAATAAAAGTATCTCAATTTAAATTAAAGAAGGTGCCAGTCCCAACTAAATATACATGGAGAGATCAGAGGGACTTGGAGGCTATGAGATCTCCACCTATTCTACGCAAATTTGGGGTGCTGTTGGCCCAACTGAGGTCCGTTAGTTACCGACTGTGGAACAACTCCCTGCAAGAAATGCATTTCGAGTTCTGAAAAAAGGATAAGTTATAAAAACGACTATGAGCTAGAAATTTCAAGGGATCGTGGGATGCGCTAAGTATTATATGTGGAGGACTTGACACCGTACCATGAGCCTGTTTCCCATTCCACCATCATATCAGAGTATGCAGCATCATTTTCACCGATTTATTTTTCAGGAAGATAGATTTCTACTGTTCAAGAAGTTTCACCACAGGGCACCATCTTGGTAAAAAAAAAATTTTAATTCACGTTTCTTGGATAGTTTCAAAGCATCAAATGAAATTAAAGTAGATCAAATACCCCCTTACTACGTTCATTTATGTTACGGTAGCTTATGCAGTTTAAGGTTCATGTTTAAATGGAGAAGAAAAAATAAACAGAACCAAGCAAGGACTGTCACGGAAACTGATTGGAATTTTCAGTACATTATTGCTTTAGTAAGCTTTCCAAGTCATGCATCAAGTGAAATTGAAGTAGATCAAAATACTCCCCTTATTACGTTCATTTATTTATCAGTAGCTTGTGCAGTTTAATATTCATGTTTAAATGGAGAAATTAAATGGAAGCAAGTAAGGCCTGCCATGGTTGGAATCATCAGAAGCATGCATACATTATTGATTTAGTAAGTCTTTCAGCTGACTGGCTTGAGGCAGAAGCTATCGGTGCATTCACTGGAAATGATACCTGCATAGACCACAAGTTCCTAAAAAAAGGAGGCATTTTAGAGTTTTCACCTCTCTTGTACAGAAAGCTTGTCACTTTTGGTTTACATGAAGTTGAGCACTAGTAATACTACATTTTGCTTACTGCCTATTTTCCATCCATAGTTTCATATAACTTGGATTCTTTTTCTCCAAGCAGGATGCTGGACATACTAGAGAAGTTTCTAATAAGAAAAGGTTATTGCTTTTCTAGACTGGATGGTTCTACTCCAATGAGTTTACGTCAGACACTTGTTGATGATTTTAATAAGAGTCCTAGTAAACAGGTAGCCTTCTAGTATGAGTTCTTCACTGAGTACACATTTCCTTATGTGACAGATTCAATTGAATCTTATTGTAGGTATTCCTTATATCTACTCGAGCTGGTGGTCTAGGTCTGAATCTGGTTAGTGCAAACCGTGTTGTAGTTTTTGACCCAAATTGGAATCCAGCACAAGATCTGCAGGCTCAGGACAGGTCTTTCCGTTATGGACAGAAGCGGCATGTTATAGTAATCCGTCTCCTTGCAGCTGGTTCCCTTGAGGAGCTTGTATATTCTAGGCAGCTGTACAAGCAGCAGCTCTCAAATATTGCTGTTTCTGGGAAAATGGAAAAACGCTACTTTGAAGGTGTACAGGTAGTTCTTTTTTTCTAAAAATAATGATGAGTATATCATTCTTCAAGATTGGTGCTTTTCAGTAACTTCGTAAGCTTTTTACAGGACTGCAAGGAATTTCAAGGTGAATTATTTGGAATCTGTAATCTGTTTCGTGATCTCTCTGACAAGCTATTTACAAGCGAAATAATTGAATTCCATGAAAAACATGTACAAGAATATGAAAGTTACTCGAAAGAAGATTCAACAGAATGTAAAAAAGATCCTTTAAGTCAGACTACACTACTGCCCCAAAAGGTCTCTGATTGTCCTTCGAAGGAAAAGAATGATGAACCATGCTCCAGGGATTTTTCTGCGGTGGCTATTGTTAAAGAACAAGCAGTGCTTCATGATTTGGGTAGGCTTTCAGATCTATATTTTCCTCCTGATACACAAGTAATATGCATGTGTAATGTGAATCTCCTGTGAATGTGTTTTATAATTGTTCATTATTATATTTTCCTTAATGATGTTCTGCTCATGATCTTTTTACCTGTGAATCCGACAGTCGTGGTCATTATTTTGGTTGGTATCTTTACCAATACCAATTGAGATTTATTTTATTTTATTTATTTATTTTTGTAATTCATGATTTAGTGTGCAACACTGAGTGAGGATGATGCATCGTTCCCTCAGCTTTCACTTCTAGTCTTGTCTGGTTTAAAAGGTTGATCTCATGCCTAGTAGCCTAAAAACTACCATATTTATGGAGCTAGTAAATAATTAAAATATAATTCTAGATTTACCACCTATCATATTTGTATCGTGAAGTTATAAAAATTATGCAAGTTCTAGACCAGATCTTATAAACTCTATTTACTTGGATTTTTTTACGATCAAAGGGTTTTTCCGAATGAATTACTACATGACCCTGTATTTCTTTTGTTATCAGAAAAAGGTTCACCAATGCTTATTTAGTACTTAGATTTATATTTTTTTAAAGTTACATGCCAGGAATTCCTTTTGAGAGGTATTTATATTGCTGCAGTTATTGTAAAAGTGATATTGGACTGCCATTGCAATTTATAGTTTATTTAAGGCTTATTTGAACAAATGTAATTTATAATCGCAGGCATTGTTTACACTCACCGTAATGAAGAAATAGTCAACATGCGGCCAGGATTTCAAGGGAAAGTAGATACATCTACACATGGTCACAGTACTGCTAAACGTTCACTTGTGACATGGGACAAAAGCCAGAATGCAATAGATGTGAACAAGAAATCAGTCCCTTATTCTAAAGAACAGAAACAGAAGGAATACAGAAATATCGCTCAGCACATGGGTATGGGATTGCTAGAATTTAGCAACTGGTTACTCTCTGCATCACCATCAGCCCGAGACGAAATGCTTCAGAACTACAAGAGGAAAAAGAGGAAGGGGTGATAAAAAAAAAAAACGTAACCTGAAAACCAACTAATGCAGGGTGGTGATAGATTATACGACTTGGCTTTGCTCCTTAATGTGAAGTAGCTGACTTGTATGTATATTGGGCTATGATAGTCTCCTCTGGGTGTATATACAAAACCAGGATAAGGAGTTCAAATCTTGCTTTGCTTTACCATCAGGTGAAATATGTCAGGTATTGTAAAATGTTTTATCAATTATATTCTTAGAATGGGTGACTAAGCTGTATATAAAAGTTATTTTTCAAACAAGATGATTGATTATTCTTGAAATTTGCTTACTTTATAGATTAGTTTAGAATAAAATATTGTCCAAACTAATATAAGTTTTCTTTTTGATGTCGGCCTTACATATAAAATATTTTCTAGTTTTAGGAAATTTATTTGATGTAAATAATTTTTCAGTTGAATAATTGTAACTGTACTTATTATTATTAATGACGTGGTTACATGGTTGACATAAACATAGTTAAAGTTGCCCCGTCTGTCAGAAGTTGGAACAGAAAGTACAATTGGAAAATATGCCCATACAAGCAGTAGTCGGACCACAATAGTTGCATTAGGAGAAAATCCAATCTTTCAGATGGTCGCTACTTCCGAAACAGAAAGGATGTCTCAGAGTCTCCAAGTGACCAATAGTAATGGAGTAGGATTTGAGGCTACTGCTGTAATGTCTTAACCACCAATGGTGTTACTATCATCTACACCTTGTATGGACATTTGTAATTAAACTCACGTCTACTTCTCTCAAACAATCACACAGGATCGGTTGACTTTAGCTTTAAGAATATTACCAATTATTGTAAGTACTCTCTCAAACAATAACACATGATCAATTGACTTTATTATTAGCTTTTAAGAATACTACCAATAAATGTAAGTAGTGCTTCTTTCTTATCATTTATGGTGTGCTTCTTTCTTCTTTCTTGTTATAATTTGTGCTTTATTTTGTTAATTATATTTGTTCTAACTTGGTGTTGTCACTTACGCATGGCATGACAGCCTGACAGTAACGCTCGTTTTTTTGCATCGTAGAGGATGCAGGTTCTAGCCCTGAGGTCCCACGCCTCGAGGTAAAAGGCTGTGCACATTTTCACTCTACCTAGACCCAGGTCTAGATTACCCAAAGCCTCATGTACTGGAACACCCTTTTTTATGTACTCTTAACTTATTAAAGCTGTATCATTTATTTGCGTATTTTTTCTGTGGACTCCATTAGTGCCTGTACAGGTTTAATTTTAGTTTATTTGCAGAGATTCTGTTGAGTTGTTTTACATGTGATGAGTCTTTTAGAAGTTTAAGCTAGTGGCATCTAATTTTATCTTTCATTTATTGCTATATGGTTCATAATAACTGGTAATTGCTCAGCGATGTACTGCACAACTTCAGATGAGAACTCTGAAAATCCAGATGCATGTATGATGGTAGGTAAGGAGAACTTTGTATGGACTTGGCTTAATTAAGCAGTCATTTTTGGACAAAACAATTGCAAATATCCAAGATGACTAGTTTTCAGATGACAAGGAACTGGGAGAACTGCATTTTCAGTCCTTTTCCATCCATACCACCAACTTGATTTCTACTTGTACACAAGCCTCCATCTTTGAATATTGCATACAACAACTCTGTCGTCTCCATCTTGGATCTTTAAATTGCACC